>CAXHSM010000492.1:314100-672100 GCA_964019185.1 Maratus speculifer | reverse complement strand
GATGTTTTGAAATGTTCTAATTTTTGTCACGCGATAATACGCGTATTTATGAACTGATTTCGATGTATCTTGGTGTGTACATAGCACATACCAATGCCTTGACCGAGTTCGTTGGCTAACGTCATTCGTCGTCTTGTTTCAAAGTAGCGGCCATTTAAAATTAAAAATAAATAAATAAATTTATAATGACGTACAAAAAAATTAGAAATTAGAAAAAGGTTCTTTTTTAAGCATTTGATCCTGATACTAGAATTTCAGAGCATTTATTGTTTTTTTCTTTATTTTACAAAATGGCTGATATGTAACACTTTGAATTTATTATGTGGATAACATTTTGAAAAAATTATTTTCCAGTGACAGCACTCGTAAATATCAACCGATTTCAATGTGAGTGAGCGTACACAGGAATTACTGTGATCTCGATTAAGTTCATTGGTTATTTACACCCATCATGTTGTTTTAAAATGGTAGGCACTTCATTAAATAATTATTTTAAATAAAACCAGCTTCTATAAAGCTTTCTAATTTCGCATTCCACTAATTTGAACTTCGTATGTTTGAAAAATATAATTGGATTTTTTTTTTAATAAAAAACATGACAGCTACCTCTTCCTCCCGGCACTGTCTGGATTTTATCTTTTTTATTGTGCGCTCCCGAAGTTTGATTAAGAGATCAGCGCCACCTAGCTGATAAATGATGTAACGCTCAGTTGAGCTTCGTTGTCCCTCGAAAGACACGTCTGTAACGAGCGCCCTCGCTCTCAAATCAAAAGCTCATATAAATGTTTGCCCCCTGGCAATAATCAATAAAAGCCTATGGTGAGATAAAATCAGTCCACTTTTCTCTAACGCTCCCGACATATGGTCCTAGCCGACCGGAGAACAGCTAAATAAAAAATGACTACTTTAACTACTTTAAATCGCCAACGCGGCGTATTGAAAACTAAAGTAAATAAAATTACGAAATTCATTAATGAATATGAATGCATTCATCTAAAAGGATCGCAAGAAGAACGACTCCGCTTAGAAAGCAAAAAGGTTTCTATTTTGGAAATTAAAACGTCATTACGGAATTTGATAGTGTCGTATACAACTCTTCCGGAAGATGTCGACATTACAGATTCTTTGGAAATAGCAACTGAGCTAGAGGATGAACTGGAAGATTCAGAGGTAAAACTTAACATTATTCTTTCTAAATATGAATGTGTTATCAATAAAGAATATCCTACTGTTAGTAATAGCTTTAAAATTCCAGACTTACCTCTACCCAATTTTTATGGAAAATATGATGAATTTCAAAATTTTAAGACGCAATTTATGTCTATTATCGGAAATAATAAGAATTTAAATTCAACTCAGCAGTTATGCTACTTAAAGGGCTGTTTAAAAGGTGAAGCCAAAAGGCTTGAGTCAGCTCAAGATACTTACGAATCTCTTTGGCAATTTTTAGAAGAAAGATATGAAAATAAAAGAGCTGTCGTTGATTGCCATATTATTAAACTACTTAATTTTGCAAAAGTACCCGATTCTCCTAATCATTTAATGCAATTAATTGATAATACAAAATGTAATTTGCGTGCATTAAAATTACTTGAATTTGAATCTAATGAGCTGTCAGATGCTTTAATAATGCACATCTTGTTTCAAAGATTGGATTCTGAAATTAAAAAATCGTTCGAAATGAAATTAAATAAAAACGAAATTACTAAATTAGCTAGCTTTTTAAGCTTTTTGGAAGAAAGAAGTCGTATTCTTCAAAATACTATTGTTTCAAAGGAACAAAAAAAGGCTCATAATAATTGGAAATCTGGCACTAAGCCAAACATGGAAAAATCCTTTTTAACAAAATCAAAACAGCGAAAAGGGTGTATTTTAGGATGTACAGATTCAGATTCTTTATATAGATGTGAGAAATTTAAACAAATGAACATGATAAAGAGATCAGAATTTGTAAAAAGCAACAATTTATGTCAATCTTGCTTGAATAACCATTTGCCTAACCCTTGTTTATCTAAAAATAAATGCCTTTCTTGTGACAGCAAAAAGCATAATTGATTACTTCATTCATTAAATGAAAATAATAATATCAGAAGGCAATTCATAGTTGAATACCAGACAGATAGGCGCCAGATGGATTCACCCCCCTCTTTTTCTCCTGATAATCAAACATTTTTCGCGAAGGAAAATGAAATAAATAAATCTTGTGTAATTTTAAACACAGCTGTGATATATTTGAAGGACGGTTCTGGGGAATTTCAACCTTTAATTGCTGCATTAGACAGCTGTTCCAGCTCGCATTTATTGACCTCTCATGCCGCAAATCTATTAGGATTGCGTAAACAAAAAACTCATATTTCCATTTCCGGACTTAATGATTTATGTTTAAACGCTAAATCATTTGTTACTACGGAATTAACGAATGAAAACAAAACTAAATCTTATCAATTAGATATGTTAGTTGTTCCTAAAATCGCTAATCTACCACCCAAATATATAAATACGTCAAAATTAAAATTGCCGTCGAACATAGAATTAGCGGATAATAATTGGAATAAGCCGAAACGCGTACATGCACTGATTGGAGCGCAGTTATTCTATGAATTAATAGGGTCTAATAAAATTAAAATTCATGATTCCCAATTAATGTTAGTAGAAACGTTTTTCGGGCACGTTATATCAGGAACTGTATACAATTCTATCTCAAATTTAAGGGAATATTCTGATTCTTGTTTTTTAGTAACAGATTATAAAAATTTGGAAAAAGAAATAAGTTCCTTTTGGGAAATGGAGCAAGTAAGTGAATTAAAACCCTTAGTTAGTGAGGAGTTAAATTACTGTAATGAACAATTTTAAAGACTCACTATCGGAAATCGGACGGCAGATATGTAGTTGAATTACCCTTTAAGATTCAAATGTTAGATAAATCTCTGGGGGATTCAAAACAAATTGCCGCTAAAAGATTAAATCAGTTATGGAACCGTTTAGAGCGGGATCCCAAATTAAACGAATTATACTCAGAATTTCTAAAGGAATACACTACTTTAGGACACATGGAAGAAAACTCCGATGACATAAATCCTGATAAAGGATATTTTTTCCCTCATCACGGTGTTTTGCGACCATCAAGTACTACAACTAAACTGAGGGTTGTTTTTGATGGGAGTTGTAAAACTACTAATGGGAAGATTTTAAACGACTTATTGTTTAAAGGAGGGATAATACAGGATGATCTTTTTTCAATTATGATTCGTTTTAGAAAACATATTTTCGCATTTACAGTTGATGTAAATAAAATATTTCGACAAATAGAAGTAAATCCGTCGCATACTAGATACCAAAAAATATTGTGGAGAGAAGGGAGGGAGGAACCTGAGAAAATCTACACTCTGAAAACGGTCACCTACGGTTGTGCAAGCAGTCCATACCTTGCCACTAGAGTGCTCCAACAGTTAGCGGTAGATGAAGCAAACAATTTCCCATTAGCTGCCGAAGTTGTAAAGAACGATATGTACATGGACGATTGCCTGTCAGGTGCATCAGACATTTCCGAATTTTTTGAAATTAAAAAACAATTAACAGACATCTTCAAAAAAGGTCAGATGGCCTTGCATAAATGGCGTTCTAATGTTATTGAAGAAATAAATCCTGATTATCAAACATTTCCCTTTAATCAAAATGCCGAAGAAACTTCAACAAAAACTCTCGGAATAATGTGGGACTGCACTAGTGATACATTTAACTTTAAAGTTATCGTCAACAGAAGTTCTGACTACACAAAACGCGAAATTCTAAGTCAAATTGCAAGCCTCTTTGACCCCCTTGGCTTGCTCGGTACTGTAATTTGCCGTGCAAAAATCTTCATGCAACAACTATGGTTGCTAAAGTGCGACTGGAATGATAAAATTCCACTTCATGTTGCTCAAGAGTGGGACAATTTCCTCAGTTCACTAGTTCTTATAGAAACGATCAAAATACCCAGATGTATTCTTATTAAAGATGCATCAACTATCCTTTTACATGGGTTTGCTGACGCGAGTGAGAAAGCATTCGGAGCTTCCCTTTATCTTAAAGTGAACACTGACTCAAATTCGCCTGTTTGCCACCTCATTTGCAGCAAAAGTAAAGTTGCCCCTATTAAAACTGTCAGCATACCGAGGCTTGAACTTTCAGCCTGTCTATTGTTGTGCCAACTTGCTCAAAAGGTAATTAGAGCCATGAAACTTCAAATCGACAAAGTCATACTTTGGTCGGACTCTACAATTTCCCTAGCATGGATAAACATGTCCCCACATTTTCTAAAAACTTTCGTTGCGAACAGAGTGTCTAAGATTCAAGAACTTACCAAAAGCTACGAGTGGAGATATGTGCCGTCAAAACTAAATCCAGCGGATGTGTTATCCCGAGGTCAAGATGCAAAATCGCTTGCTACAAATAAACTGTGGTTTGAAGGACCCGATTTCCTAAAACAAGACATTGTAAACTTTTGTCCACAAAAAGACTCTCATAACAAAGACGAACAATTTTTAAGAGAACTAAAGTCAGTTCCGGTTCTCACTTCAATTATAAATTATGACTTTATAAACTCTTTTCTTACCATTTCAAATAGTTATATTAAATTAATGACAGTGTTAGCATTTATTTTCAGGTTTGTTCACAACTGTAAAAATCAGAAAAAACTTAAGGGTTCCTTAACTCTAGATGAACTAAGAGTTTCTAGAAATTTCTTAATTAAGAGAGCTCAAGGTGAGTATTTTTCATCAGAAATTTCGGCATTGAAAAAGGGCATGTCTGTCCCTGTAAAAAGTAAGTTGAGATTTTTAGATCCCTTCTTAGATAAAGATCATCTATTAAGAGTGGGTGGTCGTTTGACCAACTCAAATTTAAGCTATGACCGATCTCACCAAATCATTTTACCCCCAAGCAGTAAATTGACTAAAATTATCTTTCTTTACTATCATAAGAGAGACTTGCACGTTGGTCCTCAAGGGCTATTAAATAGTATAAGACAATTATTTTGGCCCATTAATGGAAGAAACATTGCTCGTCAAGTTGTACACGAGTGTATTCAATGTTTCAAAATAAAACCTTCAATTGTAAGTCAAATAATGGGTAATTTACCCCCTGAGAGAGTAATACAAGGGCCACCGTTTTCCAATGCAGGTCTTGACCTATGCGGTCCATTTTTTATTAAATATCGCAACCAGAGAAAAGGGATATTTAATAAAGTTTATGTGGCCATTTTCATATGCATGGTTACGAAAGCAGTGCATTTAGAACTACTTTCTGACTTAACTTCTGCTGCATTAATTGCAACACTTAAAGGATTTTTTGCTCGCAGAGGCAAAAGTAATACTATCTTTTGTGACAATGCATCCAACTTTGTTGGAGCATGTGCGGAACTAAAGAGATTATTAAATTCTATAAATAAAAACAATGATGATGTATCAAATTTTCTATCATCCGAGCAAGTTCTCTGGAAATTTCTTCCCTCTCGTTCCCCAAATTTTGGAGGACTCTGGGAGAGAGGCGTCGGACAGTTCAAATACCACTTAAAAAGAACTATTGGTGTTACGAAATTAACCATTGAAGAATTTTTAACTATTACTACTCAAACCGAAGGTATTCTAAATTCGCGCCCTCTTTCCCCATTATCTTCTGAATTAGAAGACTATGAAGTTTTGACCCCAGGACGTTTCTTGATTGGTAGACCAATTAATGTTCTTCGTGAGCCAAATTTGATTAATGTAAGAGAAAACTTGCTCGACCGATGGCAGAAAACTCAAAAAATCGTGCAACTAATTTGGAAAAATTGGTCCAATTCTTATTTAAGCCATTTGCAGCAGAGATCCAAATGGCACTTTAAAAAACAAAATGTTGCACCAGGTATGATGGTTCTGGTAAAGGATGGAGACCTACCAGTTTGTAAATGGATAGTAGGTCGTATTTCAGAAATCATCAAGGGAAATGATGACAATGTTAGGGTTGTAATAGTCCGGAC
Source organism: Maratus speculifer (assembly GCA_964019185.1). NCBI lineage: Eukaryota > Metazoa > Arthropoda > Arachnida > Araneae > Salticidae > Maratus > Maratus speculifer. The sequence goes on along the minus strand of CAXHSM010000492.1, from coordinate 666,102 downwards.
TCCATCCGGAACTTACAAAAGAAGTATCTCTAATATTTGTGTTCTACCAATTGTAAATAACGAAAATATTAATTAAGCTTAACCTATTTCTATTGAATTTATTGTTTCTTATTATTGTATTTATATTAAGTGCTTTATGTGTAATCATTAATTTGCAATAGTATCTGTATGTTATTGTATATTTAATTGTTGTGTATCATTGAACTATCAGAATACTTCAATGGGGGCCGGTATGTGCGCTCCCGAAGTTTAATTAAGAGATCAGCGCCACCTAGCTGATAAATGATGTAACGCTCAGTTGAGCTTCGTTGTCCCTCGAACAACACGTCTGTAACGAGCGCCCTCGCTCTCAAATCAAAAGCTCATATAAATGTTTGCCCCCTGGCAATAATCAATAAAAACCTATGGTGAAATAAAATCAGTCCACTTTTCTCTAACGCTCCCGACATTTATATTTTGTCTTATTTGATACAATAAATATTTTTTCACTGTTAATAAAACATTTTTTTAAGAGAAACCACTTTATGAAAAGAAATAATGTTACATGCTACAAAATTCTAAAACGATCATACATTTATACAAATGTAGTCAAAGATTACTAAAATGATACAGAAAAAAAACCCTTAGCCGATTAAATTCGCATTCTTCAGATACAAATTAAATCAATTTCAAAATTATCAAAACAATTTTGCTGGAGATTTATATATTTTATACTTTTATCTTTAACGAAACCGATCTTAAATTCCTGACATTTCATAGATTTTTTTATTAACTGAGAGAACCTGAAAATTGGAAAAGAAATTGTGTGGATCAAGTACACAAACACTTGCATTTTCCTAAGATTCTCTGGCTTTCTTTTTTCGCTGAGTCATTCTCCATGGGAATACATTTTTATTGAAAGTTAAAGGCTCTATTTGAAGTTTCTTTTCTATGATTCCAATCATTCGTCTCTTCTCGTATTTTCTTTTTGTTATTTTTTTTACTATACACTGAAGTAAACATCAAATTGTGTTTGTTACTTTCTTCATTATTTGTTTTTTTTTTTTTTTAACTGCTTATCAGGAAAACTGATTTGGGGGGTAATTTTTCCAGTTTATATTTTAACTAATTGGATTTTCTGATTTTCTGATTAGCAGATAATGTAAGAATAAAATGAAAAAAAAACGTTTAAAAGTTAAATTTCGTAAGTTTGAACTAAAAAGGTTAATAGAAAATGTGAAAAATAGTTGCCATCCAACAGTTATAGGATATCTTCTTTTTCTAATTCAACTTCTTATTATAATTTTGCATCACGTACTTCTGTTATTTTTCAGAGATTATATTCCTGTGAATTTCTGCAATATATTTTCCAGAATAGTAGATAAGTAAATATTTAGCAGGCCATTTAGTTAAATTAATATTGTGTATAGAAAGAAATGTTCCTTAGTTGCATTTAAAACTGGATAAAGCTCCTCAGACTGCTCTAACAAAGCTAGAAATTATTAATACAACTAAAATTACTTATGTAAAGTTAGCAATTTTTCAACATAAGTCATGCACAGAATATAATCACATTTGTAAAATACAAAATAGTAATTACATAAATTATATATTGGAAAGCAATTTAAGATTTAAGGACGTGAGTTTCAAACCATGCCTTATACATAAAATAAAATTTTGGAAAATCGCGAAAAACAACTAACTGTTTCCATTGGTTTATCATTGTAAATATAGATTTTACAATAATAAAGTCGCAAATGTCGATACACAGATTAAAAGACAAATGTATTTAAGACAGACACAGACATACACCGTTTAATACACAGATTAAAAGACAAATGTAGGTAAGATAAATGTAGATACACAGATCAAAACTAATTTTTATGGAGGTTGTTGTGTTTTTCGGGGTAAGTTTACAAATAGAGAAGAATATTAGAGAAAACACGATTTTAAAAATTTTGGATAAGATTTAAATAATGAAAGCATATGAAATTGTAAATGATCAAAAATCTAATTGTATACCAGGGTTAATACGCTTCAAGGACTTTTAAGTACTCTTTAAAAGAATTTTTGCAATGTAATTTTTGCCTTATTTAAAGTGCAGAGAATTCTCTCTTTAGATATAGCATCATTTCTGGTACTAAAGCATTTAAAATCCTCTAAATTTCTTGATGCATACGAACCTTGTATGCACATAGACATATTATTTCGCCAACTAATCGTCTTTTATGGGTTTTCATAATAAACATTCAACTATGTATAAGAAAGATAGGCATATATGGATATTGCAAATGATTAGTATTGAACCTATCATAAAAAATAAAGTGTATACGATACAGCAATGTTTACTAGCATTTATACTTATTACATTATCTATTTTTTATAATAAATATTAGAGCTTAGTTTTTTAAGAGGCGGTTAAGTAAGCATGATTTTCTACCACTCTTTATACTGAATGTAATGTATGTTAAATGATAAAAAGGAGAAAGCCAACTTTGATAATCACAGATTTTGATTATTTTTATATATCTTGTACGGTAAAGGCCCCTAAGTTTCAGTTTCAACGCATTTTAAATAACAATCCTTAAAGAAACAGGGGGTCTAATATTATAATACATCTTAAGTACTTCCTTTGTATTGCAGTTTTGCAATGGCGTAGTTTATTCGATAGAGCGTTAGCTCATTGATTCGCGGGTATCGGGTTCGATCCCGGAAAGTGCTGGGTTTGTTTTTCTTATTTTTTTGCTTTATAAATATGCTTGTAATTATAATTTAATAAACTGATTGTTAATTAAAAATTTGCGTCTCAGTTATAATTTGAATGTGTTTAGTTTTAATCGTAACTTAAACGTTGCATAAAACATCATAAAACTGCTATCATTTTATGACTTTTAAAATATATTTCATGTATTCTTTAAACTGTTAATTTTTTAAAAATTACTTGTAAAATGCAATTCACATATTCTTTGTCGATGTAATGATATCTAACAATTACATCAATTCGTGAATTTAAATTCAAGAAATATTGTTCATGCCCAATAAGAGGAGTAGATACGATGATAATACTGCTCTATTTTCAAAGTAAAAAGCTTAATTTTATTAAAAAATTAGCATAAGAATTTAATTACAGCCCCTTTTTTGTATATTAAAGTTTTTTTTAAATACGTATATGCTTCGCTTTTAATTATTTTGAGCTCACACTTATCTTCTTTTTACATTTGTTTTTTTATTTGCAACTACTAGTGGCCGTCACAAAAAATTTTGGAATTTTTGCCAATCATAACAGATCCATTTTTTTGAATATCTTTAAATGCTGAGAAAAGTTTGATAATGATCAAAAGTCAAAAAGGCAAAATCAAAAAATAATAATATTTAAATTGTAATTAATGTACAATTTTAAATTTTTAAATCGAGATTCATTTATAATTACAAGTATATTTATAAAATAATTATGGAGAAAAGAAATGTAACGCATTTCAATCATCCCATATTTCTATCTTATTCATTTCCTTTATTAAAGCAATACATAAGTGATGTTTCGTTAAAGTCACGAATTCACACAATTATTCAATATCATTACATCGGTAAATAATAAATGAAAAAAAAAAAATAAACGTTTTATATAACGGTTTAGTTACAAATAAAAAAAATTAATATGTTACAATTACTACTGATACATATTTTTTTGACAATGTGTTTATTAAATTTCAATAACAAGTATATTTATATATATATAAAAAAACACAGCATGCTCCGGAATAGAACACGAGACCCACGGATTAATAAGCTAACGTTCTACCGAGTGCGTTACGTCAATGCAACAACAGCTTTACAAAGCAAATACTTCAGCTGTATTATAATATTAGACCCTTCCCCCCCCCCCTGTTTCTCGAGAACGTTGTATAAAATCCCTTGAACCTGAGACTAAGGGGCCTCTACTCCACAACATAGGTAAAAATAATCAAAATCTGTGATTATCAAAGTTGGCACGCTTCTTTTAAGGTGTATTTTCAACAGAAAGTACTGCAAATGCTTTCGCATATTATTAGCATATCTTTCATACCTTTCTGTTTGTAACCTTTCATAGTTTATGTAGTGTGAATTATCCATTTTCATGATTGTCTTTTATCCTAATTTTTTAAACATTGGAATTAAAGAAAAAAAACAGAAATATAAAAACTAATACAATATATGTGCGAAGAATCTACTTAATTTATAGAAATGGACATTTTAATAAACAAATTCTATGTATTAAATAAATATGTGTTGCGTAATTTATAACATAAAAAGATGTAATTTTAGGAAATCCATTGTTCTATATAAAAATAACTATTTTATTTAAACCTGAAAAGCTGATTATTCGCTGTAAAAAATGTGACCCTTTTGCTGCATCGTTACCCCCCCCCCCCCTCCGCTTTTATAGAATTTCTCTATTTTGACCCATGAGAATGCTCCCTAATAGGGTGAAGTAATCGCTTTCTATAAAAGTGGTGGAATGACGATGCAGAAAAAGGGTCAAATTTTTACAGTGTTGGGTCTCCCTCCTTATTATTGCACTACTACAGGGTGTCCAGCAAATAACACCCTGATTTCAAAATTAAATTTCTCAAAAACAAAGATCGATAGTAATATGCGGTAAACGGTTTTTTCATTAGTTAATCTGCAAAAATCTTATACAGAAATTTCAAACAGTGAATATTCTGAAAAAATTGCGTTCTGATTACATAGAATGCTTTGATTTGACATTTTTCTTGTTTTAGATTGCCGGCAGAGAAATAATTTTTCAGCTTACTGTGCAATATTTTAAAGATTTTTTGAAGTAAATTTTTAGAATTTCGAAATTTCAAAAATTTAATTGAAAAAAAAACTATGAAATACGGCACTTTAAGCCGAAAAACACATTATCTGGCAGCAATCTAAAGCAAGAAGAATGTCAAATCAAAGCATTCTTTGCAATCAGAACACAATCTTTTCAAAATATTTACCGTTCGAAACTTTTGTATAAGTTTTTTACAGCTTAACCAATGAAAAAACTGTTTACCGCATATTACTATCGATCTTTGTTTTTGAGAAATTTAATTTTGAAATCAGGGTGTTATTTGCTGGACACACTCTATATAACCCCCGTCAAAAATGATGGAATTTTGACCTGCGATTCATTTTTATTACACTTCATACAAACAAACAGAATGAAGATTTTACTATTGAAGAGTTTATATTGTAGAAAAGCACATTTTAAAAATGGTAATAGATTTCTACGAATACAAATAATGAGGATATATTTTTTCTTTTTTATTTGATATTCAATTTCTGAAATAGATCAACAATTAGGTAAAACAAACAGCAGTATTTACTATAACGATAATAATTAGCTAAATAAAAGAGACTTTCTAAAAATTTCATAAAACATTAAAAATTTGAAATTTTTAAAATTAACATTCAAATAAATTTTTTTAATATTAATTTTTTTTTTAATTTTAAAGTGCAATATTTTTTAAATAAAAAACTATGACTCGCAGCAGATTTTAATCATAGATTTTAATCATAGATATAGGGAGGATAAGATGCATTCCTTGTTCAATTGTTTTAGTTATCGATTAATAAAGTTTTTTGTTTTAAATATGGTTTTGGAGAAATCTATCAGCAGTTAATATAAAAAAGAACTTTTTCATAAAATTGTAGTTTATTATAGAAAATATGCAAAAGCAGGAGACATTGATTTAAATCGAAATCAGTTTTTAAGAGCTTTAGCTATGTAACTTTAAAAATTTATTCCATGTTATTGAAAACCAAGTTTGTTATTAATATTTATTTAATTTTGATTGAATTATGCCAATTTTTAAAAGCTTAGCTTATAACCACTTAAGATTTGCTTTCATTGTAAATGAAATTTATATTTCTTGTCAAATATCATTAAAATGTCAGGATTATACAATGCCATATACTACATAGATTAATTAAATACCAAGGTAAATTAAAATTTTCACTTTTAGCATAGTAACTTTGGAATATAAATTTGCAAAATAAACAAAATTATAATTTAATAATAGAATGTGAAAAAATAACTTTCTTTCTTAATAATGCAATCATGAAAACATCTTATATACCCAGTACACCTTGAGATAAAAAAAATATTTCATTTATAATAGAAAACAAAATTTTAAAAATTAAGTGAATAAACGTATTAAAAAAATAAAAATAATAAATTTAAATTATATCCAAGAAATTATAATAAAAATAATCCATTTATTTATTCCTACTGAATAATAATTTTTTAAATTTATATAACGGAAACGTTTAAAAAGATCTCTAATCACATTAATACGTCCTGCAATTTTTATTTATTTACTTTTTTAACCGACTTCAAAGAGGAGGTTATGATTTCGACCTGTATGTATTTGTTGTTCACGCATAACTTTTGCAAATATGAACCGATTTTGATAATTCTTTTTTTGTTTGAAAGCGTATGAAGCCCATGTGGTCCCATTCGAATTTCATAAAAATCTGATAATTAGAACTTTTTTTAAAATAAAAACTTTAAATTTTAAATTCATTTTGAAGCAATCGACCAATAAGAAGTGTTCATTTTGCATGATTTTATGTTACACTTACATAGACACAAGATCTTTTCACTGTTAAAAGTTTGAAGTTTTTGCTGCATCGTCACTCCACCACTTTTATGGAATATCTCTATTTTGACCAATGAGAATTCACCATAATACAATGATCCATAATACACCATAATACATTTTCTATAAAAGCGATGGATTGACGATAAAGTAAAAGTTTCAAATTTTTAACAGTGTTCAAAGTGCAAAATCCTAACTGGACGAGGGCCAGGATTCACATAAATTTTGCGCTGTTTGCGAAACGAGATTTATTAACAAGAAAATTTATTGAAAACATTGAAAAATTTGCTAAAATTCAGGCTTCTGATTCGTTAATCTGGTTTCGCTAACAGCGCAAATTCTACCTGGATTCCGGACAAGTTCTCTTATGCAAGAAACCGGAAATATAGCATCTAGAGGATATAGTGTGGAAATCGGCTATCTCAGGGCGTGTTCAGAGCAACTTACAAAAGTAACGAATGTTACCGACCGATTGTAGGGCAATACGAAAGCAAATTGTGGCATAAATGAAAAGTATTCTGTTGAATTATAGCTGACGTCACACTTCGCCTTGATTTTCATTTCGTACTTGTCTACAATCGGTAAGTGGTCGGTAAGTAACCGGTAAGTTGTGCTGAACACGCCCTCTGTAACACTTAAAAAAAGCGCTAAAATGTTCTATTCTTTAAATGAGCAACAATGCTAATGAAATTTAAAGATAGAAGCGACATCTGCAGGACATTTTCTAAAAATGCAAGAACTATTGCTAGTCTAGATAATGTAACACGAAAATGCCGCAGATGTTGCTGTGATCGACACTTTGGAATTCAGTGGCATCATTGCACATTTAAAGGATACAAATTTTTAGCACTGCTTGCATTGTACAAAATTGAACCCTTTTGCTGCATCGTTACTCCATCGCTTTTATAGGAAACGATTACTTTGCTCTATTAAGGAGCTTTCTCATTGGTCAAAACAAAGAAATTCTATAAAAGCGATGGAGTAACGATGCAGCAAAAGGGTCAAATTTTTTACAGATTCGATAGCAGATTTTCACTCCATGTATTCCAGACTCTCTCCTTCGAACAATGAAAAGGTCTCAGAAATGAAGGCTTATGATTGGCCAATCTTGTTTTGCTTAACAGCGAATTATCCTTCTGGATCCTAACCACTGTTGCAGAGATGCTAGTTTTTTTCCAAAGTACGAAATCTTAGCTGGAACAATTCTCGTATCCACCAAGGTGAAAGATCCACATCGATCCAGACATGAGAATTCGATATCGAAAAGCTGAAAATTCATCTCTAAAGAGCCTTACACGTTAAAGCAAGAGTGTCTGTGTATCAGGGTGCTTGTTATGCCGGATTCACAAAGTGATTAAAGTACATTGCTATGTGCTAGATTTACATTTGGACAAATATAAATGACGAAAAATTTTGATAAGCTTTCCATTAAAGTTAAGTTAGTTAACTTCTTTCACCCATAAAACAAACTCGTTCAGGCGACTACCGCCAAGTTCTGGAATAAAAATTCTTAAATTTTCTGTACTTTGGAAAACCGCGTTTATGAAAGAACATTCTTAACTTCAAATATTACTACTTTCATATAGACGCATGTTGAATCATGGTGTAATTTTGATAATATCTTCCTTTTTACTTTTTATGATTGAAAAGGGTATTTTAATACATACGAACATTTAGAATTACTTTGCTATGCATTGAATCATAGAAGCAACTTGACGCGCTCTGATTGTGTACGCGTACTTTAAACTGTAAAAAATCTGACCCTTTTGCTGCATCGTCACTACCCCACTTTTATAGAATATCTCACTTTTGATCCATGAGAATGCTCTATAGGCTGAAGTAATCGTTTTCTATATTAGCGGTCGAGGGACGATGCAGCAAAAGGGTCAAATTTTTAACAGTGTACCCTGTTTAAAATATCTTGAAAAATTACCTCTGTTTTTATAGACTATCTATTTTCTGACCAATGAAAACGCTCCATAGACATTTTTAGATCGCTCTCATTAGTCAGAAAATAGATAGCTTTAAAAACAAAGGTAATTTTTCACAATAATTTTAACGTGTACTGATGGATTGTCAGCTTTTCAATGCCCATTTACGAAGTCTGTAGATTTCAGTGTGGACCTTAAGGCACTACGCTAGTCTCAGAAAAAGACCCGGATGTTAGTGTAAAGACTATGGGTGTGTTATTTTCAAATATCTCACTCAAATTTTAATATATTAACATGATTTTTTTGCATAGGATAGCCGAGGATAATCGACAACCGGCCTAGTTTTTACTTCTTCGATTTTGCTTATGTATGTTTTATATAATGATAGTTTCAATTTCAGAACCGTTTAAACCAATTTTGAAATTTAAAATATTTTTTTTTTTTTAATCTGAAACCAAAATTGAAAAAGTAAGAACTAAACCGGTTGTGGAATGTCCTCAGCTATCCTATACAAAAAAAAAAATCACGTAAAAATTTTAAAATTTGAGCGAGATATTTGAAAAGAACGCCCCCATAGACTTCACATTATCATCCAGGTCTTTTTCTGTGCCTAGTGTGCGGCCTTAAAGTTCGCTGGATGCAGTGAATTTCCGAAATGTTAAAGCTTAAATGGACAAGCTCTCGCATCCATTAAAGCGGAAATAGAGAGAGATACCAATCGAAGTTGTTGAAAAGATGAAAATCCTTTAGTATATATTTTGCTCCGGAGGAAAAAATTATCTCTACATATCGATGCAAAATAAAGTGCATAGATATGTGTAACAAAATTATCTTTAGATTCAGATTTGGTTACCGGATTAGACACCAGAATGATTTCAGATTTTGTTCATGTAGGATTCCTCGATGTGAATATGACGACACATAGAGCACAGTATACGATTGATTGAAAAGATTCTGAATGAGAATGCTCCATGATAGGCTGAAATAATCGTTTTCCATAAAAGCGGTGGTGTGAGTTTCAAATTTTTAGCAGTTTAGTTGGGACAAAAGCGTCCGTGAAAAAAGTATTTGGGCATCGAATGCTGTCACTCTCTTATAGATGCAGCCAAGTACAGGTAATGATTTTCGGATTCCTCGTCAAATCATTTCCGATGCCTTTACTGCATTTATAGGAATTAGATTGTTGTTGTGTATCTATTGAATCATAGAGCGATTTTTGTTAAAATCTTTCTTTTTGCTTTTTATGACTGAAGGGGGAGTACTTTTGACTACACTAGAAAAGCATTTTACTATTCATTGATACATGGAGTCATTTTGCTGTTTACTCATATATGGAAGCGCTTTGCCGCGCGTTTATGTGTAAGGACACTTTACTTGAGGCATTGTCACCTTTCGATAACCACTTCCGACGTCCGTACGATTAGATGTTGACTTTAAAATTTCATGAATGAGGTAGCTTTTCGCCGTGCCAGATCTGAAGTAGTTACCACATCCAGAAAACCTAAATATTCACAACGATACTAACGGATATTGTAAGTGTCTTTTGAAATGTTGACAGTCAAACAGTGACAAGTAAAGCGAATACAGCAGAACTCAGCAAAGTGCGTTCATTAGTAATGCGTTGCAAAGAGCCATCATATGTCAGTACACATAATTATGTTTTACGGTATAAATAACTAAAAAGTAAGAAATAAATTTAACTTTTTCAAAAAAATGTATAACCGACTCCAAAAAGAAAAAAAAAAAAAGCGTTAAAAAGAATTAAATAATTCTATAAAATTCTCTAATGACAAATCGTTATCCAATAACCGCACATTGACTATCATGTACCGGTATAAAACGGTTAAATTTAATATATAGAATTTAATATACACCAAACATAGATTTTCCAGAGAATATTTTTTACAAGAGATTAATTTACATATTTTTGATTTAATTTTTGAATATATACATATAAAAAGTAAGGAATTACTTTTTGAAGTTGGTGCCAAACTATCTTAAGTATAGTAAGAATTGTGGATATATTATGTCTAGTACCATACATAAAATGGGGAAATCATTATCGATTATGATTGTTTGGCACCAACTTCAAAAAGTAATTTATTACTTTTTATATGTATATATTCAAAAATTAAATCAAAAATATGTAAATTAATCTCTTGTAAAAAATATTCTCTGGAAAATCTATTTTTGGTGTATATTAAATTCTATATATTAAATTTAACCGTTTTATACCGGTACATGATAGTCAATGTGTGGTTATTGGATAACGATTTGTCATTAGAGAATTTTATAGAATTATTTAATTCTTTTTAACGCTTTTTTTTTTGGAGTCGGTTATACATTTTTTTGAAAAAGTTAAATTTATTTTAAACTTCAATGGAAAAAATCCATTTATATTGATACTGATAGATGGCACCAGAACAAATGTTGAACTTAGCTCACAGAGCCTAATCAACAAAAAACCGTTTGCTTGAGAATCATTGATTTTTTTAATGTTGTAAACTTACTGTATGTAAATATAAAGGAAAGTGTTTAAGGGGGTTCTCAACTGCTCCGCTCAAAAAGCGCAAATAGTTTTGACAAATTTACAAATTCATTTTTCAACGGGAAGATATAAAATTGGAAGGCTTGACTAGGGAAGCTCTTTCGAATCGAACTGAGTTCCCATTTTATGATAGTTAAATTACCTACCAAGTTATGAGCTATTTTGATCACGTGATCACGCAATTTTTTCCCTTTCCTTGACTGGTTTTTCTGGTTTAGTCGGAAAATGCGTAGAAAACGTCAACTTTTATGGCTTGTTCTGAAATATCTATTGCGTTTACGAAAAAACTGAAAAATGAGTGCAATTCGATAGTTTCTGAACAACAACACCTGGTAGTTTGATGCATTTCCGAAATAAAATAAATTAAAACTTATGTCACAAATTTGCCCTTTTTGATTTAAGAGCATCTTTAAAGTAATTTCAAAATATATTTAAAGGCTTTAATACGCTTTTAAAAATATTTGAAAAAGCAAAATTGAATGTTAGGCTTTTTTTTATTAATAACTTACAGTTGTTCATTTGCTTTTAGATTTGAAATTTGTTCTTTTGAATGGAAATGTGAAGCGTTCATTTGTTTATAATAGCTTATTTTTAGTTTAGAACCTAACATATTATAATTGGATGTGATGTACCTGGGTTTATAGCACAAAAGACATTGTTCCAAATAGACGAAATTATCATTTAGCTGTCATATGTTAAGATAAGTTTTTCATTAAGCTTAAAATGGCGTTTACCTACGGGTCGGCATTTTTGCCGATCCCACCGAAGCTAGCATAGAGGAGAAAATACGGGCTTCTGATTGGTTAAATAATTTGAATATAGATATATATATATATTTTAATTTTTAAGTTTGTATTTTTTTAGTCATCAGTTTCTGTTTAAAAACCTTTTGAAAGATGGATTTTGATACATTTGATACTTTATGCTAACTACTTATATTGAATTTCTTATTATAGGGGAAATTTTTCAATGGGATATCTATATAAGCATTAACCTTTTCAAGGTAATTTGAAAAAATTGTGTATAATAATTGTACTGATCTATAGAGAAGAAATTAGTTGAAGGGATATATCCTTGTCTAAACTAAAAAAAAACAATTTAAGCATGTAACATGAAATAATTTAAATATTATATTTCTATGACAAATATTTGATTCTGATACATAATTATATATATATAGGAAAAAATTCTGAAACTCTAGGGGGTGACATTATCATTTTCTAAGGGCAGAATTTTCATGTCATTAATTAATGTAATATTTCAAATGAATTTAACATTTACCGTAACCTCTCCCCCCTCCCAATACCTATAATAAAATTAAGTATGAAACAATTATATAACAAAGTTGATACTTAAGAAAAGAAATGTAATTAAAATACGAGATAACCTTTTCATTATATCAGGATATAGTACATTTAAATAACGATGTTTATAGCTATTGATATTTAAAATTTCAGAGCAATTTGTATACTCATATAAACACAATAATTACATTCCCTCTTTATGGCGTCAATTACGCAATATTTATTAACCCAGTTCTTCTGTATTACTCGAAAAAAAAAATTAAATTGCCATTTCTTCTTTTATTATTATTATTTTAATATGATATGCACATATACGCCCCGGAGAATTTTTTTACGATTTATTTACAAAGAACAATTGCTCTTTAAGATATTCAACCAATCAGAAGCTCGTATTTTCTCTCTTATGCTAGCTTCGGTAGGATCGGCAAAAATGCCTACGGTCGATTGATAGACCAGCATTGTTCGTACCGAACTGGTTACCTACACTTTTCTCCACTCAGACTACATTATAAGTAAACTACTTACTGATTACAATACCTTCAGTGGTACAGTAGTCCAAAATTTACTGTAATATTTATTCCCAATGGTTAATACAACACTTACCTCCAATGTTTACTGCAATACTTACCGCCAACACTTAAAAAAACTTACCTCCAATATTTACTGCAATACTTACTTCGAATACTTACTGCAATACTTATCTCCAATATTTATTGCAACACTTATTACCTCCTTATTACTGAAATTACTTACTATTTAATTTTATCACTGTGATGCAGGTAAATTTTGAAAGTTAAAGGATTATCTTTAAGTATATTAGTGTGCATGATCAATATAAGCAAATTCGGTAGTTTCTGCACGATTTTAATTTTTAACACTTTGCACTCCAAGATCGCCGATCGATATTCTCTTTCTTTATAAAATTCGTTTTGGCACCAGTAATGAAGAAAAATAAAATTTGTCTTATTTAATAAGAGCATTTTTGAAATTTTGTATTTGAAGGAAACTTTTTTTTAAATAATGATGCCAACCGTACAAAATTTGAATAAAATTTTTGTAAAATGACACGCGGTCACTGGTAGCCCACAACCAAAATGACGCGGAGTTGCTGGTAGCTCATACTCAAAATGACGCGGATTGCAAAGGGCTAAAATTCATTTTTTTCTTGTTGTTTTTATATTTGGCAATTGAATTTTATTATTGGAGCATATCTTATACCTGTGGAACAATATTCACCTACAATTTTTTATGTAAATTAGTGATCATAAGTGCTACATCTATCATTATTACTGCATTTATTTAAGAACTAGCTGACCCGCCCGACGTTGCCCGGGTCCGTATTAACAATATTAAACGAACTTGAAATTTGTATGATTTCATCATTAACTGGAAGCATGCAGAAATGCATTGTCTGAAATACGTCGCAGCTGACTTTGTGAAAAATCGGTTTTAAAAACAACAACTAATATTAAGCTCTAAAAATATTTAAAATGAGCAATGAGAAACACGGGAGGGAACATGTATCCAACGATTGCGTTAGTTTCGTGTTAAAGTGTTGATATTTACCCGTAAAAATCACTGTTAAATCACGTAACTAATTATTTTTTTCGCATAGAAATCACAAGTGAGATATTTTGAATTTCAAACTAATTATATCATTCTTAAATCCGACTATACCGTGAATGAATCGATACGCATCGATACCATCGATACGCGATGATAAAATATTGGTATATAGTATTATAATTTCAGTGCCATTTAACAAAAGTGTATATTTTTAATCAAAGCATGTGTAATGTTGACTCTGTAGACAAATTCTTAACCGTAAACTTTTGTACCGTAACCATAATCTGTCTGTAACCTAACTGCGACTTAACAGTACCCTACCGTAACTTTAATATAACACAAATGTAACCTAGCCGTCACTTTGAAATATCAATATAGAAGCATCATTTAAGATTTTGCTTGAAAAGTTAATATTCTTTCGTTAATGTCTTAAAATCGTCTGCACTCTGAAATCTAGATTTTAGACTAATATTTGTTATTTAAGTTTTCGCGCATGATTTTAAAAGACTGTTTTCATAAATATATTTTATATTTTGACATAGAGTTATTAATATATTGTTAAATCATAAACATTTTTTCATCTACGTTATAAAGTATTAAAAAGATCTGAAAAAAAAAGAAAACTTTTAGTGATACAATTTTTAGTTCAAATCAAATGTTTTCAATATTTTATTTAATTTTATTTTGACATTTCATTATTTTGAATTTATTAATTTCAATTATTTTAAAAGCAAACATTTTTTTTAAATATATAATATAATAGAATAAAGACCATTTTAAAAAATTACTATTTCTTCGTAGAATATGCTTCAGCTGTAATTCATTTCTTTCAATTCGTCTTATTAATACAAAATCCCTTCCACATGCTTTTGTTTGGGACATTAAAATTTGAGTGATAAATGGTTTAATATTGCAACCCTTTTTTCGGTTTACTTCACCACCACTATGAGGACGGTTTCAACATCGTATAGGGAGTTTTCATTGATAAATCGTAATTGTAGTTTCAATCCCAAGTTCGTAGATAATCCATGAATATTTGAGAAAGGCAACACAGGAGGCTATTTACTAGAGACAAGTTTTTTATTAATTTCAGAGTTCCAAGAATGGTTGCCGTGCCAGAGAGGGACCCTCGCAGAGATAGGTCCGATCGCTAGTACTTACAGAGAAGGAGTGGTCACAAATCATAGGCGTAGCCCAGCCTTTTGAACGGGGGGGGGGGGTGCCCAAATTTTTTAACCTGACCATGTTGGGTACAAACAATATCTTATGTAATAAAATCTATTAAAACGGAACCCCGTAAAACCTATCTAAATTCCGTTTTAGACAGGTTTTTATTTTGCGGAAGGTATAATTGTGTGGTATTTCTTTTAAAAAGGACCCAAACGCAATTTTTCATAGTGTGAAGAAGGATGAGAAGTTGTTCAAAACTAAATCTAGTGAATAAGAAAAAGATATACAAACACAGATAAACATGATAGATATAAAACACAGATAAACATGATAGATATAAAACACAGATATCCGTAAACATAAATCTGTAATCATCATAAATTTCCATTTCAAGCAGCAGTCAAGTACTAAAATAAATAAACACGACTTTAGTTCCCCCCTCATTTTGATCAAAGTATCATTAAAATAACTTGTAAAAGGAATAAGTACGCAATTTAAAGTGGAAAAATGTTCTTTCAGTCTTTCCTACACATAAATAAATTTTTCTGATTTAAAAAAGGAAAAAAAAAAAAAATGAGCCCGTTTTATCTCTAACGTTCTTTTTATGAATTTCAAAATATGGCCGCAAAAAATGAAATTTAACCAACTTGCATATTAATTTGAATTTTGCGTAGCATTATTTATCATTTTCAATAGAAGCAGATTTGTACCCCCCCCCCCCCCTCCGTTCCCCATGCAAACACATGGTGGAATTATTGTTTCACATTTGTATTTTCTTTCAATTTTTTTTGCTCCTATCTAGAATTTAGATAGAGATGAGTACGGGCTCGTTTTTCGGAGCCCGAGCAAGAAGAATTTCAACCCGAGCCCGAAAGATTGTTTTGTCATCAGAGCCCAAACCCGCCCGAGTCCAATACAAAAAAAAAAAAAAAAATCAAATGTGATATCTCATTTTTAAAAATTTCTTACATAAAATTTACTGTCAAATAAAAATTTAAATTCAATATTATGAAAATAGCAATTTGGTATGAAATAAAATTATACTTACTTCATATTTAAAAGGATTTCCATACTTTTTGACCTTTAATAAGAAAATTTGATGGACATAATAGTAGTGTAATGAGTAAATGGATGAAATTTGCAGAAATTAGAATTTGTATTCTGAAAAATCGAACACCGTTTTCAATTTCCTATAAAATGTATTCATTTTTAACTATAATCAATTTATTTCTCATAATAATTCCTCGTGATTGACGTGAACCTGAAAATCAACGGAAATTAAAACGTTGGTACAATTTTTTTTAAAGGTCCGAATTTTTATAGGAAAAGAAACACTGGTCGATTGTTTTTTAACATGGAATTTATGAACATTTAATAATATGGAAAATATGTTTACTTACGAAGGGAAATTCTTAGTATTGACAAAGATCATGATGATAAACAGAAAAAATAATCACGGTGCTGTTTTCATATGAAGAACGATTATGATTCGTGCACAATTAAACAAGTTTTCAAAGCTGAAGCTTCTGGTCTACATAAAAAAAATGAAGATATCATTCTCTAAATGTTACATAACTAAATAAATGATAAATAAACGATCGAATTAAAAAATATCCTCTAAAACACACGAAAATCCAACCAGAAGCTAATTTATTGTTTATGCTTGGTTTGATTCGCACCCTTTCAATACATCATCGCCGGAAATGCAATAGACATAAATCCCCAAACATCATAAATTTTCTTTTGAAGCAGCAATCAACTATTAAAATACAAAACCACAATTGCTAGCTAGTATCCTTTTCATTTTGATAAAACTAGCACTGAAATGACTTGAAAAATAATACGTAATTTTAAAGGGGCAAAAATTCATTCAATCTTTTCTACACGTGAATAAATAATTTTCCGGTTTCAGAAAGAAAGAATCCGAGCACGTCTCATCTCTACTTTAGATTACAAAAGCAAAGATATAAATAGTTTCTATCTTTGTTGAGAATTTACGCTAACTTCTTATGGAATTGCAAAAACATGCATGAGAAAGGACGGCGTTAAAAAAACTCCCATAAACAAAATACATCAAATTGAGATTATAAAACCAACTTTTTGACTTACTGTGACTGATACAGATTCTAGTAAATATTCTAATTTTAAAAAAGATAAACAAAATAATTTTCTTAAAAAAAGAAAAAGAAAAGAAAAAAAAAGAAAAGGAAAAAAAAAGAAAAAACGAATGTGGGTCCCTTCTTTTATCACATTTCAAAACATAGACTGTTAGTTTTGATTAACTAATTAAACTAACTTGGCTTTCATTTAACTTCCTTTTTCTTTTATAAATTCTGATTTTTTTAAAAATGTCAAGCTTGGGTCTGCGTGAGTGGAGGGGGTGCCCGGGCACCTAGGGCACCCCCCCTGGCTACGCGCATGCAAATACATTCTTCACATCTTCAAGTGTTGGCGCGATACATGTACATAAAAATAGCCAAAAACGACTGATACGCACAAATTGCGATGAGAGAAGGCACGTGGAGAGTTTCCGTTACATAGACATTCAATGATAGAAACCAAAGTGCATGATTTGAAATAATTAACGCCAACTGATAAAAGATAGCATATGGCCCGGAAAACCACAAGGATTGAATTCTTTACATAGGGTTAACAAAAGTCTCACGGGTTCAGAAAGGAAACGAATTCTAATGAAATAAAATAAAAGACAAACTTAGCACATCTGGTTCTTAAGTGAATAGCATTTAACTATGCATAACAACAGCCGAGAAATAACTCTTTAAAAGGTTGTTACTATGGGAAAATACTTACAGTTACATGAACAAACGGATATATGTTGTGTCTTTAAAGAAAGTATTAGAGATAAGTAAAATTATATTTTAAAGGGAAAATGGCCGTTAGTACATGAATAGAATTAAAGGTATTAAAAATCTAGCTTATTAAATAAAGTTACAAATTAAGGGAATATTGTAATTTTAACTAAGGGGGAAAACAATTATTAACTAATATGTAAAGGAAAACGCCTTTACAACCACCTATCTTTTTCCTCCATGGTTTACAACCGCTGTGATAAAAAATTATCATTTAAACTGACAGTTTGCTAGTCTATGAATTTTAAAGGTCTGTTTCAGCTTTTTTAATTATTTATGCGAAAATTTTATGCAACCAACCAACCATAACTAAATGAAAGGAAAAAAAGAAGAAAAAAGGCGATTTTTTATGAGAGTGATCTTTGTAATTTAATTAATTACTCAGTTAATAAATAGAATTTCGAAATTCTGAAGCTCAGGTGCATCAGGAGAGATTTGGGGCTACTCTCAAAAAAATTTTGAGCCTCGTACATGCTGTAGATTTTGCTAGCACGCACACACACGCAGACAGACAGAGCGTTTTGTACTTTTATTAATATAGATTATGAAAGCAGTTCTTTACCCGTACATCCATCCATCCATACATTTGGAAACACTTGTTTAATTGCGACCAATGACTTACTTTCTATTACATCAATCTTTTGCGGCGCATAGCACATTCATTGTTTAAGTGTTGAAATTAATGATTAACACCGGAATTTGAAAACAACTTTATTTTTAAATTAGAAAAAGCTATAATTCTCGCACCCAATAAACCGAATTTTTTTTACCAAAATTACGGTGGCAATGTGGCGTTTGGGAGTCAGAATTAGGTGGTTTCATAGATATGCCACCATCCCTCAAGGAGTTAAACTTACATTATGCAGTTGACGATCGATATTGTCATTCACTATCATAACAAATTTTGCGTGAGGAAAACCATTATATTAAAATATTTTTCAAAGAAGAAAAAAATTCTAGTATTTTGTTTAAAAAAAAAACTACAAAGAAAAATGCCACAAAAGCCTACAAAAATGTAATTTTCAAATTCTGACAATCTTAAAAAAAAAAAAAAAAAAAAAAAAAAAATCCTTGTCGGCTGGACCTATAGGCGGAGGTAGATTTCGAAGAGTGCTCACTTCAACAAAAATATATATATATATATATGTATATATATATACATATGATTAGAGATAAACCCAGTTTAATAACTTCATTTGGCTACTTCATTTGGCTGTTTATGCAAAATTTTTAATTTCGTTTTTTTCCAAAAACTGGTTTTATCAGAATCATCTTAAGAAAATTTCAGCTCAAATGCCCATTTTGGCAACATACTTTGAAATAAATTCTGAATTTATTAAAGAATCGACCAAAACAGTACATTATACAGTTCCTAAATAACAAAAAACTGTCAGTTGTATGCATTTGAGAAAAAAATTGAATTTAAAAATGAGTCATAAAATAACCGATTTGTTATTTGAATACATCCTTAATTCTTTAATCATGATTGCTTCGGAAAATTTTGTGCGAAATACTCACTTTGACAGCATTTTTAAAAATATATTCTATATTTATCAAAAAACTGGCCAATGAGTCACAGTATATAGTTCCTAAATAAGAGAATCTGTAAATTGGATGCTTTTGAGAGCGAAAATGGATTTTAAAACGAGTCATAAAAACGCAATTTGCTATGTGAAAACTTCCTTAAATTTTCAAATCGCGAAGACTTTGGGAAATTCTGTTCAAAAGACGCTTTTTGGTAGCCTTTTTCAAAATATATTCTGTCTTTATAAAAAAATCGATCAATGCATCACATTATATAGTTCCTAAATAAGAGGATCTGTAAATTGGATGCGTTTGAGAGCAAAAATGGATTTAAAAACGAGTCAGAAAAAAAGGCAATTTCTTATTTGAACACTTCCTTAAATTTTCAGTCACGATGACTTCGGAAAATTCTGTTCAAAATACCCTTTTTGGTAGCCTTTTTTGAAATATATTCCGTCTTTATCAAAAAACTGAATCACATTATATAGTTCCTAAATAAGAGGATCTGTAAATTGGATGCATTTGAGAGCAAAAATGGATTTAAAAACGAGTCAGAAAAAAACGCAATTTCTTATTTGAATACTTCCTTAAATTTTCAGACCCGATGACTTTGTGAAATTCTATTCAAAATACTCTTTTTGGTAGCCTTTTTTGAAATATATTCTATCTTTATCAGAAAATTGACCAATGCGTCACTTTATACAGTTTCTAAATAAGAGGATCTACCATTTGGATGCGTTTAAAATCAAAAATGAATTTAAAAATGAGTCAGAATATAAACAGTTTGGATTTGAGGTTTTTTCTCCAACTCCTATATTTTTGTTTAATTTCTTTTTGCTATACCAATTGTTACTATGAAAAACTTGTCAGTATAAAAGTTGTAGATATTTTTGAGAAGATGTAAAATAAATTTAATCAGATTTGATATCTTAAAAATTGACAGAGTTATGGATTTTTCTCTTTTGTCAGCGCCCTTTTTCTTTTCGTTTTTAATTTTTTTCATCGGTAAATATTGGTCCTATCAAAAACTTGTAAATACAAATGTTTTAGATAATTTTAATAACATTTACAAAAAAATTAGTTGGACTTGATATCTTGAAAATTGACGAAGTTATGAATTTTTTTCTTTCAAAACCCCTGTTTTTTTCGCCCCTTGAGCCCACTTCTAAATTTATCAAAAATCTGTCATGCATAAACTTTTGGACCATTTTTAAGAAGTAATATAAACTTTAAACCGATTCGATATCTACTTTAATTAAGAAGTTATGGCGTTTTTTCGGTTTTCACAAAAACGCCCCTTATTCCGACTCCCTTGGTCCGATTTTGCCCATTAACGAACTTAGCCGAGATTTTAACCCCTTAGATTTTATGTACCAGTTTGGTAGAGATTGGTGAAGAATTATAGAAGTTATCGTGTCCATAAAAAAGTGAGATATATAGATAGATAGATAGATAGATATATAAACTGGTGCGATTGCAATAGGTAGTATTTCATACGAAATCTACCTAATAGATAGATAGATATATAAACTGGTGCGATTGCAATAGGTAGTATTTCATACGAAATCTACCTAATAAAGTAAAATTGTTAAAAAATGAAGAAGCTGCTTCTAACACAGTATAAGGTTTGAGTGTTCTAGTTTATGCTAGTTATATATTTCGATATATTTCTTTTTACTTTTTTATATCTTTCTTTGTAATCGATAGCAAGTGCCCTAATAGATCGTCCCAGCTGAACGTGTTTGATACCTGGTGTCAGGGCGGGTCACTGACTAATCGTCGCATAATGTTAATAAACCTAACCTAGCAATAGCTTAGATCTTCATTTAATCGGCAGTGCCTACTGCTTCATTGTGAACTTAATTATGCCGGTTTCTTAACATTTTGATCTTGTTGTTTTGCACACTTGCATATCGCACCTGAAGTTGATTTCGTAATTAGAACCTGAGTCAGGTGACGAGACCTTCACATGGCAAATTTCTGGAGGTATATAATTCATAGGTAACATGGAGAACTTTGCACCCAAGACGCATTTTACGAGCAGCATGTGCCATTAGTGTACGTGAAGCGTATCGGTTTTTCTCCAAATTGATGAAAAAACCCTTATCTGACGAGTCCGCTACTTTAAAGCGAAATCAGTCTACCTCGTAGGTTAGTTACCTCGATAGATTATGGCAGCTTGGCTACAGCAGAAGGATAGTAGGGTTGATAGGTACTGTTATGTATCACTATCTTGGCGCAAACTTATTTATATTTTCTGTAAAATTTTAATAAATCATTTTGATCCTAATCGACTGTTTTATTCGAATTCGAATAGATACAACCAAGATATGTTTACGTTTTTGTTTACATCTTCCGTATTGTTTTTGTTGTTGCATCTCATTTGATCCTATTTTGCATTTAATAAATGAATTTAAAACTGATAAAATTTAGAATAAAACCAATATTTAATCACATAGATAATTATTAATTGTACTTTATTTATGCATTATATATATATATATTTAACTTTTTGAATATTTATGATAAAAATTTCTCCATGCTCTTAATAGAATGTGACACAATTTAATACCACTAAAAACTTTTATCAAATCATAATATATGTATTTTTTTTTATTCAAAAAGTTGCTCATTTATGGAACTGCTTATATAAAATAGGAATTGCAGAAAGTGAACTATTTAAAAATACAATTTTCAAAGTGAACAAACCGAAAATTTATATGAAATTTTACACTACACAATTTAATGCGCTTGCATGCTATGTTTTTTTCTTTTTCAAATTTTTATTCTTGAATTTCTGTGATGTGTTAGAGATGCAACATAGTAGTAAAAAATTATCACTTTACCCCTAAGTATAGAGAAAAATTCATTTCTTTATGTGATTTTTTGCAGTTCTATGATAATTATGCTAATCCACATAAGAAACAAATCTGTCCATTTCTGAGTTCTGTCATTTTATACCACTTTCTGTTATTTCTATATATTAGGGCAGAGTGGGGTATAGTAAACAACCCCTTATATTTTATTTGTTTTTAAATTTTGACTAAATCGTTTTATCAACAAACTGCTTTTTAATTTTTGGACTTTAATCTGAATGTGAACCAAGAGAAAATCCCTAATTGTTCCAGAATATGCACATGACTGGCACTTGACCATTCAACGAGTTCAGAGATTAAAAAAAGAAAACAGGCCAGTTAAAAGAAATCTATTTTGTATTTAAAATTTTGTTTTACAAAAAATAAAATTGCCTTGATAAATCATACAGTTTTTTTTTTTTTTTTTTTTTTTTTTTAATAAAGCAAATTGTTTCTATTTTGAATTAGGTGATCTTCAAATGAAAGTAAGAAAATGCATTTTCAGATTATTTTTTATTAAATTTTCATGTTAAGTGCAATATGTTTCAGTTTCTTATTTATATTATGGTTGAAAATAGTTATTATCCACAGTAAGTTGACTATTTTGAAAATATCATTTCATGATACTTATAAACCCTGAAAAAAAAGAAAAAATTAAGATACATGTTTTGGATCATCAGTTATAAAGCAATACAGCAGGGGTGTAGTCATAAAAACAACAGAGGATATACACTCTAAGCAGAGGGTATACCCTAAAGTGGTATACTATAGCTTTCTTGAGAAACAGAGGGTATATGGAATTCCTTTAAAAAATCCAGAAGGTATACGGACTATACCCTCCACTACATTCCTGCAATACAGTAGACTCCCTCAAATCTGTACAGCTTGGAACCAGAGCTTGTGCAGATTTCAGAATTTTGCAGATTTCTGTCATTGCTTTGTTTAAAATTTTCAATCCATCATTTGAATGTAAATAATGTAATTAAAATTATGATAAATGCTTGCAATATCATAAAATTTTAAGATATTCAAGAAAGGTTGTAAATTAAAATAAAAAATAAGATAATTTTAAAAATTATTAAAAATAAAGGTCAAAGAAAGAATGTGTAGTTTCCCTTAAAAGGTAAAAAATATATTAAAAAACTCTTCCTATAAAAGTCCCCCTTAATGCACGTATCTACCTTCAAACTGCTGTTTTTACAAAAAATTTTGCTTTTTCTTTTATGATTTAAAATTCAAGTTAAAATATTCAGGACTCTAAAAATTGCTTTACTTTTGGTTCAGTGACAATTATATGCACAATTCAAAATAAAAACCAGAAATGAATTTTCTGAAACCTGAAATGACCATTTAAATAAATGCAGAAAGGTTAACAATACATATTATACAAATATATAATATACAATACATACAAAACTATATAAACACTTACAAATTTGGTAGATTTAAAAGTTGCAAATATGTAAATAATTCTCTGTACTGTATCAAAATCTTAATTTGCATTTTCTGGAAAATTATATTTTTTATTGTCTACGCTGTATGAGAAACATAATTGCTTAAAAAATTTTTAAATATTGAAATGAAATTTGCTAATAAGTTTCTACTCATCCGTTGGTATGTTATAAAGCTAAATATAGCTTGTAAGTTTGTATATATTAATTTAAAAACTATTTTCATTGGAATTTTTTTTTTCATGTTTTGTGTATTAAGTTTGGTATATGTTAGTAAATTTAAGAAGTATTGCAATTCTTTTACTTCATAACACAAGTATGTGGATTGTTAATATGTTGTTGAAAAAAGAAGTGAGACACAGTAGACTTCCTCAAATCTGCATTGCTTGGGACCAGAGGTTGTGCGGATTTCTAGTCATTGCTTTGTTTACATTTTTTAAACAGTAATTTGAACGTGATTAACAATGAAATCAAATTATAATAAATGCTTACAATATAATGAAATATTAAAATAAATAATATAAAATAGTAAAAATTTAGATAATTTTTAAAATGACATAAATATTAAAATCAATAAATATTAAAATTTAAATAACAATAATGTATAAATAAATATGTATTATAAAGATGAGATATATTTTTCCTATGAAACTTGTCTCATAAAGATACATTACTAATTCACATTACAATCAGTCAAATTTGGTCCCTACATCTAAACTGAATGTTTCATTGTATTATGTGCAGTCTACTATATATTGAATAGATTTTATTATAGAAGGTTTGACATACGTAATTCTTTGTTAAAATTTTGCTAAATATTGCCTAAATTTGGAAAGTTAATTAAAATTTCATTAAAAATTTATTTGAGTTCATAGTTTTATTCCCTGTTTTACCGAAAAACAAAAATGTTTGGTAAAAATTTCATGTTTTTCAAAAAAAAAAAAAAAAAAAAATGTCCTGACAATAGACACATATTTAAAAAAAAAAAGTAATTTTATATTTTAGAAATTATGGAGTGTATAGTTTTGATTTTAGCTAAATTTCATAAGAAATGGGGATGTAAGCACATACGGTGGTATATGCTGTATACCTTCTGGACTTTTTTAAGAAACACAATATACCCTTTGTTTCTCAAGAAAGCTAATAGTACATACAGGTACACTCTAGTATATACCCTCTGCCTTAAGTGTATCTGTCTGGTTTTTTTTTTTTTTTTTTTTTTTTTTTTTTTTTTTTTTAAACGACTATATCACTGGTAAAAAATACTACCTATGCTGGAATTTCTGAAAAAAAATTGCAAGTCTATGCCAATCATGTCAATCATCAAATCACCCAAAAACACTCCCAGTTCGAAACTTATGTAAACATATTTAACTTTTTTTAAGGACACAATGATTTCCATAAATCTGCATAATTATCTTCCGAACTTCTCATAAAATTAAGGGGTAGAAAATCTCAATCAAGTTCATTAACCACAAATTTGGACCAGGGGGGGGGGTTAGAAATAGGGAGAGGTTTTGTGAAAACAAAAGAAAAACATAATTTTTTAATTATAATACTTATCAAATCACTTTGCAATTATTATTGCTTCTTGAAAAGAGCAAAAACTTTATGTATAACAGATTTTTGATAAAATTAAAGATGTGCTCAAGGGAAAAAAAATAATGGATTAAAGAGAAAAAATCATAATTTAATCAATTTTCAAGATATCAAATTCACTTAAACTTATATATCTTCTTAATACTATCTACAAATTTTATAGTGACAAGTTTTTCATCCAACTCTTACCACAGAAAAAAATAATAATAATGACAAAAAAAAAGGGGGGGGGTGAAGAAAAAACATTCATAACCTTACCAAATCAAAACACATCAAATCCACTTAAATTCATTATAAATCTTCTTAATATGTATTATCTACAACTTTTATATTAATAACTTGATCATAGCACATTCTGTTACAATAAAAGCAAGTTAAACAAGAAGAAAAATTATTAACATGATTCAGATAAAATCAGCTCTTACAGAAAAATGAAATTAAAAAATCGACAAAAGTGGTCAGATAACATTGTTAAACTGAGTTTATCTCTAACCTTGGTTTTGATTTTGTTGGTTAAATTAGTACTCAACTTTGAATTCTACCTCCGGCTTTAGGCTGAACCAGCAGTGAGCATGTTCTGTCTCATGTACAGTTATCTTTGTGAAATCCGCTGATGTATAATCCACAATTATCTATTATCTGCTCTACATATTGTAATGTAAACAATGAAAATTGTCATTAACAGTTAAACATATAAAGTCAAGTTTAGTACATATTTTTTTTCTCCAAAAATTAATTTTTCAGTGCATAAATATTTAAATATAAATTGGATTTAAATATTTAAATTTCCTTAAGGAACAAAATTTTAGATCAGAGCAAGAAGTAATGAATGTTTATAAAGTACAGAAAAAATATGTTGACAAAAAACATCACATTTAGAACCATCTTTTGATGCTCAATAATAATATGTAACTTTTATAAATTTCAGTAACATTTTGTGCTACAAAAAATTTAAAAAAAAAAATTGAAAAGATGTGAGTATGTAAAAATTTGTGTATGCGGAAATCTAACAAGATTTGTTTAAGGCTTTGCATTTGTTTGTAGCATATGATAAATATTTATGAAAAATGATGTTGCATGAAATACCACCATTTACAAATAATAATTTCTGGAAAAATCTTAAATTCTTGCTTTAAAGTGCCACCCCCTCTACTTACATTGCAGATACATTAGATAGGTTGCTTACCAGAGTTTTGTTCAAATATGCTTTTCTTAAGAAAGGAGTGCACAACCTGGTCGTGGAATTTGGAAATAACAGAATGCAAATTTGTTCAATTTAGGAAATCAATCTAGACAATCTGTTTTAAACTTACTGATAGTTCATAATACATGATATAAATTTATAAGAAAGTATACCACATCAAATACCACTATTTTCTAATAGTGATTTCAGCAAGTACATTACATTCTTGCTTTAAAGTGCCTTCCCTTTGACTAACATTATATACAGAAAGGTTGTTTAGTGGAGTTTTGTTCAAATACAGTTTTGTTAAAAAGGGAGTGCATTCTTTGGTAGTAGAATTCGGAACTAACAGAACACAGATTTGTTACAATAAGGAAATCTATCAATGCAGCCTGTTTGAAACTTGTTTGAAACACTGTTTGAAACTTGAATGTGTTTGAAACACATGATATAATTTTATTAAAAACATGTCACATAAAATACTACTATTTTTGAATAGCGATGTTTGCAAAAATCTTAAATTCTCGCTGTAAAGTGCCATGCTCTCGACTAATATATCATCAGACAGGTTTTTATAATGAAATTTCATTCAAATACAATTTTGTTAGGAATATAGTGCTCTTCCTGACAGTGTGTGTGCAACAGAATGTCCGAGCAGTCTAAGGCACCAGATTCAGGCTCTGCTTCTTGAAGAAAGAGATTGCGTGTTCGAACCCCACTCCTGGCAAATGTGTATGCTTTACAATAATGTTTTTTGTACTATAGTTTGGATTAACCGACTTCAGAAAATCGTTAACTTTTAACTAAAAAGTGAAAAATAAACTTTTCTATCAAAAATAGAACCGACTTCAAAACCTACTGCAAAGTGAAAAGTAATTTCCTTACATAATTGTAATAAAAAATTAAATTAAGAGCGTAGTATTTATCATGCGTATTATTATATTTATGTACATTTATTTGATTTTTTGGAGTCGTAGCCAGGACAACGTCTGTCGGGTCCGCTAGTTCTTCACAAAAACCTATTTATATAATGTAAGAGGAATTATCCTCCTCTTTTATACTTAACAATTAAGCTTCCAAACTTAATCAGTGATTTGCCTTGTCAGAAAGAACTTACATCCAAAATTTATGAGGCAAGTTTCATTGAATAATTTAGGAGAAACACATTTCCTCTTCATAATAAATATTTAATTGTACATTATTAACTTGAAGTTTGCTTTTAGTATTTTAATCATTTTATTATTTTAATTTATTACTTATTGTAATATTTTAGTACATTGTAAACATTCATTATACTTTTGATTTCATTACTAATTACATTGAAATTACTTTAAAAAAAACCAAACAAAATAGTGACCAGAAATCCGCAAAATTCTAAAATTCGCACAATCTCTGGTCCCAAGCTGCGCGGATTTGAGGGAGTCTGCTGTATATGGAAAATGTCAAACCATGTGGATCTGGATAATTACATTAACCGTGATTATAAAAAGTGTGTGTCCATGTGGCCTAAGTCAGTCTGTGGTTCTTTATCTCAGAACCTTGTGAATTCAATAAACTTTATTTAAAAACAATAAAAAGTGCAAAAATACATACATCATATAAAAAGTGACAGAGCTTAAAACATAATAAAATTAAAAAATGCAATTTCTCTGGCTGAACAATGGGTATGGCCATCTTTGACAGCTTCCAGAATCCTGAGGAGTTCGTCTTGTGTGTTCAAAATAGATGTCCTGTGAAAACGAGATAGTTTCACTGACAATTATTTACCTCATCATTTTAAAAGCATATTTGTCAGCACAATTTCTATGTATCACTATATCATTTGAAAGGTTCTAGGATCGAAGACAATTGACAACAGTTGCTTCAATGTTGGCAATGCAATTGTCAAAGGAATTGACAATTGAGTGCAATTGCACTCAATTGTCAATTCCTTTGGCAAGATCTTCATACTTGACAGATTCCGTACTGATAAAAACTCAACATTCATTGCACACTTGTAAAATAAAAATAATCAGTGTTGAATTCCTGTGTGTGATCTGGGGGGGGGGGAGGACTTTTCCCCCGAAGCAATTAAATGCTCCCACCTCTGAAATTTTGTTTTCAATGGTCAAAAAGTGCATTCCTATTAGAACTCTATAATCCCCCTCCCCCACCACTACCCTGGAGCCACAGAAGTAACTCCCAGAGAAAAGTGCCTGAATTCAACACTGATAATAATGTTCTTATGATTCAGCCTACTTATTCAACATGTTCATGAAATATGTCAAAATTAATTCTTTTAATTTTTTTCTGCCCTGACGCACATTTATACAGTTTTAATCCAGTTTCTAGTAAGTTGTATAGACAGATTCATATCATCAAGGATATGCTTTTTTTAGTTTTTATTAACTTTTTATAGTTTACAGAGAATTTTATAAATCTTAAATTCCTTTTTATAAAGATTGTCTAGTGATTAAATGAAAATCAAATGCAGAAAAATAAATGTACCCAGTACAAATCCATGATTCCCCCCCCCCACCCCTTCTGCAATGTAAATTTATAAAGAGAATTTTACTAAGTTTCTAATAGTCGACTTATCTAAAAATGTATTACTGAACTACATAATTAGCTGTCAAATACTGATTTATTAAAATCTTAAAAATGAAATAATCATTTTATGCAGGATACTAATCTTGTACAATACAGCAAAACCTTGGTTATCCGAATAGCATGGGACCAAAGCATTTTTGGTTAAGCTGGGTAAAATAATAGAAATTTTAGAATAACTGGAAGGTTTTTATGGGGGAAAATTGTTATCGTAATTTAGAACATAGTTGTAAAAAAATGTTGTGGTATAATATTCAAAGCACACTGAAGTAGAAAAAGTCCTTCCGGCAATGCCGGGAGGAAGAGGTAGCTTTCATATACTTATATATTTATTTATTTATTTTAAGGTAAGTTACATTGTTCAAAAACACTAAGCTCAAATTAGTGGAAATAATCTTATAAAATTAGTGATTTTATAAGATTGAAACTAGTTTTTGTCAAGACTGAATATTAATAGGAATTTTTAGAAATTAGTCATCTTTTATTCAACCTGATTTTATTTTAAGCGATTTAGAGAGTCACCAAATTTTACGATATCATAAAGTGTATGCCATTTTAAAGCAACATTGTGGATCGTTCAGATCAGACCGTTTCAAAATGTCAGCCATAAGCAAAATTCAAAGTGCTATAACTCAGTCATTTTATAAGATATAGACAAAATAAAAAGTGTTCTGGAATCGTTGTTTAAATTCTAACACGAAAAATAAAAATATTTTTTAATTTTTAATTTTTTCGCACTTAATTTTAAATTTTAAATTTTTAAAAAAATTTAAAATGGCCACCATTTTGAAACAAAATGGCGGATGATGCTGGCCAACGAACTCGGTCGAGACATTTGTATGTACTATGTACATACCAAGTTTCATTGAAATCGGTTTATAAGTACACGTGTTATCACGTGACAAAAATCAGAACTCATCGTTTCAAAATGCCAGCCATAAGAAAAATTCAAAGTGCTATAACTCAATCATTTTTTAAGATATAGACAAAATAAAAAGTGTTCTGGAATCTTTGTTTTAAGTTCTAACACGTAAAAGGAAAATATTTTTCAACTTTTAATTTTTTCGCATTTAATTTTAAATTTTAAATTTTTTTAAAAATTTAAAATGGCCGCCATTTTGAAACAAAATGGCGGATGATGCTGGCCAACGAACTCGGTCGAGACATTTGTATGTACTATGTACATACCAAGTTTCATTGAAATCGGTTCATAAGTATGCGTGTTATCACGTGACAAAAATCAGATCGTTTCAAAATGTCAGCCATAAGAAAAATTCAAAGTGCTATAACTCAATCATTTTTTAAGATATAGACAAAATAAAAAGTGTTCTGGAATCTTTGTTTTAAGTTCTAACACGTAAAAGAAAAATATTTTTCAACTTTTAATTTTTTCGCATTTAATTTTAAATTTTAAATTTTTTAAAAAATTTAAAATGGTCGCCATTTTGAAACAAAATGGCGGATGATGCTGACCAACGAACTCGGTCGAGACATTTGTATGTACTATGTACATACCAAGTTTCATTCAAATCGGTTCATAAATACGTTAGTTATCGCATGACAAAAATCAGATATATATATATATATATATATGGTTATATATATATATATATATATATATGTCAACATTTGAACGGAGGGTGGTTTTGGGGTCTGGGGGTCATGATCGGTGAAAATATACCAAAATTTTCCGGAAGTGTTTTCCTCCGGACGGCTGCAATAGGTAGCTTTTTACTTTTTGTAATGAAAGCTACCTAAAACTAAAGAAAATCACAACATATTTTGTATAAAAAACGAAGTGTCGTATGTATCTATCTAATAAAGTGCCCGAAATTATGCAATTGACCAAATAAGTAAGTTGACTTTGTTTATTTCATAAAGAATATGCTTTTTAAACACTATTTGCTCCAGTGTGTAATAATACCTTTCAAAGTTTTGATTTTTACTTATTTTTCTTTTAATTTTTAAAACTAATATGTATTAAAACAACACTTTAATGATTAACACTTTAAGATTAACCCATTTGCAGTTCAACACAGTATTACTTTCGAGCTGATATTCCTTAATTAAATTAAAACTCATAAATAAAAAAAAAAAACATGTGGCACTCGGGGACTGCCGCGGTAAAGCTATTGCATAGATTTTTTTTATCAACTTATGCAATTATAATTATTCATTTATTTTTTATTTATGCACCTTTTTTTGTCTTTGATACTAATTCAAGTTACACTTTTTGAGCGTGATGACCGATAACAATTTTTTTTTCTTTTAATGAATAAATGAGAAGTTAATATCGTTTGAAATATTTTTATTATCTTACAATACATGTAGGTTAATCAGGAATTTTTATCATTGAAATTATACGTTTATGGTAGCTGAAATAAAAAAACATAAGTTTGAGACTTGATATTCTCAAAAAAACTGAAAAATACCGCGTCAATGTCTGCCGAAGTCTGCCGAAGAATACCGTGTCGAAATCTGCCAAACTGAAGCGACGTTAGCCGGAGTGTCAAAAATTTTCTCGTTACGGAATTTCTAGATTCTTTCGCGGCGCTCAAAACCCACGATGAAAGCTATGCAATACCTTAATAAATTACCAAACACAATTTGGCCGCGCTACGAAAATTAGATCGCAGTTATAAGCATTTTAAATTTTCCGAACCTACTCCGTGGGGGTCTCCTGTCAACAAAAATTAACACTGTCTCATAATAAATTACCAAACAAAATTTGGCCGCACTACGAAAATTAGATCGCGAGTTATAAGCATTTTAATTTTTTCGACCCTCCCCATGGGGGATCTCCTGTCACCAAAAATTAACACTGTCTCATAATAAATTACCAAATAAAATTTGGCCGCGCTACGAAAATTAGATCGCGAGTTATAAGCATTTTAACTTTTTTGACCCTCACCGTGGGGGGGGGGTCTCCTGTCACCAAAAATTAATACTGTTTCATAATAAATCACTAAACAAAATTTGGCCGCGCTACGAAAATTAGATCGCGAGTTATAAGCATTTTAAATTTTTCGAACCTCAACGTGGGGGAGGGGTCACCTGTCATCAAAAGTAACACTGTCTCTGTCAGGATCTGATAGCACCTGTGCTAAAGAATGTAATTTCTACTCTTTCTCTATTTGAATATTTCGTATTGTATTGTATGGTTGTGTACAGAATTTCCAAGGTGACATTCCTTCTTTGTTGAAAGGGGAATTGCCAGATAATCTTTTGCAGGTGGTGTGTTAGAGAAAGGAGATGGCTCAGAGGCATGTCCATCTGTCAGTGAAGTATGCGGATGATGAGCAGATTAGCAGCATGTCACTAAGCAAGAAAAGAATGGAGTATGTGTCCATTGAGGAAGCTCCAAAGGGGTTTATGTTGGGGAAAGCAGTGATTTGGAGAGGGCAAGTTTGTCTGAGAGAATGCATTCGGTACCTAGGTCTCGTACCTAGAGATTGCTCTGTGTGGAAGAGCGTAAAGTGTGCGTTTTCTGGTGCGCAAAGGACACAGACGTCCTGGTGTTTAGTGCTCTGGGCTAAGAAGTGCAGGCCCAGTATACTTGTGTTGGGAGACTCAAGGTTGAGCTTCAAAAAAAAAGTGAATTTAACGTGTATTGAGTGTGAGGTGGAAAGTGTAATTGGAATAGTACACAACCAATCTTTACTGTAGCTAATTTAATGTTGAACCGGATCACCTATATCCGAGATGTAGTTGTATATATTTGTAAATAGCGTATTTTGTGTGTACATATATTCTTAATAAACTGATAATTTAGTTACTAGCGTAAGTCTTCATTTACACCAATCTCACAGTGGGTGACCGATATCACCTAGTAATATCGGTGGTGGCAGCTATATCCACCACGGACATTCTTCAAAGTTGTGTGGACTGAGGGGAACGTCCGACAAATTGTTGGCAGCGTCGGGATAGAATCGCCTGAAACCAGTGACCAGCGAGCCGTGTTGCAGTCTGTTAATGCCGGATCGTCGACTGTGTGTTAAAGTATCGTGCCATATCGTCGAGTGTGGGCTAAAGTATCGTGCCGGACAGTCGATGGTGTGCTAAAGTATCGTGCCGGGTCGTCGACTGTATGCTAAAGTGTCGTGCCGTATCGTCAAATGAGTCCTAAATTGTCGTGCCGTATCGTCGAGTGTGTGCTAAAGTATCGTGCCGGATCGTCGAGTGTGTGATAAAGTGTCGTGCCATATCGTCTAGTGTGGACTAAAGTGTTGTGCGTATCTTTATTAGAAAGAACTAAACTGAACTGTTGTGCCATATTACCGCTACATCGTGGAGCTACCTGTGATTAGAAAAGTACCCCAGCAAATAAAATATAAGGTAAGGTGTTTTGATCATATCTTTCTGCTGACATCTCGAACCAAAATTTGTTGTCGTATAATTAATAGTAATTTAAGTAAATTGTCTATATCATTTATGTGTTTTATCAATACTCCCTACCTATAAAGTGTTAATAACCATATTGGCTATTGTTTTAAGGAAAGGTCATAATAATAGTCATAGTATTGGTCATAAAGGTCATAGTATTGATTGTCTATAATTTTTTTTTACTAATTGTGGTAATAGTAGTTGGAAGGAATAATTAAATTTACTAAAAGTTAAATTATTGTTAAAGTAATATTTAAATGAAGCAACATTTTTTAAGTTAGAAGAGTGTATAATAACATTTGCTTAGGATTTTAATTGGCCAGTAGTAGAAAAAAAAAGGCTCAAGAGAGAGCCATAGTGGGAAAAAAAGGCCCAAAAGAGAGCCATAGTGGAAAAAAAGGCTCAAAAGAGAGCCATAGTGAAAAAAAGGCCCAAAAGAGAGCCATAGTGAAAAAAAAAGGCTCAAAAGAGAGCCATAGTGAGGAAAAATAAAAGTAAAGATTTTCAGTATATTTGTTTTAAGTGTAAGAACCAGTATTGAGTTCGGAAATATTTTAGTTAGGATAATTGTAGAAATTTATATATGCATGTTTTACAATTTTTCTGTATGTGGATTTCTTGATTGACATCAATACTTCTATTCAATTTCAACGTATCAGTATTATTATGTAAATTGTATGTTGTTATCTAAGTGTATAAATTGAGACTATATTGCATAGTAATCAAATCGAATTACTATTTTTACCTTTTGTTTTATTGGAAGTATATTGTGTGATATCAATGGTTGAGGAAAATTAGAGCATTCAGTAGGTTAATTAGAAATTAAATGCATTGATTATCTGAAGGATATTAATTAGTATAATAAGTGGGGTATATACGTACTAAGTTAGAAATTTAGGAAATATTAATTTGGTAGGTTTAACTCTTCTTGTGGGGTGGTAATAACAATCGGTGAAGGTATGGCTTTCTTATTGAAACTAAAAAAGGTTGATCTTCAGGGGATAGCCGAAGAGTTGGGTGTTGAATTCACGGAAGATGATACCAGAATTCAGCTTAAGAAAAAGATAATGGACAGTGATGAGTATGACGAGGGGGTTATTAAGGAATTATCTGACGCTATTGTTGCAGAACGATTAGAACAGGAAAGGTTAGAGCGTGAAGAAAAACAGGAAAAATTAGAGCAGGAAAAGTTAGAAATGGAAAAATTAAGAATGGAACATGAATTAGAAATGGAGAAACTAAGGGTGCAAGGATCGGCAAATAATTTCAATGGGTCTAGGGAATCTAATAATGAAAGTAACATAGAAAAATTGATCAAAAGTGTTAAAACTCTATCTATCAAAGTACCAGAAGGGACTGAGGGATGGAATTTATTTTTTAACAGCTTAGAAAGGGCATTCAAAACTAAAAATGTACCGGAAAACCAGCAGGCCGAAATTCTACTAAATATGTTAGGAGATAAGGCGGATAATTTGTTAATTTATACCACTACGGAACAAATGGAGAATTATGAGGAGTTAAAGGAGTTAGTTCTAAGGGAACATGAGCCGACACCGAAGGCATGTTTGGAAAATTTTAAGAAGGCTAGGAGAAACCAGAACGAAACTCATGTATTATTTGTATCGCGTTTAATAGCGACATGGGAAAATTATTGTAAGATTAGAGGTGCTGACTCTTATGAAAAGGTCAACCAGTTAATAGTTACGGATAAATTAGTAAGTACGTTAGATGAGGATACCGCGTCATATATTGGGTTAACTCATCAAGGTAAATGGTTAGAAACTTCTAAAATTGCTAAAGAATGTGACAATTATTTTGACGCTAAACATAAGTCTTACGCCATTACGTATAAAAGTTGTAAAGGTAAAGATAGGCACGTAAACAATGAAAAAATGAGACCGAGGGATGATAACAAAGTTAGTAATAATTGGAGGCAAAATGGGAGTAATGAGACTAATTCTTTTTCGGATAGGAAAATAGATTTTAAGAAGCCTAGTGATGCTTCAGCGCCTAAATGCTTTAAATGTGGTTTGAGAGGTCATTACCAACGTTTTTGTAATAAAGTGGGTAATGAGGGAAATAATGGTAATAAAGGGCGAGATCCGAAAGCGGGTGTGCATAAGATTGTGGTAAAAGAAAGCAAAGATTTACCTAATGGAGCTATTGTGGCGAGAATATCGGCAAAGGCCGAACAGAGAACTAATATTATTGGTGAGAAATTAAATAAACTTGAGAAAATTGAAGTTAGTGTAAATGGGCAAAAAGCAAAGGGATTGGTTGATTCTGGGTGTGAAATTAGTGTTGTTCATAAAGATTTGGTACCGGAAGAGAAATTAAAAGGAGCGGGTAGTATTTATTTACAAGGGTTATTCGGTGAAGCAGTTAAATCGCCATTGGTTAAACTACCGTTAGCTATTCCGCAATTCGGACAAACTAATATAATTCATCAGGAAGTACTTTGCGCAGTGACTGATAATATTAATGAGCAAGTGATTTTACATCCCGAAGTGATTAATGAGTTGTCAGGTGTCAACCGCGAGGAGCCATTGCTAGAGGCCCAAGAATTAGAAAGTTCAGAAATTATTGTTGATAACTTGAATGAAAAGGAAGGTATGAATAACGATAGTTGTAATGTTTACGCAATAGAAGCGAGTTCGCAAAATGTACAAACTCAGAATACGGAAAAAACGGAAGTGGAGAAAGGTAATAAAGCTATTGTTAGCAATTCCGATATGTTTAAGGAATCCCAATTAGAATGTAAAGAGTTAGAGAAAGCTTGGGAATTAGCTAAACTGAATAAAGGAGATTATTACATTGTAAATGGTTTATTGTATCATAAAGAGAAATTGTTAGGCGAAATATAGCGCAATTAGTAGTACGCAAAATAAGAAGGGAAGAAATCTTAAAATTAGCTCATAGTTCGGTATTTGGAGGGCATCATGCAGCTAAGAAAACTTTACAGAGAATCAGGTATTCATTTTATTGGGAGGGGATGGCGAAAGAAACTAAACAATTTTGTGAGTCATGTTTAGAGTGCCAATTGACTAGAGGGGTTAAAAAAAATGATAGAGCTCCTATTTCCCCAGTGTCGCGTCCGGAACTTCCATTTCAGGTAGTTAATGTTGATTTAATTGGGCCTATTGATCCTAAAAGTTCCCAAGGGCATCAGTATATACTAACTTTAATTGATCAACATACCAGGTGGGCGGATGCGATCCCTCTAAAAAGTTTAAGTGCTAAAACCGCATGTGATGCGCTACTTCAAATATTTATGAGGACAGGAATTCCAAATATAATCGCCTGCGATAATGGAACCAATTTCACTGCCGACTTAACGAAAGAATTTGAAAAAAGGTTAGGTGCTAGTCCAAGATTTTCGACCCCGCAGTTTCCACAGTCTAACGGGCTTGTGGAACGATTTAATCAGACTCTTAAACGTATGTTACATCATACTATTAGAGAAGAAGGAAAAAAGTGGCATGAACAAATACCATTTGTATTATGGGCGTATAGGGAAGTCCCAAATTCTACGACGGGAATCGCACCTTTCCAATTATTATATGGTAGAGTGCCGGAAGGTCCTTTATCGATTCTCAAGTCATCCTGGGCAGGAGAAAATAAGGGGGCGCAGTTAGATACTACGCCGATTCATGAGTATCTGAATAAACTTAGGGGACGTTTAGAAAGAGCCGCAAATGAGGCAAAATTATCGTCTGAGGTGCAACAAAATAGGATGGCGTATCATTATAATTTAAGGTCAAAGGAAAAAACTTTTGAAGTAGGTGATAAGGTAATACTGTTAATCCCCGATTCAACTAATAAATTATATTCTAGGTGGCAAGGGCCGGCAACCATAGTCGAAAAACGAAATCAGCATTCGTTTATAGTTGAGTTAGCCGACGGGAGTAGGAAGCATGTACACCAAAATAAAATAAGAGAATTTATTGCTAAATGTAATATTGTTAATATTGTTTTCGAGGGTGATGAGGAATTTGGAGAAGTTGGGGAAAATTCCTATTTTGAACCGGGATCAGGAAGTAGAACGAGATATAGAAAGGTTTGAAATAAAAGGGTTATCTAACAATCAAATTAAAGATATAAAGTCTATTTTGAGGGAGAATAAAGAGGTGTTTATGGGTCCTGTACGACCAGCGGATGTAGGGGAGCATCGTATTGATCTTAAACCGGGAGTGGAAAGGAAAAAGCCAAAGATATATAGTGTACCGGTAGCTTATAAAGAGGAAGTAGATAGGCAGATTCAGGAGTTATTAGAACTAAATCTAATCGAAGTGTCAAATGCTGAAATTAGTCATCCAATTGTTTGTGTGGCGAAAAAAGACGCAACTGTTAGGCTTTGTATAGGCTATAGAGCTTTAAATTCGGTAACACAGGTTCCAACCTTTCCGATGAAAGACTCTCAAGAAATCATGTATACCGCAGGGGCGGCTAAGTATTTATCATCGATTGATTTACTGAGGGGTTATTGGCAGATTAAGATGGCTGAGCAGTGTAAACATTTGACAGCTTTTACAACACATAATGGAACTTATCAGTGGCGTACAATACCTTTTGGATTATCAGGGGCGGCTGCCACGTTTCAGAAAGATAAGAATGAGGTTCTTCAAGGTCATCGGAGGTATGCGGAAGCATATATTGATGATGTCATCATTTTCTCCGACACCTGGGACGAGCATTGTGAACATGTTAGGGCTGTCATTGAAGAGTTGAAAAAGAGAAATTTTACGATTAGGCTAGACAAATGTAAATTTGGAGAGAAATTAACTAAGTTTTTAGGTCATGTAATTGGGTGTGGAACGCATGCACCTGATGAGGAAAAAATAGGAGCAATAAGGGATCTTAAGAGACCAAAAACTAAAAAGGAAGTTAGATCTGTTTTGGGATTAATGGGATTTTACCGATCTTATATTCCAAATTATGCCGAAATTGCTATACCTTTAACCGAATTGACTAAAGGGAAGGTTAAAAATACTGTACCATGGGATGAAAGGGCAGACAAAGAATTTAATACTCTTAAAGATGAGTTATGTAAAGTGACGAGTTTGGCTACACCTATCGTAGGCCGGGAATATCAGCTCCACGCAGATGCTTCCGACCTGGCAGTAGGATGTTGCCGTACTCAAAAAGATGAAAAGGGTCAGTTTAAACCAATAGCTTTTGCCAGTCAGAAAATGTCAGGGGCCCAGCGTGCTTGGCCGAGTATAGAAAAAGAGGCTTGGAGTGTGCTCTTTGAGTTGCGAAAGTTTGAAAAATGGACCTATGGATCTCAAATTGAGATCATTACGGATCATAATCCATTAAAATTTCTCACCGAAACAACCCCAAGATCACTCAAACTCACTAGATGGGCTCTTGCCTTGCAACGCTGGAACCTGAGCATTTCTCATCGTCCAGGAGCTCAACATTTGAATGCTGACGCAATTTCCAGACTAGATAGAAAGAGCTGGGAAGAACAACCAGTTGTTAGCCCATCAGCATCAACGACCCAGTAGCGGAAAACCTTAAAGGGATGTCGTCACACATTTAATTTTTTTTTTCGGTGTGTGTGTAAATATTTTTTGGTTTTTTTGTTTATAATATTGTATTAACATGTGTATTGTTTATGTAATAATAATATTAGTTAAGGTTCAGTAGAGATGTCGGTAGATAGTGTTCAGACACCTGGAAATACCTATGTAATAAGCATAATGAAGAAATCTGTAAAGAGACTATTGAACTCTTCTGCGATATTACTATATGTTTGGGGAAAATTAGCCCCTAAAAGGCATATTTTCCGCTAAGGTTGGGGGGTGTCAGGATCTGATAGCACCTGTGCTAAAGAATGTAATTTCTACTCTTTCTCTATTTGAATATTTCGTATTGTATTGTATGGTTGTGTAAAGAATTTCCAAGGTGACATTCCTTTTTTGTGGAAAGGGGAATTGCCAGATAATCTTTTGCAGGTGGTGTGTTAGAGAAAGGAGATACCTCAGAGGCATGTCCATCTGTCAGTGAAGTATGCAGATGATGAGCAGATTAGCAGCATGTCACTAAGCAAGAAAAGAATGGAGTATGTGTCCATTGAGGAAGCTCCAAAGGGGTTTATGTTGGGAAAAGCAGTGATTTGGAGAGGGCAAGTTTGTCTGAGAGAATTCATTCGGTACCTAGGTCTCGTACCTAGAGGTTGCTCTGTGTGGAAGAGCGTAAAGTGTGCGTTTTCTGGTGAGCAAAGGACACAGACGTCCTGGTGTTTAGTGCTCTGGGCTAAGAAGTACAGGCCCAATATACTTGTGTTGGGAGACTCAAGGTTGAGCTTAAAAAATGAATTTAACGTGTATTGAGTGTGAGGTGGAAAGTGTAATTGGAATAGTACACAACCAATCTTTACTGTAGCTAATTTAATGTTGAACCGGATCACCTATATCCGAGTTGTAGTTGTATATATTTGTAAATAGCGTATTTTGTGTGTACATATATTCTTAATAAACTGATAATTCAGTTACTAGAGTAAGTCTTCAATTACACCAATCTCACAGTGGGTGACCGATATCACCTAGTAATATCGGTGGTGGCAGCTATATCTACCACGGACATTCTTCAAAGTTGTGTGGACTGAGGGGAACGTCCGACAGTCTCATAATAAATTACCAAACAAAATTTGGCCGCGCTACGAAAATTAGATCGCCAGTTATAAGCATTTTAAATTTTTCGACCCTCACCGTGGGGGGGGGTTCTCCTGTCAACAAAAGTAACTCTGTCTCATAATAAATTACTAAACAAAATTTGGCCGCGCTATGAAAATTAGATCGTGAGTTATAAGCATTTTAAATTTTTCGACCCTCACCGTGGGGGGGGGGGGGTCTCCTGTCACCAAAAGTAACACTGTCTCAAAATAAATTACCAAACAAAATTTGGCCGCACTACGAAAATTAGATCGCGAGTTATAAGCATTTTAAATTTTTCGACCATCCGCATGGGGGATCTCCTGTTACCAAAAGTAACACTGTTTCATAATAAATTGCCAAACAAAATTTGGCTGCGCTACGAAAATTAGATCGCGAGTTATAAGCATTTTAAATTTTTCGACCCTCCCCATGGGGGATCTCCTGTCACCGAAAATTAACATGTCTCATAATAAATTACCAAACAAAATTTGGCCGCACTACGAAAATTAGATCGCGAGTTATAAGCATTTTAAATTTTTCGACCCTCCCCATGGGGGATCTCCTGTCACCGAAAATTAACACTGTCTCATAATAAATTACTAAACAAAATTTGGCCGCGCTACGAAAATTAGATCGCGAGTTATAAGCATTAAAATTTTTTCGACCCTTTCCATGGGGGGGGGGGGGTCTCCTGTCACCAAAAATTAACATTGTCTCATAATAAATGACCAAACAAAATTTGGCCGCGCTACGAAAATTAGATCGCGAGTTATAAGCATTTTAAATGTTTCGACCCTCAACGTGGGGGGTCACCTGTCCCCA
Source organism: Maratus speculifer (assembly GCA_964019185.1). NCBI lineage: Eukaryota > Metazoa > Arthropoda > Arachnida > Araneae > Salticidae > Maratus > Maratus speculifer. The sequence goes on along the minus strand of CAXHSM010000492.1, from coordinate 625,040 downwards.
AAAGTAACACTGTCTCATAATAAATTACCAAAGAAAATTTGGCCGCGCTACGAAAATTGATCGCGAGTTATAAGCATTTTAAATATTTCGACCCTCACCGTGGGGGGGGGGATATCCTGTCACCAAAAATTAACACTGTCTCATAATAAATCATCAAACAAAATTTGGTCGCGCTACGAAAATTAAATCGCGAGTTATAAGCATTTTAAATTTTTCGACCCTCACCGTGGGGGGTCTCCTGTCAGAAAAAATTAACACTGTCTCATAATAAATTAAGAAACAAAATTTGGCCGCGCTACGAAAATTAGACCGCGAGTTATAAGCATTTTAACTTTTTCTACCCTCACCGTGGGGGTGTCCTGTCACCAAAAATTAACCTTGTCTCATAATAATTTACCAAACAAAATTTGCCGGTCTACGAAAATTACATCGCGAGTTATAAGCATTTTGAATTTTTCGATCCTCACCATTGGGCTGGTCTCCAATCACAAAATGCTACATTATCCTACCTTATTTTATCTTAAGACGATTCTTTTCTATACACATTCTATCAGGAATTTTTATTATTGAAACTATAGATTTATAGTAACTGAAATAAGAAATATAAGTTTGAGACTTGATATCCTCTAAATATCTGAAAAATACCGCGTCGATGTCTGCCGAAGTCTACCGAAGGATGCCATGCCGAAGTCTGCCGAGCTGAAACGACGTTAGTCGAGTGTTAGGTATTTTTCGTTACGGATGTGTTAGGATATTTCTCGTTACGGAATTTTTGAATTCGGTCGCCGCGCTCAAAGCCCGCGATAAAAGCTATGCAATAGCTTAAAAATGATAAAAATATAATTATTTTTACAAAAAAGCGAGAGAAATAAAATTTAAATTGGAAAATTCCCCTGTGTGATAACTTAATTTTAGAGCGGAATAATATATTGCATATTCCAGTAAAGATATCCCCCAACGGCCTAATAGAGATCTCTCTACGGTGACGTTAGAAACCAGTCTTCGGGCCGATCATTGTTGAAGGTCACGCTTTAGCGCGTTCGAAATGAGCCCCTGGTCGTGACCTTCGACAATGATTCCGTGGGGGTCTCCTGTCAACAAAAATTAACACTGTCTCATAATAAATTACCAAACAAAATTTGGCCGCACTATGAAAATTAGATCGCGAGTTATAAGCATTTTAAATTTTTCGACCCTCACCATGGGGGATCTTCTGTCACCAAAAATTAACACTGGCTCATAATAAATTACCAAAAAAATTTGGCCGCGCTACGAAAATTGATCGCGAGTTATAAACATTTTAATTTTTTCGATCCTCCCCATGGGGGATCTCCTGTCACCAAAAATTAACACTGTCTCATAATAAATTACCAAATAAAATTTGGCCGCGCTACGAAAATTAGATCGCGAGTTATAAGCATTTTAACTTTTTTGACCCTCACCGTGGGGGGGGGGGGTCTCCTGTCACCAAAAATTAACACTGTTTCATAATAAATCACTAAACAAAATTTGGCCGCGCTACGAAAATTAGATCGCGAGTTATAAGCATTTTAAATTTTTCGACCCTCACCGTGGGGGGGGGGGGTCTCCTGTCACCAAAAGTAACACTGTCTCAAAATAAATTACCAAACAAAATTTGGCCGCACTACGAAAATTACATCGCGAGTTATAAGCATTTTAAATTTTTCGACCATCCGCATGGGGGATCTCCTGTCACCAAAAGTAACGCTGTCTCATAATAAATTACCAAACAAAATTTGGCCGCACTACGAAAATTAGATCGCGAGTTATAAGCATTTTAAATTTTTCGATCCTCACCATTGGGCTGGTCTCCAATCACCAAATGCTACATTATCCTACCTTATTTTATCTTAAGACGATTCTTTTCTATACATATTCTATCAGGAATTTTTATTATTGAAACTATAGATTTATAGTAACTGAAATAAGAAATATAAGTTTGAGACTTGATATCCTCTAAATATCTGAAAAATACCGCGTCGATGTCTGCCGAAGTCTACCGAAGGATGACATGCCGAAGTCTGCCGAGCTGAAACGACGTTAGCCGAGTGTTAGGTATTTTTCGTTACGGATGTGTTAGGATATTTCTCGTTACGGAATTTTTTAATTCGGTCGCCACGCTCAAAGCCCGCGATAAAAGCTATGCAATAGCTTAATAAAATATCATAAATAAAACACAAATGTAATAGTTATGTACTCCATTAAAACAGTTAAAATATCAGAATAAAAGAGATTTTTGTAAGTATTAAATCTTTGGCAATTTCTTCGGCGACGAATTACTGTCTGTGATTTAATTTGAATGCATAATTAATATATTTCTTTTAAAAATGCTTTCTGTGTTGTTAGTGGAAATATAAAAAAAAATAAAATGTAAAACATCTATTAGAGTTTTAAAATCCATTTTTAACTTATATTTTGTAGCCAGGGAAGCTCAAGTTGGATCCTCTAGTTGATGTAATTGAGATTTGTAAACAAATCAGTCTTTTTTATCTCAAGCAACACATTTAAAAAATCTTCAAATAAACGTCAGAGACTCTGTAAATATGTGTCACCAATTGTATTAAAACATTCAAAACGTTTTAGAATAAAGAACAAAAAAAAAAAAAAAAAAAAAAAAAAAATGCCCTCTATGGGAAGGGGAGAACGGGAACGAAAAGGTATACTGCTCATTTCCTTTTTGTGCCAGAGTGGGTCGCTCTAAATTTTTATAGTATGCTTCGTTTATTTTAATGAAAGAATTTCTGATGTTTAATAAAACTATTAAAATTTAGTGATGACTATCGGCTCACTGTGGCTCAGCAATTTCATCTCTGTTTACCATAATTTTAGGAATGCTTATCTAATAGATACCAATAATGATGACAAAAGCATTGGAAAAAAATAGTTTATTTGTTGTAGATCACTATGCAGGGTTCATACACAGTTGGGAAGAAAAGATCCAAGGAGTACATAAAAAATCCAAGGAGTCCAAAAATTTTTTAGGACTTATCACTTTTGTTGTTATTTATGTGGCATGCACTTGCACAGCCCCAATTCCCCAGGGATTCTGCAAGTTATCCCCTGCGAGAGGGGGAGGGGGTTATCCGCAATCTTCAGACGAAATCGGCGCTTTCCTGCGATCTTTTGATGAAATCAGCGATTTATCTGCGATATTTTAGCAAAATCGGCAATTTATTGCAATATTTTGTTGGAATCGGCAGTTTTTCTGCGATCTTTAGACAATTTCATTTTCATTTTTCCTTTATGAAATTAAAATTTTTTCGACGATTTTTAGACAAAATTTGTGTTTTTAGATGATCTTTTTTCGAAAATTAAGTTTTATCAACGCGACCTTTTCACGAAATCAGCATTTTTTTCGCGATCTTTTGAGGAAATTGCCGTTTTCTTTTTTTCAATCATCTTTTGACAAAATATTTGTAAGCGATCTTTTATCGAAAACAGTGTTTTTTCCCGTGATCTTTTAACGAAGTCTGCATTATATCCGCAATCTTTAGACGAAATCGATGTTTTCCAGCGGTCTTCAGATGAAATTAGCGTTTTAAATGCAACATTTGGTGAAATTGCCATTTTAACCATGATCTGCACAGGAAATTCGCGTTTTTCAGCGATCTTTTGACAAAGTTCGTTGACAAAAACATTGTCGAAATCATCGTTTTTCTACGAAATATTGATGAAATGTGTGCTTTTTTGGCGATCCTTTCCAAAATTTGCATTTCTCTGCGATTGTTTTTTCCGCGCGCAAAACCGTACAAGTTGGCAACTATGCGGAACTGATAACCTAATTTCAAATTTTCGGAAGAGGATGCCTTAAATTTTCAGACGAGAATCACCCCTGAATCCACCGTTATCAGCAAAATTGAGGATGATGAATAGTATTATGAAGAAGAAATCAAAGTTGTATATCTAGCTGTAAAGGAATTAAACAGTGTAATCACTTTTTGAAATTAGAAGCTTAGAGGTGTGTCTGGATTATTCTTTTCACTTTTCTGTCCCTTATGGCCATGAAAAGTAAATCACTTTGGTGGCTATTAGTATGATCTCAACCAACAACTGCTGTGCTTCTGATGAATGACGTGCATAAAAGGCTTACTGTGCGTTTTACAATTGTGATTTTTTTTTTTTTACGGGAGCAATATCGTTTGCGTGCAAAACCGAAATACAATTTAAGGAGTTTCTAAGGAGTGTTTTGTTTATCCAAGTAGTTCTAAGTACTACTTGGGAACGTTTTCATTTCTAAGTAGTTTCTAAGGAGTCCAAGGAATCTGTACGAAACCTGACTATGATTCTGCAGATTTTTAAATAAATGCAGTTTTAAGCTAAAAAAGCAAAATTAATATAAACTTTATTGATATATCCTGATTTTGATAATAACATACGACCTATAAAAACGTTTGTTTTACAATGAACGCAATGACAAACATATTTAGAAAATCCTAAAATATCTTGTCATTTTTTAAAAATATCATTCGTGCATTTTTAAAAATTTGAATTCATTTTGCTTCTTTTACTTATTATCGCCGCATAATTAGTCTTTTTTAACGTCGATATGTTAAAGCTTATCTTAGCATTAACTCATCTCAGTTATTTAGGTTTTCTTTTTATCCGTTAAAAAAGAGAGATTAGATGATTACTTTATATTAAATACTTCTTTTTATATAATCATTTCATTAGAATTGACTTCGTTTTGTATATCTTCTTTGTTGCCCCCTCCCATCTTTCTTTTTTTTTTCTTTTAAGCAGCATTTAAGTCATCATGCTTATACAAGACTTCTATTAATGAACATTACTTATAATAAGACTTGAAGTCTCTACCTACATGCAAAAATGTAATTCCCCTAGAAATGTACATTATCAAAAATTCAATTTTCTGATTTTAAAAAAAACTTAAATACTAAAGCAAAAAAACCTTTTTATGTTGTTTTTGAACTTTTTATCAGCATGTCAGTATTTTCTCAGACAGAGAGAAACATTTCATTAAATTTTTAGTTTTCAACTACGCAAATGCTATGTTGGTAACCATAGTGTCTAATAAGATTATATCCACCGATCTGACGTTTCTTTCTAAATTGTTTGTATGACACTGAATATTATACAGAATTCAATGGTGTTGATGAAATGAGTTTTGTGTAATTATCATTATAGTATTATACTAATTAACTTTTAGGTGCGTTCGAATTTATGTAAATACGTAGAACCTATAGTCGTCATTCAGTCCGTTCGTCTGTCCGCATATAACAGAACAAAAACTACCCTACAGAATCATTTGAAATTTAAAATATATAATTGTTGCATATTTTGTCATTTCACATTTTATGAAAATCAGATGTATAATTTGATTACAACGACAATCAAAAGTATTATATTACATTAAGGTCAATGGGGAAAAGGTTTCAAGTTACTTTTAATGATGTTATAGCCTTTGAAACGGGATAAAATTAATATGCATATACTAAAGTGTACTAAAATATGCATTTTGTGCAATATCCGGTGCAAAAAATGTTTATTATTCATTTACAGAGCTACACAAAAGAATTCCGTTACATAATAATACATCGGAAAACACTGTTTTCAGCGTATTTCAGTAATGTTATATTATTTCATATTGAATGAAATTGATATACGTTGCTAAGATTTATTACAAGTTATTTCCTAATGCAGAGCATATTTTAAGAAATTTTCACTGAGCGACAATGGGTTTGGTCCAACAAATGTTGATAAATTCCCGCTTCTCATGTGGTAAGAGAAAACTAAATTATAAGAATATTGAATGACTGAACAAACTTCTCTACTTTATTAGTAATGCCTATTGTACTTATGTTGCTGGTTAATAAATTGCATAACTTTCACAGAATCATATAAATATGTAAATCTCGCAATTTATAGGTAGGTAACATTAAAAAAAATTCCTGCCGGCTTGGTTTATAGGTGGAGGTAGATTTCGAAGATAAGTGTTTATTTCTACAACAAAAAAGAAAATACGATTAGAGATAAACCCAGTTTAACAATTTTAATTAGCCAATTTTTGAAGAATTATTAATTTCATTTTTCCGTAAGAGTTGGTTTTATCAGAATCATCGTAAGTGAAATTGGGCCCAAAATGTCCGTTTGACATTTAAAAATATAGATATTCTGCCTTTATCAAAAAACTGACCAATACGGCACATTACATAGTTCCTAACGAAAAGAAACTGTCAGTTGAATGCGTTTGAGAACAAAATTGAATTTAAAAATGAGTCAGAAATAAGAAATTTGTTATTCGAAGAAATCCTCAATTTTCAATCACGATCGCTTCAGCAAATTCTTCTCAAAATGGCTATTTTCAAAGCACTTTTTGAAATATATTCTAACTTTATCAAAAAACTGGCTAATATGTTATATTATATAGTTCCCAAATAAGAGAACTTGTCATTTTGAAGTGTTTAAAACAACAAAGAATTTAAAAATGATTCATTATATAAGCAGTTTTGATTTCAGATTTTTTCTTCAACTCCTATTTTTGTTTAATTTTTTTTTTAGCTATAAGAATTGATCCTTTAAAAAACCTGTCAAATTTATAGATATTATTGAGAAGATGTAAAAAAAAATTTAATCGAAGTTATGAATTTTCTTCATTTCCACCCCCCCCCCCGTTTTTTTAGTAAGTGTTGGTCCTATCAAAAACTTGTCAATACAAAAGTTTTAGGTAGTAATAAGAGCATTTATAAAAAATTATTTGGATATGATATGTTGCGAATTGACGAAGTTATGAATTTTTTTCCTTCTAAAACCCCCATTTTTTCTCCCCTTGAGCCCAGTTTTAATTTTATCAAATATCTGTCATACATAAACTTTGTTAGAAATCCATTTCTTAGAAGTAATATATAAATCGCCCAACAAGTAGCGATTTTGTGTTGCATTTATCCCGATATCAGCACCCAGACAAAATAAAAGGCCCAAACTGGGTTGTAACGCAGACTTCGAGTAATCGTAATCGTGTAATCGTAATCGATTATAATCGACTACAAAAACTGCGTAATCGCATTGTAATCGTAATTGTAAATTTTAATTTCGATATAATCATAATCAAAAGATTTCACTTTGATTACAATCATAATCTAATCGTAATTGCAATGCAGATAATCGCAATGTATTCTGCATCAAAAAGCTATATAATCATAATCGAGCACAAAAATACGATTACGTTCTTCGATTACACCTTTTTTTCCCCCGTTCTTCGTTTCGACATATCCGTAAAATACTCGGTCGGTGAGTTAAACATTGCACCAAGGAAAGAGTAGTCGACGTGTGGAGCTCGTTAAATCGCCCCTAAAGTTAAAAGTGAGAAGAGGTCATAGGTCAGGGAGCCGTTCGGGGGACTACACTGTATGTAGTCAACGCTATAAAGGGCTTTCCCTGCGTCTCTGGTATATAGTATAAAAATATAGAAATGGTCTGACTTCGTTAAAATCTATGGGAATTGGGGAAAAAACTCTGGTCATCCGACGGGGTCTTGTTTCGCGGGTTTTTGAGTGGGAGTGATAAGGATAGAAAAGAAAAAAAGAAAGAAAAATATTTTACTTATGGTTTTATTATGGGCACTAGCAATTGGACAGACACCACCTTCTTTCAAATGTGGGAATGGGAAAATAAAGAAAATGGGGGAAAAAAAAGAAAAAAAATGATGCTTAAATTACATGTGACAATTCATTTAACAGCTCATTCCCATTTTGGATTTCTTAGTGTTTGGTTATATCTAAGTAGTTGTTTACAAGGTTAGAGATGGCTAAAAGAAATAACAAAAAAATCGAAGATTATTTCGCGGAATCTGTATCAGATTTAAATGAAAAAGGCGTGAAATTTTAAAAATATAAATGTAAATTGTGCTCGTCAAATGTCAGGGTCTCCGTAAAAACCAAGTCCAATTTGAACACCCACATGCAGGTAATTTTTTAATAGATATATACGTATTGTATAGATTTATTTTAGAAATATTGCATAGTTATATCTTGTCCTTTTCTTTAAAATTGTAGTGAAAGGAAATTTTTATATTAAATTAACTATATAGTGTTTTTAATCATAAGTATAAAGTCTGTTTATTCAAACTTTGTATTTTAATATATCTGGATAAGTTAAACATATAGATCAGTTTTCTTACAAAAGCTCTTATAATAAACAATTGTTTTTTATTTTTATTTATTTATTTATTTTAAATACGTTTATTTTATCAAAATCCCCTCAAAAAGAAAAAAAAAACAGAAAGTAAGACAGGTTTGTCAATAAATATACGGGTGTAAGTCTGTAAGTAAGATTTCTTAAAAGGTGAAAGACAATGTTAATGATACCTAGTTGTTAGTAAATTTCTTTAGCTTATGCTCCGGCAAATTCAATGACGAACCCCAGAATTATGGAAATGTAGCCACCAAATTTTCTTTATTTCTGATTATTTAAAAAAAAACTACCAAAAACTCTCTAAATGAGTTATAAATAAATAATAGGATAAAAAAGGTAGTTAATTTTTTTTCCAGAAAGGTTTGTTTCCCCCCTCTCCCCTCCCCTCCCCTAATACATTCCTACCAAAAGACAATATTTTATATTATTATTATTATTATTTGCCTGTTAACGTTCATGTGCCTCAATTTTGTTTTAAATATGTTGTTCAAGGGGACAGAGGCATGCAAATGAAAGAAAAAAGAATGAATTGTTTTAATTCTCCCATTTCGCAAATTTTGGTAGAAGCTTATTTTTAAATATTTAATTTTTCTTCATTTTTTAAATTTTGTTTTGCTTTTATCCTTAAATGTCTTGCAACGAAAGTTCTAAGGAAAAATAATCTTAGTTAAACTCATTTCATGTTTAAATTTTGGGTTAAAAAAAAAGATTGTGAAACACAGGTTCTCCCCCCCCCCAAATTTTAGTGTGTGTAAGGGGAGGGGGGTTCATTCTACGTACACTGGTATTCGTGAATTTCAAATCAGAGTTTCGTATGTTACACATACCTATTCTATCAATCAAACATCCTTAGAAATGCTCATAATTTCAAAATAAATTTATAATAATGAAATCAGTTCTAAAATATTGAAAAGGAAAACATATATTATTTATATAGAAAAGAATAGCTCTTTAAATATAGATGAATTATTTTTCCTTTAAAAATAAATAAATAAAAGGAAACGCATATTTTGTAAATTTGTAACTCTAGTTTGTAACATGTGGACTACGGAATCACTGTAATCGAACTGTAATCGTAATCAGCTAGTCCGGTAATCGTAAGCCAACAAAAAATATTAATCGTAATCCAAACGTAATCGTAATCCTGAAATAAAAAATGGATAATCGATTATGTAATCGTAATCAGGCTTGCATAAATAGCGACATAATCGTAATCTGTTTTTTGAAATTGAAAATAATCGTAATCTTAATCGATTACAGTCCTCTGTAATCGACTCGAAGTCTGGTTGTAAGATTTCAGGGTACAATAATGTTCCCAAAATGGTATAATAGCGTTCCCAAAGTAGTTAACCCAAAATCTTTGAAAACTTGGCATATCTGTAATAACATTAAAATAATCAAAACTTCTTAAATTATAAGGTATGCACTATATGAGATATTTTGATTGTTTTAATGTTATTAAGGATCGACTGTTTTTAAAACCATTTTGGTCTACAAAGTTAACTTTCCAATTTGGAACGCTTCTGCACCAGAAATATTACAACCCAGTTTGGGTCTTTTTTTTACAGTACACTAGTCTTATTTTAAGAACTAATGCGCGGAATTTCAAGCCTTTAGAATTCTTACGATGAGCATAGAATGCCATTTAATTTTATCACTGTGGTAGCGACTTGTGAAGTATTATGCATAAGATATGCATAATATGCAGGAGATAGAAGATAGTTTTAGGATTGCCATATTGCACTAGTTATATCATGGCATAAATGTACGCTATAAAATGTTAAAGAGTCTGATGTGGCAATCCTAAAACTTTCTTCTATCTTATGTATATTAATACTTCCAGAAAAATAAAGCATAGCAGTGTCACCGGTTTTATGTCTAGTTCTAACTGAATCTGAAATTTGATGAAAATCCGTGCGTTAGTTTATAAGACAGAATCTTTGCAGAAATCGTAAAAAACAATTCTAGTTAGATCTGTTGATCGATTTACTCCAAAACTTAAGAATACTAAATTATATCAGCACATAACTGAATCCGAAGTTTGATTAAATTTCGTGCAATAGTTTTTCAAATAGAGCTATTGCGATAATCATGAATAATGCTGCATAGCAACGCGACCTCTAAGGCGATTTATACCAAAATGTAATCAGCAGCATATTATGTCAAGGACTAATTGAATCTAAAGTTTTATGAAAATCACTCTATTAGTTCTTGAGATATGACTATTGCGGTAATTATGACAAAAGCAGCATAGCAGCGCCATTTTTGGGTGATAAACACCACAAACTAATCAGCTTCAGTTTATATCAAGATCTAACGGAATAAAAAGTTTTGTGAAAGTCCGTGCATTAGTTCTTGAGGTAGAGTGTCAACAAAATTTTTGCCACATATTGACTGACAGACAGATATTTTCTAAACACCTGTTTTTGTGCTTTTTTGACTCTTAAAACCTATGAATCCATCGAAAACAGAGTTCGAAAATTTTCCTGAATCCAAACTTTCAGTCGGTAGAACGTCTGAACTATATTGATGGTCCGATCTCGAGTCCCGTCGTGGGAACATTATCATTTGGTTAGCATTTGCATTTCTTAGGCAATTAAAAATTTGAAATTTGATTTTCATTTGAAATGTTGTATGCAAGGCGAATTTTCCCTCTGGAAAAATTTCCAGGTATTAATTTATTCAATCGATGCTACATTTATTTGAGTTTCGTGTTTGTCCCATATCGGTAGCTGACGGAACATATTCCGTTTGTGCTGCATTTGTAGCCTTGCCAACATGTAATAATGAGAAGTTCCATCCTGCGCGGAGTTCCATGTGGTTTACTCCTTCGAACGTCAGTGCGCTATAATGATGGACCAGGTTCGAGTTCCGGTATGGAAACTTTTTCACTACATTGCATATGCGCTTTTTAAGCAATTAAAAGTTTGAAATTTGATTCGCATTTGAAATATTTAGTAGTTTTTCTTGTAAATATAGAAAAAAAGTAAAAATTGAGCACGAGTACATTTTACTTTCTGCTTGCATTTAAACATTATAGCTTGAGGATAAAAGTTGAGATTTAAAGCGCTACGTTTTAAGTAAATTTTTCAGAACAGCATTTGATATTTTTGAGACTTACAAACAATAAAATAAAGAAATATGCATGAAAGAAGAAATATAGTGATGTTTTGGAGTTACATTTTGTGACTAAGAAAGCAATATCAAATAGACGTACCAGATCGTTTGTTTTTTAGCTAGAATTAAAAAAATTAATGATGATTGATGCTTTCTTATTAGAATAAACATACTTGCTGCTGTTTAACTTACATCATTTTAGAAGCAGTTAAAAAAATACAGAGAGTTGAAATGCATTAGTGCCGGTTAATAATAAAACCAAATGCTCTCTTAAAATATTCATTTCTACGAATCACAAATTTTTAAGAGATTTTCAAATATGACAGTCATAAAAACACATTTATAGGTTTTAAAAATACTTTAAAATATCTATGCCAATACATATAACCGATATATATTCATGCTGAATTTCTTGCATTTGATTTTTGTTATTATTATTATTATTATTATCATTATTATTATTATTATTTAATTTCAAATATATTCGCGTGCACAAAGGATACAAAAACTTGCTCTCCTCAATTTTAAATGCTATTTTGATGTGAAATATGATTTTAAAGCTAAGAAAACAAAAGTACCAATTGTTTGAAAAGGGCAGTGGAACTTTAATCTTATTTACGTTTGTTTGATATTGTACGTACATTTAATTTAATTTGATGGAGCATTCATAATATTTTACAAAACTTTTTGAACAGTTCAGACACAAGATTTTGTCCACTGAGATAAATAACATTAGGAATTCAAATATATTTTTGTGTATAAGGAAAGATCATGAAGAATGCAAATTAAATTATTTCTCTATTTTAAATACAACGTATTGTGAACGATGTTGTTTCCATACTTTCTGTAAACAACACATTTTTATATTAAGATAACTGCAAATTATAATCAAATCACGTCACAAAATTTGAGACTGTTTTTATGAAACCTTAATTTTTCTACGAATGTTGATGCTATCCTCGAAAAAATGAAGGCGGTTTATTGCACTTAAGCTACAGTTTGAACGCTTTTTGATACTTTAAGTTTGACAGGGTTATCCACAGAGTTATTCGTTCTTTTTTCAATTTGTTCCCTATAATGTTTTGGAAAAAAATCTTTGCAGAAATATATGGCGTGTACTATTCTCTTTACATATCTGGAGCAACAGGATAATTTCTCCTTTATTTTTCTAGATATTTAACAAAACGTTTAAAATTATAAGTGACGGATCAACTTTGGTCATGTAGTGCAGATTAGCCAGAACATAAATATTCAATATACTCTTACTTATAGTTTCGAAATAATTAAATATTTAAAATTAAGCTCAGTCCTGGAGTGAGAAAAGTAAAATCCGTCTCCATTTTGAGATTTTGTACTAATATTTTTGTTCGGTAGGAAACATAATTGACGATAAAAAAAAAATTGATAATTTGAAGTCTAAACTGTAATGTTTTCCTGAAATTACTATTCTTTTATAATAACCACTTTTTTCTGTCCTCCAATAGTTTTGTAATAAGAATAGAAATAAAAAAATAACTGCCTGTCCTCTTTTTAATTTATTCCACAAGGAAATTAATTTTCTTGTAATAATTCAACAAAACATTAAAATAATAAAAATTAAACAAATTTTATCTCAAAATGTCACTAATGAACATTTATTCTTTTTCTATAAACAAGAAGTTACACTTAAATAAATTTTGTATTTTAAGTGTAACTGAAATTTATTTTAGAATAATGACTAAAAATTTTATATATTCATATCAGAAGACACCAGAAAGGCGATTTTTAATTGAATAATGGAGAAGCGAGTTTTAAAACTCGCCTTATCCAAAATTTAAAAAGTCAAATTTTCTCTAACAATCTATTTTGTTGGAGAACCTCCGTCGTTAAAACACAATAATCTGAAGAAAAAAAACCAATTTTTGTTGTGTACTTTTAGCACTGTAAAACCTTGGTTTACAGTGTAAACCGATAGACGCAGTCAGAGATTTTTCACGATTTCCCAGAATTTGATTTTTTGGATAAGGTAATCCAAAGCGTATTAATTATAGCCTAATTAATTATTTACTATTTTAAATTTCATACTTAAATATTATAACAATGCATTAAAATCAAACAGATATGTTTTGGATGTTTAACACAGACTAAACAGAAAAGAGGGAGTATAAAAATGTATTGCAAAATTAAAAAATAAAATAAAAAAATTTAGTTTAATGTTAAGAGCTATGTTAATGCTCATCTATATAATTTCTCAATTACTTCACCGAATGTCTTGAAGATAAATTATACCCTAAAATAAAAATTTTGAGTGAATTGGGATACTTATAGGATAAAATTTTTAAACTTTTATATGTTTCAGTGGAGGACGCCCTATTAGGCTTGTTCTCTATACTAAAATTATAAACTTACTATATTGCAATAATTTTATGCATTAAAATTTTAGAATATTTCTAATTGTTGTACAATTCAAAATTAAACTCTTCCTTTTGCAATTCAGTATGATAATTTGGTGTTTAAACAGCTTGAGGGTGTTCTTTTATTTATTTATTTTATTAAATTGTCTAGACACATTTATGTATTTATAAGGGATGTTTCAGAATTATATGTGAAAATTTTAAAGGCAGTTAGAGGTGTCCTAAATAAGTAGATTTCGTATAAGAAATATGGATGCGGGAATGCAGCGTTTAAAGAGAGGAGCACGCTATTGAGTTTGGGGGATAAAAGCACTTCACTGGCTTGAATCGTTATTCTTCGCACGGATTTTGAGCAACATGCGTCGCACATACCGATTCTAGCTGGCCAAAAGATTGTTTTTAAAAGTTTATGCTATCAGAATTTATTTTTTGCCTGTTACAGTTTAATAGTTAGAGTATTGTACCCTGCTATTGGTTTTGATATAAATATATTTATGTGGGCTATAGACTAGTGTAAATTTGGTGCTTTTTAGTTGGGACTGGGTCAATCAATTCGAGTATAGTTGTTTAATCTGCTACTTGAAGCTGAATAGAATATACTGCGCATATAAATACATAGACGCTTTCGAATTAAATATGGGATCAAATATGGAATTATCGGATTTGTGAGCATAATTTTTTCACATATCAGCTGTTACTTCATATTTAATCTCACAAAAATTTACATTTTTTCATTTTTAAAAAGTTATATGATATCACAAAGAGTTATATGATAAACCACAATTAAGCCAAATTTCTGATAACATTAATTAGTTTGGGTTATTATACCTTTCCGTTTCAATGAAATTTGTTTGCCCTTAAGAGCTTTCTCAGTTTTTAGAATTGTTGATATATTGTTAAGTCGAAATATATACAGTTTTTCTTTTTTGGAAATTTTAGTTCATCAAAGTCAGCAGAATTTAAATTAATCATTTAAATAAACTTTTTCATCATTATACAATGAAAGTAAGATTCAAAATTTAACGAAAATGTGAATTTGGTTGAAAATATTTTGTGTATAGAGCAAAATTTAAATGAAGGGTCCATGAAGTTCGGCAACCGCTTCAATTGTATGTAAATATCTTAGGACAAATTGATGTAAAATATATTGTTATTTTCAATTTGTTACAAAATTGCTTAGCTTTGCAGAAATAAATATATACTAGAATATGCAATTAAAGCTGTTAGACAGCAATTAAAGTTGTCGAATTTTTGCCTTGAATTTAAAATTTTAATAGAATTTTAGAAAAAAAATATTCTTTTATGATTGGTTATTATAATAATGCAGCAATAGCTTTAATACCCTGAGGAATTCATATTTAAACTTATTTGCAAAAACATAAATTGATGAGTTAATCAGATTACAAAATATTTTTTGACGCATCCAGACTATTATAATAAAAAAGTTCATAGTTTAATAAAGTAAAAAATGATGTCCAAGTAATAATCCGTAAACCGCATAACATGTTTGGAAACTCAGTTTCAGCCAAGCATAAAAAAGTAAAAATTTATTACATTCCAGTGTATGAATCATACATATATCATATAAAGTATAATATGCTAAATTTTTTAACAACTAGGAAACGCACAGAACCTATGAAAATTTACCTCCAGTAATTTCCATCAATAAACATAAATGTACTTCAGATGTGCTGTGCAGCTCTGTATCGATTAGTAGAATTTATACACAATAAAGAGTATGTATTTTTTTTTTTTAATTTTAAAAAAGTGCTTTATGACTGCAAACATACTTCTAGCAATTATTGTTCACATAGAGAAATATAACTGATTTATTTTGTGCGCTCCTGTGTATGAATGATGAATGCACATAATATTCAATAAAAAACTTCATATAGAGCAGCTAGGGCATATATATATCAATTTTCATACGTTCGAAATAACGTAACATGAAAAAAAAAATACATCAAAAGTGATTTTTCTCCATAGAATATAATGTAATGTGATTGTTTTAGTGTCATTGTTAAATGATCGATAAATGCTATCAATACCGTATTCTATTACAATCATCTTGTAATGCACTTCACATATATGGATAGAAATTTCACTGTGTTTGTATCTCAAATCACAATAAATTATGAAACATCATTAAAACTACCACACACGATTTTCCCCATAGGCAATAATATAATAAAATTCCCTTGAATGTCCTTGTAACGAAATTATGACTGCTATATGCTATATTTTCCAATACCGAACATTGCATAGTAAGTATCAATAACATTTTTCAATTTCATGGTGATGTGACTATATTGTCGCCAAAAATAAATTTTAGTTAGCTGGAATTGGTAAATAATTCACCGTGCAACGTTAACGGATGTGGAACTTGCTCACATGCATTCCATGTATGTGGATGAATAAGGAAATGAAATGTCAGTGGTTGTTCAAAGAATGTACAGACGTGGAATAAAAAGTAAACACCCCCAACTAACTCTGCCAAAAATTGTGGTAGAAGAAAGTTACTGGTACCAAATGATTGGAAATAAAGTCTACGTTTAAATGATATCTATAAAATTTGCTTAGAGGGACAGCTACGTATAAAAACGAAACCTAACTTTGTGTTTTTCAATAGCAGTATCCAATCCTGACAACATAAATCAGCTGTACACCCGTCAATTAGCCCCAAAACAAATTCTCATACAATTCGTGTGATAAATTTCCGAAAAATTAATTATTTTAAAACAAGTATATTTTAGGGATTGTATGAAAATTGAAGTTCCAACTTGTTGACTGAAGGAGGACTGACCCCTTCTTGATCAAGACATCATCAATCAGACACTGAAAACTGCTAGATTACGGTACAGCATACGAAACTTCAAAATATCCAGTCACTTCTATCGTATACGGTGCTTTAAATCATAATTTTGCCGTTTTTTAAGCATTATTTGAAAAGTACTTGTGAAATTTTGGTTTTCTATAAAACAGGACTTAATAAATCTAAATGCATTAAAAAAATTATAGTTGCAATTCATAATTTTTTTTAATATTAATTTCATAATACATAATTTATATAATAAAATTACAAAAATTGCAAATTCTATGGATTTATGTTTGGGTATTTTAGTATTATTGCTTACGCAAAATATTAGCACAATAGGCATATCATTTCAGGAGATATTAATA
Source organism: Maratus speculifer (assembly GCA_964019185.1). NCBI lineage: Eukaryota > Metazoa > Arthropoda > Arachnida > Araneae > Salticidae > Maratus > Maratus speculifer. The sequence goes on along the minus strand of CAXHSM010000492.1, from coordinate 608,181 downwards.
AAAATATGAAAATGTACTTTAAGATTAGAAGCATTAAATTTTGAATGGTTATAACTCAAAAATTTATCATTTAAATGACTTGAAACTTGATGTCTATGCATAATTTGAATCGAAAATTTCGAATATTTTGTTAAAATTGGGTATTTCTATTGAAAAAAATGAAATTTCAGTCCATTTTAACATATAGATAGACCCCTAAGCAAATTTTATATGCATCATTTAAAAGTAGACATTATTTCCAATCGTTCGGCACGAGTAACTTTCTTCCACAGTAATTTGTTAAGAAATTGGTAGAGAGTGTTTACTTTTTTTTTCCACCATTGTATATTGAACGATTTACGGGTAGGAATCTGCCAGATCCCCTTTCATTTGAATGTCTTCATTGGATGTTGTGCGCAAGAGGATCGTTTAATGTTTCTAAGTATTACATAGGCATTAAAAGATGTCGCGTTTACCTGCCTTTATATTTCTGACATATAATTTTAATAAACCATGTAGATGCAGGCTGCCATGAAAGTCTTGAAATGGTCGAATAATTCGAGAAATACACATATCAGAATAAAAAAACGAAAAAATAGTTTGCGTTATAATTTACGATACTTTTTGCTTGAATAACAAGATTATTATTAGATATTTCAACCAATCGAGCATATTAGTGCTACAATGATATTATGGATTAGACACCATTGTGTTTTATAGGAAAATTACAATATATTCTCAGATTATTGGATTAGAATCTTGAATAAAGCATATTTTATAAAAGTATGCCTTCTATTTGGTGTGTGTGTACGTAAAACATAGAATGTTTTATATTTCAAGCATGCTAGTTAATCTTTTTTTTAGAATTGTGGCCTTTCTCTACATGAATACATTATTCTTTACGACAAATATAAAAATCCACTTTCATAATACTAATAGTATTTTTTATGTAGCATAAAAATTTGAATATGACCCAAAAAATTTTCCGCAACGGTTTTTATTGAAAATAACTGCATAGAAGTTCATTTAAGAAAGCGAGAAAAAGGTCTTTTTTGCCGCCGTTTATCGGAAATTAAGAGAAATAAACTATGTTATGTTCCAGGTGAATACAATGTAGCAAAATAACTAGACCGTTAAAATCACCCAAGATTACAAATATGATGCAGTGACCGAATAAATAGAAGAGGTATAAGTATCATAATAATAGATGATATTGCTGAAAGAGCAAATTGAAAGAGGGAAAAAAAGAGCTGATAAATATAATAAATAAATTATAGTTTATTGTTTTATTGCTATTTTTATTTTATCTTTCATTTTTCTCTCTCTCAATACATACATACATACATATATATATATATATATATATATATATATGTGTGTGTGTGTGTGTGTGTGTGTGTGTGACGATTTAAGGAGAACTCGAATTATTTCCACTGGTTAAAAAGAAATACACAGTCATGGCAAGCGAGGGAAAAAACAAAATAAATAAATAAATGTAGAAGATCCAATAATTAGTCATGGGCTGCTGTAAATTCATTTATTAAATTCGTAATAATGAGGAAGAAAAAGCTCCTTTTGCAAAAATTCCATCATTATTTCAGCGAGCTGTCCTCATCGAAGAAGCAACCCAAGAAATCTTCTTTTTCATCTCGAGACTTCCACCTTTTTAAACTAAAAAGAAAGTTCTGGAACATTCTGTAACCTCAAACCATCGTTCTTTTATGTAAACAGAATTCTTGTCCAGCTACGAGATTATTTTCCACAAACGATAAATTTATTTAAAAAAAAATATTATTTAACCAATTTATAATTGACTCAGAATTTTAAATATCTTAGGCAGACGATTTTTATAAATGATTAATTTTAAGAGAAAAAGAAAAGAAATGAATTTATTAATATGCACACATCAAAGGTTGACGTAGGAAAAATAAATAAATAGATAAAATAAAATAATGATATTTTTTGAAAGGTATGGTTTTGGAATAAATTTAATAAGACTTTCTTAAAAAGGGTTGATAAAAACATAGAAGAAATCAGTTTTATTTGGAATATTAAGAAATAAAGTTTTAATTAAGAATATTTTTAATTTAGAGCCATCTTTTTAAATTTACGCATACTGGAATAATGTTTTTAAGGCAAATTAAGAATTTATATCGTCTGCATAAGGATTAACAGATTAGATTTAGAAACAAGATTTTAATTTAATAATTTGAAGTAAGTACGGAATATTATTATAAGAAAATTAAGATACTATAAAGGTTAGTTTTGGCGAAAAAATTTTAAATTTGTAATATTATCCCCCTCCCCAAGACTTTGTATGAAATTGATAGTTAAATAAAACTACAAGTTCAGACAACAGAAATATAATAATTTAGAAAAGTTAAATTTTGGAATAAAACTGTCAAACTCAGGAAGCCAAGAGATGGAAGAAAAGAAAATTAACGCAATATAAAAAATATTAGCGATTAAAATAAAATAGTTAAGAGAAAATAATTCTGAATTAAATTTAGGTAGGAGCATTTCCCTGAAAGAAATACAATAATGTTACAACATCACTTACCATTTGTAAGTGCATAGGAGATAATATATATAATAACAGTAAATAAGTTATGAATATTAATAAGCAAGAGATAAAAATATAATAAAAACAATAAAATTTCGTTCTCATGGAAGTTTAAATAATTACAATGACTTAATGCATAGTTTATTTTAAATAAGTCCTTTAAATGAAACAAGTCTTTCAATAGTATATATAAAAGAGTCTTTTCCAATGTTCTCTGAATACAGTCTCTTTAATTAAAAATCTTCAAACCTAGTTTAATCTTTGGTTTTAATGTTATGTTGGATCCAACATCTTTCAGTAATATATCAATTTTTCAATAATAAATAGCATCACTCTCAATATCAATAATAAATAATATAGAAAAATTTAAATAATAACAATAACAACAATAATAAGTAATAGTATAATAAGACTCCATATCCTATTATTTCTCAATAAGAGTATAATTAATACTAAACTTCATTATAGAAATCATAATGATAATAATAATAAAACAAGAGTATAATCAAAAGAAAATATCACTATTTGTTTATTATTGATAGGGAAAATATTGGTTGAGGATAAAAATAATTACATAGCAACTAAATAATTTTCTTATCTTCTAATAGCATAAGAAAGTATTTTTGCTAGCCGAAAGTATAAATAAAAAAAATCATAATAATTCCAAAATCCAAATAAAATTAAATCTAACTATATAGAAAATGGACTCTCAACCAGTATTTCCTTACAATAATTCCTCTCTGATACTCTTTTACAAAATTGTCAAATTTGGTTATAAGTTTTCAAATGCCAAATGGAGAATAATGTTTTATCTACACATGGTTTATAAACTTTAATAATAAAATACAATAGGAATAAAAGGTGTCATTCTTAATTGAGAAATAGAAATAAAAATAGTGTGCTTTTTTTGAAAAACTCTTAATATCTGTAGTTTTCACAATCACTGAAAATCACATATTATGTTATAGGTTTGAGTAGAATCATTAGATTTTATAACTGTTATAACATAAATATCTGCTGAATAAATAGAATAATACTAATGTCAAATACATGAGTAAATATAGTTAGACTTAAACACCCTTAAAATTAATTTATCAACATCAATTTGAAAGCTTTTACAATCAAAGTGTTCACCTTATGCCTGCATAAGGAGCCCAATTTAACCCCAAAAACAAGTAATATTCTTGTAGGCCTCCAAGAACATACCTGCTAATGTTGAAAATTATGGTGATAAACTATTTAAAGAATAAGAATTAAAACTTAATCTACTGTCTTGACTTTAGTTTCATCTAGTGATTGTGATTGTATCTGAGGTTTTGTTTGTTTTTTGGGTTGCTCATGAAACAGTTTAAAATCTTCTGGTGAAAAATAGGGTCTTAATTTAGAAACATGCACAATAACGGAATTCTGTCCTGTCTCATAATTAAATTTATCTATTTCATAAGTTACATCAGAAAGTTTATTTATAATTTTGTATGGTCCAGAGAAAGTAGGTTCTAATTTTCGAGTGTTAGGGTATTTAAATTCTTCATAAATTACAGAGTCTTGTATTTTTAATGGGCATTCAACAAAATTTCGATCATAGAGTCTTTTACTTTTAAGGTGAAATTCATGAGTTCGCGCTTTCGCAATTTTGAGGGCTTTGTCTACTGATGTTGTGTACATTTTAATTGCCTCACACAAAACCATTACCCACCATTTAAAAAAAATTGAATCAAAATTATCGTGAAATTGTGACTATATTTAGCTGTTAACATTAACCAGAAATTTTATCTAATAAAATAGAAATTGTAAACATCATAGTTATACCTTAAATTGGGATCAACTTTTAATTCTATTATTTTATAGATCATAAACAGATTCAAAAATTTTAACTATAGGTAATTTCTTGCTTAAAATCACAAAATTTACTGAAAAAATTAATCATATTTATCAGTCAAAATTCTAGCAACTGCCTTGCACAGTTCCATATTTCTTACTGAATTTAAATAAATTATAAGAATCCGGGAACCAAAGCTCACTGTCACTAGAAATTCTAACAAATAAAGGAAAAAAAATAAATGCTAACTTAATTTTCAGCTCAAATGTTTAGTTGTAGGAACATTACCATGAAAATACTGTATTCTGAGAATAGTTCTTGATAACAAACAATATCAATAAATTAGAAAATGTACCTTTTAAAAAATAACTTGAGCTTCTAAGTTCTTTTATACTTCATTATTATTACGAACTTATCTTTAAACGTGCATAAAAATATCATAATAATCTTAATAAGTAACAGTAAATATCTTAAGAACATCATACTCCTCAATTAAATACTTAAGAATAAAAATATTTCAATCTTCAACACATAATAATGATAATAAAAATACTCATAAATAGGTAAGTAAGTAAGATTCACAGATAAATAATCAAATAAATAAACTTGACAAACAGAGAATAAATAATCTGCACAAATACAATAAAAGGATACACAAAATAATTAAATACATCTAAAAATAACTCACTAATAAGAAGAAATTCTCAAGAGGATCCTAGGGGAGACAAGAACCCCGAAAATTTTCCAGGCAATTAGCAACCGACGTTCAGTTGTCCCTGCAAGTTTTTTTTTTCTCTTTTTCTTGTCATCACTACCAATAATACTTAAAGTCAATGATCGCATATTTGGGCCGCAACAAGATGAATGGCAGTTCGTCGTGGCGCTTCTATTCCTTATTAAATCCACTTCGAAATCACCAGGTCTCAAAAATTTATCATTATGACGAAAAATATCAAGCTTCAGGAATTCACCAGAAGTCAATTATCGGAGATTCACAAACCTATCATCATTTCGTTCCAAAGCCGATTTCTTTAGCAAGCTGAAAATACCATATAGACTGTCCTTCAATCGAACTTCGGCGATAGCATGCTTTTCTTCGTTCCATCGCAATTTTCTTTAAATATCATTCATTAAAAAGGCAGCACAGATAAAAAATCCTGTCGACTTTTCGATTAGTTGTGACGATTTAAGGAGAACTCGAATTATTTCCACTGGTTAAAAAGAAACACACAGTCATGGCAAGCGAGGGAAAAAACAAAATAAATAAATAAATGTAGAAGATCCAATAATTAGTCATGGGCTGCTGTAAATTCATTTATTAAATTCGTAATAATGAGGAAGGAAAAGCTCCTTTTGCAAAAATTCCATCATTATTTCAGCGAGCTGTCCTCATCGAAGAAGCAACCCAAGAAATCTTTTTTTTCATCTCGAGACTTCCACCTTTTTAAACTAAAAAGAAAGTTCTGGAACATTCTGTAACCCCAAACCATCGTTCTTTTATGTAAACAGAATTCTTGTCCAGCTACGAGATTATTTTCCACAAACGATAAATTTATTTAAAAAAAATATTATTTAACCAATTTATAATTGACTCAGAATTTTAAATATCTTAGGCAGACGATTTTTATAAATGATTAATTTTAAGAGAAAACAAGGGCGGCGCCAGAATTTGCCCGACGTGGGGGCACTGTATCCCCGACAGGGGGGCCAAGTTCATAACATATATCAGAGGTCCCCGCGTGCTGGAGCAGGTCCTAAAAATTGCGTGGGCAAAAATTTCAAGGGCCCAGTTCGTACAAAATAAATTAATGTTTCGGTCTGAGTAAAATTTAAAAAGTTGTCCTGCTTATATGGTCTAGCAAGTATTATATATATTAGCCCCTTCCCCCTCCCCCCCCTCCAAAAAAAAGTTAAAATCTCGACCCGACTTGACTCTATTTCTACAAAACATGAATTTTACTTCGATATTGTTATAAACTGTTTTACACGAAGAGTTCTGATCAAAAAGAATTAATCTTTTTTTTTTTAACTATTTGGAAAATAGTTGTTGATCTCGGTGGAGAACTGGAAAATCTGAAGCAGATCTGAATCTTTTTATTGGTTGAATTCCGGAGCTTATTTTATTTTATTCGTTTTGTGATTGGTCCATATTTAATGTCCAAAAATGGAATACTTCTGTTGACACGATGACAAAAAATGTAATAAAAACTTTTAAAATATTAATAATTTGAAAACAAATTGTGGTAAAGTTTGCAAACAAATTTCATTTAAAAGAGCATTTTTTTCTCTATGTCACTGTGTAAAAATTTAAAATGTGCGATATTTAGAAGTTTAAAAATTCGCAGTTCCGAAAATTGTAAAACTGAAATTTCATTTAAACCTTGTTTATGTTGGGCCCAGGAATATTAATGTTTAATCCATGTCGTACGTAATATATGAGCCGTAACTGTATGTATTACTGAAAGCAAAAATACAAATGAAAAACTTACATAATTTCTTTAAAAAGTTAAATTATTATTATCAACAAAATTACGAATTCTGCGTATAAAGAAGTTTTAAAATTAAAGCACTCGGGTAAAAATATCAAATTACATACAAACGCAAAGAAATAAGAAATCATTTGAACTTACTCGTATGAAAGACTTGAAACTTTTTATGTACTGCAGAAAAATATTATAGTTCACACATTCGTAAAAAGATTGAACTCATAAAGTATTTATAATTAGTAGAAATAATAATTCAAATGCAAAATTTGCAAAGTCATAAATTTCATTGTTTTATAGTCAGATTCGTTCTTTAAAAGGTCATTGTAGCATTGTTCTTACGGTTACTGTATTATTAATTATATCATTTTTGTAAAAAAAAGCATTAAATAGACGATTTCGATATTTTTAAATAAAAATACTAGATTAGGAAAAAGAATTAACTCCTTATATCTGTGGTCAATGGACAAATGTCGATAATAGGGAACTGCACCTTATGTAACTCTGAAATATCCTTCAAGACTATCAGAGCAGATTTTTTCTAGTAATTCCCACAACAACATTGAGATGTATAAAGGTTCTTTTTACAACCAATCAGCAAGAATACGTTTGCTGAAGCTAAACAACATATTCATCGATCTCTTTATCATTCTAGCAGTCGAAAAGTTTGTTTTATATTAACTTGCAGAACAGAATTTGAAAACTACTCAAAACAGATAGTCATGCATTTCCTTTTGGTGAACCGCAGCTGTTCTTTGCAGTTTAAACATCGTTAGTTTGAAATCTAAATAAGAATACGAGTATAAAGAAACAACATACTTGGCTAGAACAAAATCTATATAAAATTGAAATTTCTTTCATATCCTTTTTCGTTAAATCTGAACACGTTGCTGTACTAAATACTAATTTCCTTGAAATTAATGTGAAAGTAATTAATCGAACTAGAATTTTTGAAATATATAAATTTTAAGAGTTTATAAGTACCGCGTTTTACTTTTTTCATCATTTTCTAATTTAGTCATTTTTGAGAAAATGTAATTATTTTATAAACTCTCAAAAAACATTTCGCAAAAAATAAAACATACAAGCAGTAATTTGCTGGAACGCACGTGTGGTTGGAACGGATTTTTCTATTCCTTGAAGAATTTTCTGTCTTTTGATTGTAGAATTTTTTTAAAAATTGAGATTTGATTCATGAATTTTTCATATTTTGAGAGAAAATAGAGGTAAGTAAAAAATCAGTCAATAATAGAAAATCCTAGTACGCAGCGTTGTTGCACAGTTAATTAAACAGTCCTTTAATTAAAAAAATGCATCTGTAGATATTGGAGGATTTCAGGTAGTTTTAGCATTAAATTGATTAATTTTCTTTATTTTCGAAAAAATTTTCAAATTAAAGCAGACTTTTTTAGCTATAGAAATAATAATAAAAACAATGGGGGAAAATATCTTCAATTTCCATTTTGTTTTAGAGTGTACATTGATCAAATGCACAAAGTGTGATGTTCCAAATTTTGATAAAATCAGAATTTAAATCTGAAACAAAAACTTTAACACAAAATTTCCAAGAGAAATGTAAATGAAGTGAAAAATTGTAAAATAGTTGGGAATCTAAAAGTGAATTATTTTAATATCAGCGAAAAGCGATCTGCAATTATAAATATATCGCTGATTCAAACTGCGGGTTATGCATGAGATTTAGCTGCGGGTTAGAGGTCTGCGAGGAGAAAAATTTCCCGCTCAACATTGCCGAAGCATTCCTTTGATTTTCATCTTTTCTATTATTTTAATAAATTTCTGCCTTCTGACATAAGTTTTTTTTTTTAATTTTGATCTTAGATTTCTCATTTTTACATATTTATAGATAAAAGGGATTTAAATTCCTTTTCTAACACGAATAGTACTAAGCAACACAGATGCCAGAATACCCATGTAATTTGACGAACATGCTGTTTAGGTGTGAGTATTTCAGGTATTTTGTGTTTTTTCTGTATTTTTTGCGGGAGGTGGAGTAGAAATGGCAAAATTAAAGTGCAATTTTTTTTGTTTTTACGGAATCTAATCAATGGAGGGGGGATAGTTCAATTCACGGATTGTTTACCGAGCACGGAATCCTCCGCGGAATGGGTTATACCTGACTTGAGCTAATTAATTATATACCCATTCAACCTGAACCAGTTTTAAAAAAATAGATAACCCGAACTTGACAAAACTTCTAAAATCAATAGTATTCATTCCGAACGCAATCCCAACTCAGTATGTAAAAACAAAATTCCATCTTGTAAAGCAATAATGGAAAAGTAGTCTAGTATCAATTATATTTTTTATGTAGAAAAATCGATATATCTGTATATTGATTCATTGACATTCAAATAATGTAATTTTTCATTTTAAAATATATTTTGGGGATACTTTTGAGGAATCTGATAGAATCGAGCCCATACGCTAAAACAATTAAAATTACCCGACTCGAAAAATAGAAGTCAATCCTAAACTTTCCGAAAAAAAATTAACTTTAGCCAGGTCCGACTAAAACCACCAGTCGAGTTGAGTTTAATTTTCCGAGGAGATGCAGGATCGGGTTTCTACCCGAAACCCGATTTGAGCTAGACATCTCTACATTTCGACCTGAACCCGAAATATTTCAACCCAACCAAACCCTAATTGTAGCTGATGAAAAAATATATCCATGCTGTAATGCAGTTATGTAAGAATATGTTTACAAATATATATTCAGTAACAATTTCAGATTTTAAGTAAAAAAAATCAGTATACATAAATTCATTGACATTCAAATACAGTTTTTCATCTTAAAATAAGTTTTGTAAATTCTTTTGAGAGATCAATTCTTCTCGAATCAAGAACCATAAGTATCAACATCCAACCCGAACCTGAAACAAAGTTAATCCGACTTTAATCCGACACTCAACGACAAAAATTTAGGCTCAACCCGATCCGGTCCGGACTGCGAGTCATGTCAGGTGCAGTTTGCCCCATACGATGAAGCATTCTACTTGTTATCCAAGACAACCCCGACAAAATAATTTTCGTTTTCGTATTTTAACTGAACTAAAAATTCTTCATTACCAAGCCGATCGTAAATCCAAAATAAGCGAAAACTGATCCACAAATTTAATGTAGGGGGAACTGGGGTACATTGATACATGGGGCACATTGATACACCCCCTCCACCGGTCACAGGGTCATTACAGGAAGTTTCACAACAGCTCCAAAAGATGATGCTAGTGTATTCAACTACATACAGAAAATCTTGGAATGATTCAGTAGTTTGATGAAATGGGACGGGTGATTTATTGTTTTTATTGTTCAAAAGTAAATATGAGTTGTACAATTGAAATGCTATTATACAACTGTTCCAGTATTTTCAACCAAAATGAATACTCTCCCTGGTAAGTACAGCTACTCTTTATCAGTTCTTCATTATTTATTGTTAGATATATTGTGAAGTGTTGGATTTGAGACCCATTTTATTCAAAATCGCTGTATGGGGCACATTGATACAGTCTATGACGGGGCACATTGATACAGCCTAAATCCTTTAATAGTTCATATTTTCATTATCTTTTATTATTTTTTTTTAACATACACTCCTTAATCCAACCTTTTTTTTCACGAAAAATTTCTAATATTAGTTTTTATTGAAGTGAAATAGCTCTAATTTCTTTATATTAGAACATTTTTATAGAATTTTTGAAAACAGAAGATGTAGGAACTTACCCAGCATCTAGTGCTAGTAGAACTAATAAAAGAAAAGGACGCCATTCTGGCAAATCTCGAATTTATATCGATTCTCCAGAAAAAAAAAGTATTTTCGACATGCGAAATGTTAAGTAAGAGAAACAAACTGCAGAACAGAAAATGATACTTATATTATAAACAGAATTTTTAATATAATTATCCTTATTTTTCTGTTTATGAACCTATTTATAAACAGAAAAACTGGTAATTTTTTCATCTTTCATAAGAAAGAAGATAATGCTGGGGTTGAAGTGCTAGATATGACAAAGTTACCACAGCCATAACAATCAGACAAGAAACAGCCAGAACATCAAGGCATAATATATTTAATTTTGATTGCTTTAATATTGTTTAAAAATAAATTGTGGGTGATTTGAATTTTTATAAATAAATATAAAATGGTTTTCTAATTCATTTTCTATGAAAAATATGCATTGGTATTATTTTGTCGTCATTTTTCTCAAACGTATCAATCTGCCCCGGGGATGGGGCACATTGATACAAATGACTTTTTTTGATTTTTTTAAAATTACATGCAAAAATACTATATAAAACAATGATTGTACATTTTTATAACATACTACACAAGTTTTGCTGTCACCTCATGGAAAAAAAACTTGAATTTTCTACTTTCTTGACACCAAAAAAAATCTTAGAAAAAAACTGTATCAATGTACCCCAGTTCCCCCTAGTTAAAAAAAAAAGTATAAAATTGATTTTTAGCATAAATTTTATCTTTTTGTTGAAAAATAAACATGCATAGAGTCATTCATGCATCATCATATGCTGTCATCCATGTAGATTTTTATTTTAAAAATTCAGATTTTTTTCGACAATTCGGGTTTATCTAAACTCAAATTGTAAGAATCAAACTTCAGTCAGAAACCGATGTACAAAAAAGAATTAGTTTAGTCAATCCGACTTTCAAAAAAAAAAAAAAAAAAAAAGCTCCATATTTCGACCGAATTTGAATGGGCTGAAATTCAAAAGTCAAAATATTTTCCCCGACGAAATTGAATTTTGACCCCGATGGGGGGGCCAGGTATGCCCGACGGGGGGGCATATGCCCCCACGGCCCCCCCTCTGGCGCCGCCCTTGAGAGAAAAAGAAAAGAAATGAATTTATTAATATGCACACATCAAAGGTTGACGTAGGAAAAATAAATAAATAGATAAAATAAAATAATGATATTTTTTGAAAGGTATGGTTTTGGAATAAATTTAATAAGACTTTCTTAAAAAGGGTTGATAAAAACATAGAAGAAATCAGTTTTATTTGGAATATTAAGAAATAAAGTTTTAATTAAGAATATTTTTAATTTAGAGCCATCTTTTTAAATTTACGCATACTGGAATAATGTTTTTTAAGGCAAATTAAGAATTTATATCGTCTGCATAAGGATTAACAGATTAGATTTAGAAACAAGATTTTAATTTAATAATTTGAAGTAAGTACGGAATATTATTATAAGAAAATTAAGATAGTATAAAGGTTAGTTTTGGCGAAAAAATTTTAAATTTGTAATATATATATATATATATATACAGGGTGTCCGAAAAGTCTGGAAATGGTCGAATAACTCGAGAAATACATATGAGATTGAAAAACGTAAATATACGTGTTAAATATTTTTAAATAAGCTACTCAGTGATACCAAATTTGACCTTTGTAACCGACCCCCTGGGGGTCAGAGGATTTCCAACTTTGAAATCTTAAATTATAACCCCCATTTTTTATTGCAGATTCGGATTCTACGTACAATAATACGTAACTTTTGTATTTGATGTTTATTTCGAATCCTCGTTTATCACGGTGTAATCGAGCATATTAAATCGATACATATTTCGGCTTTTCCAACGTGATTTTCCCTAATCGAAACTAATTGGGGAGAATTTATGACATCAAATTCCTCGTCTTTTGCAAGAATAGCGTTTCCTGAAAATCATCCGTGCCGATTATTTCGATTGTGCTACACAGTTAAAAATTTGACCCATTTGCTGTAGCGTCACTCCACAGCTTTTATAGAATATCTCTTTCATGACCAATGAGAATGTTCCATAACACAGTAAAGTACACTGTAAAAAAATTGAGCCTTTTGCTACATCGTCACTCCTCCGCTTTTATAGAAAACGATTACTTTAGTATATTATGGAGCATTCTCATTGGTCACAAAAGAGATATTCTATAATAGCTGTGGAGTGACGCTGCAGCAAATGGGTCAAATTTTTAACAGTGCAGCACCCCGTAAGACATAGTGACGTCACGGTGACGTCGTTGTGAAGTCACACTGTGACTTTGTAACCGTCGATGTGAAGTCACAGTGACTAAAATGTGAAGTCGTTATAGCCGTTTTAGAGCTTGTTTGTGACGTCACATTGTGACCACTTTGTGACGTCACAATGTGACCAATTTGTGAAAAGTGTGTCATTTGTGACGATTTTGTCATTAACATTGTGACGAAATTGGGACGAAAGTGACAATGCTTTCAAGTCATATTGTAACTAAATTGTGAAATACAGGGTGAGTCCAAAATCATGGAACAAACTTTGAGGGGAAGGTAGGACTCACTATAACAAATAATGATGGCACAGAAATATATGACCGGAAGTGACCCGTCAAGACGCTACACTAGCCACCAAAAAAAGACCCGGATGATAATGTTAAGTCTAATGGGGGGGGACGTTGTTTTCAAATATCTTGCTCAAATTTCAATATTTTACATGATATTTTTTCCATAGGATAGCTGAGGTCGATCCACAACCGGGCTAATTTTTACTTTTTCGATTTTGGTTATATTTTTTTATATTACAATAGTTTCAGTTTTAGAACCGGTTTAAACTGGTTCTGAAAGTTAAAGTATTTTTCTTTTAATCTGTAACCAAAATCAAAAAAGTAAAAACCAGCCCAGTTGCAGGTCGTCCTCAGCTATCTCATGGAAAAAAAAAATATGCAAAAATATTAAAATTTTAGCGAGATATTTGGAAATAGCGCTCCCATACACTTAACATTATAATCCGTGTGTCTTGCAGTGACTAGTGTGGCGTTTTAACGCGTCACTTCCAGTCATACATTTCTATGCCATAATTATTTATTACAGTGAGCTCTACGAACACCCTTAAAGTTTGTCCCATTATTTTAGACTCACGCTGCAGATCATTGGTGACAAAACTTTCGTTAACACTGTGATGATTCTGTGACGATTTAACTTTTCTTAACGATTCTCTAACAATTTAAAAGAAACAGGATCTGATGAAACTATAACTCCATGCCATGTTCCTCTTAAAATAGGGTTTGAGTCCTAAAATCATATATTGACAATTTATGAACAAATACTGTATAATATATAAAAATAGTTACCTGCAGTAAGGAGACTTTCTTCTAAATTAAAGTTAAAAATTCGATTTACCTCACATGCCTTACAACTCTGGTGTTGTTTTCAAAATTTGAAAAATATTACCTTTCAAAAATATTTATATATTTTTCCCCACATGCTGAAAATTGCATAGCTTCAATTTTATTTATAACTGACACACATTTTGTAGTATGTTGTTCAAACTGTTTAATCTTTTTGAACTTTTTTTTAAAAACTTTTACTCGCTTTAATATCCACAAATCCCAGCACATATCTAAAACTGTACAGCTTTCCAATATTTCTGACCAATAATCCTGACGTCTATAAATATATAGGGTGGATGCTCCAGTTTTTACTACATTAAGAGAAAAGTTTAAATGGAAATTTTATAGTTTATACTGAAATTTTATACTGAATAAAACATATTAAATCGCAATAACAGTATTCTTTAGTAAATTTAGTTGTCTTTCTGTTAATTATAATAACTTTCTATCAAATATTTTAGATTGTGAGTAATAACTCGTTAAGTAATTTCTTTCAATTTGCACCAGTTTTGGCCACCCTAATATCTTGTAATTTTGCAAACAATTTAACTGATAATAAGTAAAAATAAAGCATTTTTGTGCAAAATCTGTTTTACCACACACATATTTGTTTGCTGTATAAAAAAGATTTGCATTTTTTTAAATGAAATCATAAAAACATCAAATAAAATATACTTAAGCTGATTTTAACTGAACACTTAAATTTAAAAACAAAAAATATATTTAATTCATAAAAAAGACTTATAGGACATAAAAAGCTTATTTTAACATTTTGCATATTTTCATTTATATATACCATATGTTATACTATACCAATATTTACAGTTGTATGACTAGAATCTTGAAATTATTCCATTTTTCATGAAATAGTATTTTGACAATATCTAAAATCCATTTTTTTTCAACTGATTTTTAATTTTAATTTATCGTAATTAGCTGCCTGTCAGACTAATCATTTGGAATTAGTTTTCTTCAAACCTTAGATTTCCTTGTGTAAATATGGGCTAGGATCTTAGAAAGACCTTCACAGAGGGCATACCCCTTCTCTTCGGCCCATATCTCTCATATAGATAATTGGCCATCATAAATAGCACAACCCTATTACTTGAGATTCAAAAATAGTAAAAACTGGTCTCCATTCTGTAAACTTGTGTTGCAAGGTTTAACGAGATACTACAAAACTAAACCATCTTGAAAAGCTGACAATGAATTTTGAAAAGCCATAATTTTACTTCCTATCTTATAACAGTGTTTAATCTAGACCATTTTTAAAGAATTGTCTTTTTTAAACTTGTTAAAATGAATCCTATTTATAGTGTAAAGATTTTCACATTATTTGTTATTTCTAAATTCATGTGCTTGAAATTTTGCAAAAGTTATGCAACTTCCTCATTTTGTTTTGAAAAAAAATACAAGAAACCACTAAATCATGCTGTAATTTTATTGAACTTTTAAATTTACAAGTCATAAAACATTTCTAAATATATTTCTGAAATTTTCACTATAATTAGTCTGGTAGTCAAAAGTGGAGCATAATGTTGTGCCCTTTTTGGCCACACCATGGCCATAACTGGCACACATAGCAAATTTAAAGTACTAGTTTTGGCCACCCCTACTTTAAGCTGTAAAAATAATTAATTTAGATATGAAATTACAACAGAGAGAAAGCCTACTTCATAAAGCTTCATAGCAATTTGTTTCAGAACAAATAAAGTTCGATAAATGCCTAATATTAAAAGATTATGAAAACTTGTTACCTAAGCAAAAACCTTAATATATGTGAGTGCACACTATAGTTTTACACATTTATTTATTTATTTATTTATTTATTTATTTATTTTTTTTTTGCAAGTCATTTTTAATTAAAAAATAAACAAATGGGATTGGAAATGATAAAAGAGTGTTAGATTAAGGAGTAAGAATGCGTATAATTTGTTAAAATCAATTTACAGCCTAAATAGAGGGTAAATCATTCCAGTGTGGCCAAAACTTGTGCAGTTGCCAAAACTGGAGCATCCACCCTATATCTTTTAATTATCTTTTGATGTAATTTTCCAACTGATTGAAAAAGTGTCCAGGTCAGGATTCGAACTAAGCAGTCTTTCGCGCAAATTGTCAATACTTTGTGACTGAACTATCCTGGAAGAATCTGACGCACACAATTCACACAGTGAATACGAACGCATACTTATCATTATTATACATAACCCTAGGTAATAATACTTTAATTTTTTTCAAACTACCCGTATGATAAATGCATACTATTCGTATGAGTATATAATGATATTTCTCCTGGTGAATTGTGCGTGCTAAGTTGCTCTGTTGGAAGAGCATTGGCAGCATACATCGAGGGTCTCTAGTTCGAATCCTAACCTAAACACTTTTTTACTCATTTTGGAAAATTAATATTCGTTTGATTCATTTACCAATTAAAATCATTCTGTTAAATATAATATAGAATTATCTTTTGATAAAACTACGTGAAGTTTATGCGCAGTATTCGTAATATACAGATTTTATTTGAAAATCGAGTACAAATGAAGATGAGGCAATTAGTTCTAGTATTACGCTTAGCTATTTTTCTTACTATAGTGGCTTGTGCGCATGTATGATTACACCATGGTTTAAATTCGTAGTTAAACTCATATTTATATATTGTATATGTCATATAGTATAGATGTGCCGGTAAAGGACATCCTTAAGGAATTTTTTTTTAATTTCCTTATTAATAGTTATAATTATTAGATTTCAATAATATTTAAGTATTCTCAGTCTCACTTCCCAATATTAGACAAAATTTTATTGAAAATAATAGAAATACATCAAACACTAAAAATTTCAGCAATGTACATTTCACAATCGTGTACATGTAATTGTTTTTATGACTATTTAGAACCAGGATTTAATGAACACATACTAATGAAACAAAATTGTTATTTTCAACACAATTTAACAATTAAGATATTAAAAATTAATAAAATAATGCGATAATTACTCATTTTTTAAAATAAATAATTGTTATTACCACAAAATCAATATCTTAATTATTTTAGATACATGGTTTAAAATAATAAATGTCATGGAATTACAGTTATCAAATTTTTGGGATTATGAGAAATTCAGAAAGGTAATAAAAAAGTTTTACAAAAGTATTTTTGCAATATTAGTGCATAAATTAGTATATTTATCACTATTTTCAACAATTAAACAACCCCAAACTCCTTTATATATTAATTATAACGTTAACTTTTGATTATGTGTATATTTTTTAATTTATTAAAATGTGATTTTAACCATGTAATTAAAAAAATGTGATTAAAGTGCATTTTAAAAATAATATTATTAACTATTTTCAAATCGTTGACATGCTGTTCCGTATTTCAACAAAATAAATGTTAAATTTATTGAATTTACTAAGGTAAGTGAATTCAAAGAAGTTAAATTAATATGATACTTATTCCTTTTATAACATGTTTTTTACGAAATTAACAGAAATCATTATAAAAAAAGCAGGAAAAATAACATTTTCTTACCTCTTTCTTATCGGCATTATCCTCTAATTCCAGTTTCATAATCCAAATGGGGAAGATAATTTCGAAGTCGGAATGTCCGAGTGAAGTACAATGACATTGGCGCGCTCATATTAACGAAACGCCACTGATATTGTATTTTTTCGGACCGACATTTTATATAAAATGTCACCTGATCGCATTTTTGCATAACTTTTTAAAAATTTTCAACTTACGTACTAAATATACACACATAACATCATAACAAAGTTACTAGAGCAGCTGCATAATATTCTAAAGAATAAATACACTAGTGTCAACTATTCTGGTCGTTGCCAAACGATATTTTTTAAGCAGGTGATTTTTTGTTATTATTGGTTGTTTGAGCTTCGAAGATTTATAAGTTGAATGCGTATGCGCATTACTTTTATGAGGGTATCCCTAATTAAAATTTTGAGTTAAAAAAAATTTTCACGCATTTCTATTTTACTTTTAATTAGTTTCGAAATACAGTGGAACTTTCATTTAACGAAGCCCATATTTAATGAAATTATCTACTTTTTTAATTTTCTGTTGAACCTTCATTTAGAACGCAATTAACATTTAAATTAATATTCATATTAAAAAAATTCTACTTAGCAAAATTTGTTGCACTTCCGTGCGTGCACAATATTCAAAAGGATAGATTGCTGTTAAGATTGATTGGTGAATATATTTCAGCGGATTGTATGAATTGAAATTATGTATTTATTTTATCTTTTAAATAAAAAGGGAAAAATGCGAAAATCTTTCGATATGCTAAGAAAGGGATTCTAGTTCCACGAAAATATTATAGGTCCATTCTCTGAATACTTAAAAAAGATGCGAAAGTTTTTATGAGTGTATCTTTCATAAGAGATCGCACACAAAGTAATATTCCAATTTTTTTTTTCATTTTTCGATTTGAAATACAAGAGAAAACGAGAAATAGAACGCTGCGATTCAGTTTTTGTTTCCCTTCCTTTATTACGTGTTTTTTTAGATATTATACTAATGATTTTTTTTTTTATGTGGCTATATTGCATAACAAAAATTACTATCCAAATTAAAACACAGTTTTATAATATTTCCATTTTTATTTGTAGCTTACTATACAAATTTCATGAATTTCCGTGGGTTTCTATTCAACGATATTTTTTTCATAACGAAGCATTTAAGTGTAAAGAGAAATTTCCTTAAATGGAAGTTTCACTGATAGGTTCATTGCTGGGTGCTTAGTTTCATATGATGTGAAGTTTATCTCACATATGTGATATGACGTACACGTTACACGCAGTGCATGTAACGTGTGACATAATTGCGATTGCACAATATTCTTCTGAAATGCCAGAAAACACGTTTTTTGCCAGTAAATAATATGGTTTGAAGAATTTTTGTAACTTTCTAAAGTTTCCTAAGAAAGTCACATCTGAGTCACAATGTGACGTCACTGAGTGGTGGTAATTTGGTCACAGATGTGATGTGACCACGGTGACTCGCAGTGACGTCATTGTGACCATGCATGCTATGAGGGATATTTTGAAGAATTTTTGTATATATTTTTTAATTTTCTAAGAAGGTCACATTTCAGTCACAATGTGACGTCACATTTCAGTCACAATGTGATGTCACTGAGCGGTGGCATTTTGGTCACAGTTGTGACGTGACCACAGTGGCTCACGGTGACGTCACTGTGACGTCACAGTGACCATGCATGCTATGTGGGTATTGAAATAATCGCCACGGATGATTTTCAGGAAACGCTATTCCTACAAAAGACGAGGAATTTGACGTCAAAAATTCTGCCCAATCAGTTTCGATTAGGGAAAATCCCGTTGGAAAAGCTGAAATATGTATCGATTTAATATGCTCGATTACACCGTGATAAACGAGGATTCGAAATAAACATCAAATACAAAAGTTACGTAACGCTCGACTACACCGATTAAACCGGTGCTCGATTACACCGTGATAAACGAGGATTTGAAATAAACATCAAATACAAAAGTTACGTAACGCTCGACTACATTGATTAAACCGGTGCTCGATTACACCGTGATAAACGAGGATTTGAAATAAACATTAAATACAAAAGTTACGTATTTTTGTCCGTAGAATCCGAATCTGCAATAAAAAATGGGGGTTATAATTTAAGATTTCAAAGTTGGACCCCCCTGACCCCCAGGGGTTCGATTGCGAAGGTCAAATTTAGTATCACTGAGTAGCTTATTTAAAAATATTTAACACGTATATTTACGTTTTTCAATCTCATATGTATTTCCCGAGTTATTCGGCCGTTTCCAGACTTTTCGGACACCCTGTATATATAGGGTGATTCATAAATATCGAAACAATAGGCTATTTCCTTAAATAGCCTATAGCCCTTAAATATCCCAAGATCCATATTTCTAATTGAAAAAATTCATATAAAAAATGCAAAATATGGTGACATAAGTTGCAACTGTATGCAGGGTCTATTTAAAAAATACAGGGTGATTCATAAAAGATGGGCAGAACTTTAAGGGGTTATAGTACACTTAAAGATAAATAATATTAAATAGGAGACTAAGGGTCCCAGACGTATTCTCAAGGAGATAGGGGGCATTAAAGTTTAGGGTCCGAAATTTCAAATGATTATAAAAAATGGAAAAATTGGTCGATTCGTTTGCGGTTTTTGCAAAAAATTTTCTTTATGCCAGTATTTTCTTGAAATAAAATTTTAAAGTTCAATTTCAAAAAATGCCGATAGGGGGCGCTTTAGACTTTGGAGTAACAAAAAACTATTTTTTAACGTTATTTTTTGTATTTCTTTAAATGATTTCGAAAGCTTAGACTTAAATTTTGATCTAAAAATCTGAGTCCTAACGAGTAGTTAAGAGCACACACTAGTCACGCGGTAAAAGCCGACCGCTAATGGTAAGTCTATGGGCGCAATCTTTTCGAATATTTCGCTTAATTTTCAATATTTTTAAATGATTTTTTTTTCACAGGATAGCTGAGGACATTCTATTACCGGGCTAGTTTGTACTTTTCTGATTTTCGTTGTAGTTTAATTCTGAGGACCCTCTAAATTTTGGATTCAGTGAAATTCGAGGTGTTGTGCCCTTTTTACTCTTATAAAATCTATTTCAGCAAAATTCAGAAAAAATTAAAAACGCTTCACGGAATATTAGTGTTTAAACTTTCCAATGATATGCTTTCCATATTTCTACTGCAATTAGGCTGAGCAAAATTTGGAAATATTTTGATCAGAAATGGTACAAAAAAAGCGTTTTAATTATATGCGCTCCGCCTCTCCTGCCCTTTTGAAATTTTCATTGGTTAACACCAATCCATTTTAGCAAATGAAAGTAGCTTTTTTCCTTTCCTAGTATTTGCTTTCTGTTATTGGTTTATAGTAACGTGTTAAAATAACCTCCATTATTTCAAAGTTTGGATTTATTTTTTCTACAATTATTGATAAATTTTAACTAAAATAGTCTTGAAAAAAATCAACGACTTCTAATTTTTTGTTTTTATAAAGCTAACGCTATTTTTAAGTTATGACTAACTTCCAAAGAAGAAAATTATATATTTCTTTGTATATATATTTTTTTTTCAAGTCCATACAAAAAAGGTAGATTTGATACAAATTGCAGTAAACTCCTTTTTAGCAAAAAGGAAATTCTGATAATTTTAAAATATAATTGGAACTTTTGTGAAATACATAGGTAGCATTAAAAGGACAAGGAGCTATATTTGGAATTTATAAATTTCCTTATACAGCTTGCAAAATACATGAAACAGGGGGGGGGGGAAGGGGTGTGCAAAGAGAAATCTGCGCCCGGAGTAAAGTTCAGTTTGGCGTCCCATTCCCTGAACTTTTTCTTGTGACAGACTAAAAATTACGTTAGTAGTAAAAATTTGGCGTCCCCTAAATTTCGCACCCGGGGCAACCACCCCTTCGTCCCCCTCTTTTTCGCACGGTGCTGCAAGGAGTACATTTTAAGGAGGCTTATTCAACACCGCGCCGTCCAAAGGGGGGGAGCGACATATTTATACTATCAACATCATTCTTGGGCTGTTACAAGAAAAAGTTGGGAAGGGGGGCGCCAAATTGAAACTTTGCCCCGGGCGCAATTTTCTCTTCCATGTGTTTGTTTTTGGTACTATACGATACTAGGCAGCCCAATTTCAGTCCAGTATTATTAAGTAAAACAGTAAAAAAAAATAAACATTTTCAGTTCGAAAAACAGTTTTATCAAAAATAAGCAGAAATTAAAGTTAGAAAGTCTTAAAGATTGGTAATTTTAAAATTGTTGATCAACTTGTTTCAAACTTTAAAGAAATATTTTTTTATATTTATTACTTTTGAGGAAATCGATAAACTGTTAACAGTCGTTAAAAATGGGGAATTTATCCTGCGTAATACATTTTATTTTAATATAACATAAAGGTATATTTGCAAAGACAACGAATTGCAATTATTTATCATTATTTATCTATACTAATATTATAAAGAGGAAAGATTTGATTGTTTGTTTGTTTGCATTGAATAGGCTCCGAAACTTCTTGACGGATTTGAAAAATTCTTTCACCGTTGGAAAGCTACACTATTTCCGGTGAACATGGGCTATAGTCGCCGCTTAAAAGGATAAAAATAAAACGCCGGATAAACGAATCAAAAGCAATTTGGGAAACTAAAGGTTACCTGACCCACTAAACACATGACAATCACTGAAACACATATGAAAATCGTAACTATGCAACCACCTCCTCCCCCCCCTTCCCCAAAAAAAAAACATTTTAAACTTTTTAGCCCGACTTGATATAAAACCGTGTTTTTTAATTTTTAAAACTATTTAGCAATTACTAAAAAAGGAAAGAAATGCTGAAACACAAATTAATTAAAGTTAAAAACAAATCACGAAACGATTGTTTTGGAGTTTTCAAAAAAGTTATAACAGATAGTAAATATTTTAAAGAGTAGTGAGCATCAAATATGGGGAGGGAGGATTTTTTTTTTTTTTAGGAGGAGCAGTCAAATATTTAAAATTGTAACGTTTTCTACAATTTCAAATGCGGACTTTTTCAATAAGCCTAGGGATAAATATTACTTCTTCAATTTAATATAAAATTATAAAGAGGAAAGATTTGTTTGTTTGTTTGTTTGAATTGAATTGAATAGGCTCCGAAACTACTTGACGGATTTGAAAAATTCTTTCACCGTATGAAAGCTACACTATTTCCGGTGAACATAGGGTATATTATATTTTCAAAAAAATTATTTCAAATCCTTATTAAAATGCCAATATTGTAACCCAAGGTGTAGAAAAATGAACTTAAAAATTCTTTACATCGCGTGCGTTGCGAATACTAATGATTATAGAACAAAATAATGTACTATGACTTTGTTAACATGTAATTATCTACAAAAAAATGTCGCAACAGCATATGTCTAACTGTTATAGTTATGTCACAATAAGTGTTTCTTATTTAAAAAAATAATTAAAATGCCGTTTCTGTAAAAGCTCTTTATTGTTACTTTGGTATTGATTCTTATCAAAATAAATTACTTCAAAATCAAGACTGATTTAATGGTTGCCGTTTACCCCGCTCGACTAGGCTGCATCATAATGTGTGATGTAGGCGTCACTGGGGCACGGGAGGGGAGTCAATGTCAGAGACGGCATTTTAATTATTAGGTTATGAGTGTGTGTGTAAAAGTTTATAACTTGAAATTTTTCTTAAATATCCATGAGAAGTCGGGGCGGGCTGCTATAATCTATATACATAAAGCAAAATCGTGTTAGTTACACCATTTATAACTCAAGAACGGATGGATCGATTTTTATGAAATTTTGTATGGAGGTATCTGACTCCTTAGATTAACATATAGGGGGAACTGGGGTACATTGATACATGGGGCACATTGATACACCCCCTCTACCGCTCACAGGGTCATTACAGGAAGTTTCACAACAGCTCCAAAAGATGATGCTAGTGTATTCAACTACATACAGAAAATCTTGGAATGATTCAGTAGTTTGATGAAATGGGACGGGTGATTTATTGTTTTTGTTGTTCAAAAGTAAATATGAGTTGTACAATTGAAATGCTATTATACAACTGTTCCAGTATTTTCAACCAAAATGAATACTCTCCCTGGTAAGTACAGCTACTCTTTATCAGTTCTTCATTATTTATTGTTAGATATATTGTGAAGTGTTGGATTTGAGACTCATTTTATTCAAAATCGCTGTATGGGGCACATTGATACAGTCTATGACGGGGCACATTGATACAGCCTAAATCCTTTAATAGTTCATATTTTCATTATCTTTTATTATTTTTTTTACCATACACTCCTTAATCCAACCTTTTTTTTCACGAAAAATTTCTATTATTAGTTTTTATTGAAGTGAAATAGCTCTAATTTCTTTATATTAGAACATTTTATAGTATTTTTGAAAACAGAAGATGTAGGAACTTACCCAGCATCTAGTGCTAGTAGAACTAATAAAAGAAAAGGACGCCATTCTGGCAAATCTCGAATTTATATCGATTCTCCAGAGAAAAAAGTATTTTCGACATGCGAAATGTTAAGTAAGAGAAACAAACTGCATAACAGAAAATGATACTTATATTATAAACAGAATTTTTAATATAATTATCCTTATTTTTCTGTTTATGAACCTATTTATAAACAGAAAAACTGGTCATTTTTTCATCTTTCATAAGAAAGAAGATAATGCTGGGGTTGAAGTGCTAGATATGACAAAGTTACCACAGCCAACAATCAGACAAGAAACAGCCAGAACATCAGGTCATAATATATTTAATTTTGATTGTTTTAATATTGCTTAAAAATAAATTGTGGATGATTTGAATTTTTATAAATAAATATAAAATGGTTTTCTAATTCATTTTCTATGAAAAATATGCATTGGTATTATTTTGTCGTCATTTTTCTCAAACGTATCAATCTGCCCCGGGGATGGGGCACATTGATACAAATGACTTTTTTTGATTTTTTTAAAATTACATGCAAAAATACTATATAAAACAATGATTGTACATTTTTATAACATACTACACAAGTTTTGCTGTCACCTCATGGAAAAAAAACTTGAATTATCTACTTTCTTGACACCAAAAAAAAATCTTAGAAAAAAACTGTATCAATGTACCCCAGTTCCCCCTAAGCTATTTTTTATCCGACTACCTAAAATGAGGGTAATGTTTTTAGTAGTTGAATTTAATGAGATGAAGTGGTAGAAACAATTTGCGGTGTCAGTAGTGGCGGGGGACTGGGCGACTTGCTCTACCCGAAGAAAAGTGAGGGCGGGCCGCTAGTTATAGTATAAAAGTAAAAATAATGAAACTGTAAGGCAAAATATAGCAATTTTTTTAAAGTCTGCTATTCAGCAAATTTTACTCTCTAATACTTTTCAGAATTGTTTCTTCTTTGGAGTTTTTTGTCGACGTTCAACTAATGCAGCTTCTATCGAGCAGAAGGCTTTTGCATGTTCCAAAACATCATAGTACAAAGTATCGTGGACAAGATTTGTCGAGATATTTACAAACTTTACAAGTTCGTATATATTTAATGGGTGACAATTCAATATAACATTGTAAAACTTTTAGACGATTTTGCAGTTTTTAGCAGTTTTTGTTTGGTACAAGGGCAGATCTGGAGACTCTTCAAAAAAAAAGGGGGGGGGGAACTTTTCAGAAATTTGGAGATTCCAATCGCACCTGTAGCTCGTGTCGGGACAATTTTTGTCATCGTGAGTAGGATCGGGGCTAATTTTTTTCGTTGCAGGTCGGGTTTCGGTCCAGTTTACTTTCATTTTTTGCAGTTGTTCTGATTAAATACTTTTTTTTTTGCGAGTCGTGTTTGGGTAAGGTTCAATTCTACTTTGCCGCTGCGGGTTGGGTTGGGGTCCGGTTCTCTTTCTTTATTGCTGCTGGTTGGTATTGGGTCTGGTTGATTTCTATTTTGTATGTGTGTGTGGGGGGGGTTAAGTTGAGTACTATTCTATTGACGCTGGTTTGGTTTCGGTCAAGTTGACTTCTTACTTTTTTGCTACTGGTCGAGTGAATTTTTACGTTTTTCTTGCGGACCGAGTGGAATTCTACTTTTTATCTGCTTTTCTCTGCATTCTTTTTTGTTGCTGTAGTTGTTTTGGGGTGAAATTAATTTAAGATATTTTGGGTTCTAATCTGATTCATAGTGGATTTTCAATCTCGCAAGAAGGATTCGATTCGACCCCATATTTCAAATGAAAGTGTAAATATTTTCACCGTTATGGAAGAAAATAGTTTAAAGGAGCATTATAAAAGAAAATATCGAAGACATTATAAAATGAAACTATATAAATGCCATAACAGACATTTCCAAATAGTTAATTATGAATATTTAAGATTTTACATTTCAATTTACATGTTAACACTGCTATTCGCAAGTGTTAACATGTACATTAAAATATCCATACGGAACGTCTCGAATAGAAGATACCTCTATTTAACGAACACTTTTCAACAATTTAGCCATCTGTCTCTGGTTGATTCCGTTATGAGTATATATAAGATATTTATTTTCTATATAAAAGATAAAATTCATATTAGAAATATAAATGTCGACATATAATAATTCCATTAAAACATGGATTGTTTTTCTGTCATTTCGATTCTAAATTGACAAAAAAAAATTTGGTCGGGTTTTGATTTGATTTCCAATGGTATTTTCGGGTTCGGATCGGAAGCAGGGCAATACTATACGCTCAGGGGTCAAATAAATTTTTTTGTCGAATATTTGAAAAATGAAGTTATTTTAAGTGCAATTCTTAGAGGAACGCTCTTTTCTGATTCAAGGGGGAACACAAGAATCCTCAAGGGGGAGCGATTTCAAGATTTGGAGGTTCGGGAGGGAGGTGATGTTTTTCATTGCTGGCGGAGATTATTTCTAAATTTTGCAGTGAGTCGTGTTCGAATCGGCTTGACATTTTTGCTGTGGGTCGGATTTGAGTCAGTTTGACTTACATTTTTTCAAATTGGGTTCCGTTCTGGATAAAATTTTACTTCTGAGAGTAGCACTCACGTTGATTGATTGGTTGGTTGTATGGGGTTTTATGGCGCAAAGTTACATCAGGATATGCTGCGCAAAGAACAAGGTGGGGATTCGAGTTAATTAGAAAGTTTGGTTAGGGATTTTTTTTGTTTTTTAAGTTTCTTTTTTGTAGTAGGCTGGATAGATTTATACTTTTTTTTGCTACGGACCAAGTTTGAGCAGGCTGACTTAGGAATAGGTTTTGCACTAAAGAGCAAATACTAGATTTTTTTTTGTCTATAAATTATAACATTCAAGTTGAAGATGTAAAACATATTTTTTAATTCTATTAAAATACATGAACTCATTTTCTTTCATTTCAGTTTCAGGTGTTCGGGTAAGGGCTCGATTTGACATAATTTGTAATTTTTGGGTTCGGATTGATATATTATGGGTCGGGTTGACTTTAAACGTTTCGGATTCGGGACATTTCTTCTTTTGGATTTTGACAAATTCGGATCTAGTATAAACTGGTTGATGACTGGATTTATCAATAGATCAGACAATTTTTTATATGAAAAACTATATGTTTGAATATTGACGAGTACATTATATATATATTCATTTTTCTACTTAAACAAAAATAAAAATTATTTATATAATTATATGGGATACCTTTCCCAATTTCCTTCAATTATTAGATTGATTTTGTTTCATTTTGGATTTGTTGATCTGTTTTGTATCAGGCTATTCGGTACTGAATCAGATTTTTTTCTTTTATTCATTTATTTATTTATTTATTTATTTATTTTAGCGAGCTTAGGTTGGGTTAAAATTGAATTGCTTTTTGAGCCTGGGCATGGAAATTTAGGTTCGGGTAGACCTCTAAAAGAACGAAGTCCACGCCAGGCCCGAAGTGGAAGAAAAAATATAGTGTGGTCAAGTTTTGCAGAAAAAAAGTAAGATCCGAACTCGGAACGGTTTCCGAAAGAGTGAAGACTTGACTAGAGGTCTGGACGGGCTGGATTTTCCAGTCTCGCCACGGCCCGGACCGAATGAATGTTATTTTGGCCCGACCCAGTATAAAACAAAATATTCGGCCCGAGCCTGGCCCGCTCGTTTACACTTTTACATTTCTAGGCCATGCCCGGCCCGTACAGAAATCAGTGAAAACAGTCCAGGCCGAAATCGGCCTGCATCTTTATTTCGAAACAAAATCAGATTTTTATCATACAATTAAGATTTTTTAAAGATTACTGCATTCAAATTTATTAGATGATTTTATAAAAAATTTCTACTAACAATACACAATAAGAACATTAATGATTACTTAGGTTCTTAGACTTTCCACATTCAAATAAAGATGCACTGAAAAATTAATATGGTTTAGAATAAAAGAAAAAAAAAGGAAGTTAAAATTATCATAACTTTTGAAGCTGTGTAATAAAAAGTACATTTATGAAAATACTTCTTTATCATTTTATGAAATATTTTCTCAAATTTAGAGGAGCTATTTTTTATGCATTTCTGATTTCATTTCTTTTTGGAAACATCAGTTTAACAGGTGTTTTTATTCTGAAACAATGTAATGGAATGGCGTTGTCCATTTTTTGATACAAGCAAATACAATGCGCAACACAATATATAAAACGCTAATTTTCATGATATTTATGAAAATATTGTGAAAATTAGCGTTTTGAATCGAATTTCCGGTAGCGACAACATGCAAAAGGAGAAAAATCTGAAACCACGTGGCATGAATCTCTTATACCTCGACAAGTATATACAAATATCTTATTTACCAAAAATGAAATATGCTGTTCGATTCCAAATCCCTTCAATAGTCAGGCTTGTCAATTTTGTGCCTTTATAGTTAAAAATTAGTCAGAAAATGTGTCAAACTTTCGTGTTATTCAGAAATGAATTTAAGAAACACCAAGGAGTATATTTCCAAAAAGTACGTTAACAGTACGTTAATAGTTTTTATCCCTTTTACAAATAATATTGTCTGCCCTACACGTCTTACGAATAATTAAGTCTAGTTCTGACCCCGACTATGTGTAGAAAAACAGTGCAAACCTGATCTTGGCCCGGCTCCAGTTTGCCAAAAAATTATTAAACCCGTATAGACACAAAGCAACTGTCCGATGCTGATTTCTACGCTGTACACGTTACATTTATGTATTGATGTTGTTAAACTAGTATCTACTCTTGACGCACATTTATACTTATGGTCCTTAAACCCATATTCATTGAAAATAGATCTCATTTTAGCGTTTTTGCTGAATCTTTATAACACGCCGGCAGGCCCGTTAGACTTTTTTATCGGAGTGGTCCATACGGCCTGTTTATATTTTTTTGCCAGTCTGATACAGGCCGATTCAGATCTCTAGACCTAACCAAGCCCTAGTCTCATGAGTTAAAACTGGCCCGGCCCAACCCGGGCAATGACAGCTTCGTCGAGTCCGATCAGGTCGCACCGTTCTCAATCTTAAACACGATTCATTTATCCTGTGGACATCAATATCATTTTGCAGACCCTTCATTGGGCTCAAATGGGGAGGGGGCGATCGCCCCATCGCTTCTGGTATTCATCATATTGAAATCTTGCTATTGAATCGCATCTTTTTATATGTCGACAGATGGTTCGTGGGAATTATTACATTGTTCTGCAATGAATAATTAATTTTGAAAGAAAACTTAAAGACTGAGTGTGCGGTATCTTCCTTAAAAAAAAAAAAAAAAAAAAAAAAAAAAAAAAGAAAAAGGAAAAGAAAAAAAAACGAATAGTGAAAAAGAAGAGACTTTAAGTGATAAACAAAGCAAGGACGGCGGGAAACAGATGACCTATTTCAGCAGGTTTAATTTGATTATATACAGTTGGCAAAAAAAGTATTTGTACACTCTAAAATTTTTATTTTTTTACTAAATAAAAACAGATATTTTGTCAAAAATAGTTTTAATACAGTCTGTTTACCGTGCGTTTTAAATTACACAACAGAAAATTTCGATAAAGATGTAAAATAATTTTCTAATGGGAAAAGTTTAAAAATTTCTTGCTAAAAAAGTATTTGTACATTTCTCCATCCTGATATGTACTGTGTTTTATAGTGTTTATGGTTCAAAGGACTACTTTTACAGAAGCTGTTAATAATTTTTAAGTTCATATTATATTTGTCTGACATTTAATTTAATTTGCTCTTGAAGTAATTGAATATAGAACCTAATACTAGAGAGGCACCTCTAGATATATGAAATCCTATGATTGAGCATAATAAAAATTTAAATACG
This sequence comes from Maratus speculifer, assembly GCA_964019185.1. Taxonomy (NCBI): domain Eukaryota; kingdom Metazoa; phylum Arthropoda; class Arachnida; order Araneae; family Salticidae; genus Maratus; species Maratus speculifer. The sequence goes on along the minus strand of CAXHSM010000492.1, from coordinate 578,333 downwards.
CAACAAGAATGTGTAAAAGCTATTAAATTACCATTTACAACTATTGGATGTATAGTGAGAAACTATGAATAAATTAAAAGAATCGAAATTCAATGAAAACCAGGACTTCTTAGCAAACTAACAATGAGGGAAAAAGAGAGTGTTGTTAAAAAAGCTTTAAAAATTCCTGTGCGTTCGGTTCAAAAATTTGCTGGAGACCTTGCGACATCTTCTCGCATCAGAGTAATACCTCAAACAATAAAAAATATTCTTCTCAATGCAGATTTAAAAGGAAGAACCTCAAGGGAAAATCCATTCATCAACGAAACAAATAGGCGAAAACGCATAGTATTCGCTTTCGCATACAGAAATAAATCATTGGATTTTTGGAAAACAGTAATTTTTTCTCATGAGGAAAAATTCGGAATTTTCTTACCATCAAGCATTCGAAAAAATTGGCGTAAAAATAAAACTGTTCTAGATCCAAAACGTATACCTCAAACTATCAAGCATGTTGGGGGGAATATTATACTTTTGGGATGTATAGCTTCTAATGGAGCAGGACATTTAAAATTTTTTGACAATGGAAGGACAGGTTTAACATACAGTGATGTGTCGCGCCATAATTTATTAAACTGTGCCAAGAAATTATGCATAGAGGAAGCTTTTCACTTTCTGCAGGATAATGACCAAAGCATACTGCTGTGATCACCAGCACATGCTTACGACAATACTCGAAGACGACTGGTAATTCCTCTAAAATCTCTAGACTTGAATCCAGTAGAAAATTTGCTGATGCTATTGGATGCAAAAATCCGAAAAAAAAAATATGTATTAGTAAAAAACAGTTTTAAAGAAGCTCTTATTGTGTCATGGAATAACATTAACCAGACCACTACAAAAAAGTTGGTGGAATCTATGTCATACCATCTAGAAGTAGTCATAAACGCTAAATGAATTCGCACAAAATATTAATTTGTATCATTTTACTAAATTTTCCTTAATTATATTACATTAAGATAGTGTACAAATACTTTTTTTGCATTATAATTTTGTATATTTGTTTATTATAATGTAAAAAATCGATTCGTTTAATTTTGTTTCTGCTTCTATAATATTATAATGCATTAAATTAATGTATTACAGTATTTTTTGCTTAAATCTTTTGTTTAATTTCATTATAATTTAAAAAAATGAAGTGTACAAATACTTTTTTTGCCAACTGTATATAAATGGAATGTTTTTATGGAAATTCTTTTTAACAGAGAGTATACACGAAACAGCATTTCATTGCATTTCATGTTCAAAGTAGTGAACATAATTTAAATACGTTAGGAACAGTTTTTCTCTGAAGAGCTTTTTACAACCAAATTCTTTTGTGTAACTCTGTAATTGAATGGCAAATGTTTTTCGCCAAATATTATACCGCAAGCATTCTTAAGTCCATTTAAGAAGGTCGTTTAAATTACATTGTTCGTAAAAGAGTAACATTATTACAACAACACATCGCGAAAGATTTTTAGACCATAATATAATACATTACTATGGAGATCCTCTGTGTGTATACTGTAAGTGCTATACATGATATATTTTTTTATAATTGTCTTCCAGAGTACCTCAGTAATGTATATGAATTTCATTACTTTTAAATTAGCATGGCGCTCCTTGAAACACCGCAAATGATTTATCCACATAGACCACAATGTAGCGGAATAATTTTAAGTGATCCTACACATTTCTTATGTTTCTTAAATTTTTTAAAAAAGTGTTTAATTTTTTAAAAGTAATTTTTGATCCGTAAAAAAACTTTGTTAGTGTTATACAGAATTTGCAAAAAGTCCTTAAAATATTGAAGTTTTTTGTTATTTATTAATTGGAGGTGAAAATCTGAGCTCTCTGAAATTCTGATTTAGAAAAATAATTTATATCACCCTTGCCCCCCCCCCCCTTGTTTCAAAATTTCGTTCCCGCCTTTTGCTCTCATCACAGCCTTCAATATTATCCCTTCAAGAAGTATCACTTCGCTGTTTTGCTGTCTATCTCACTGTATCCATGTTTACACAATATAGCCACTTTGTTGTAACAATAAAAAATCTATCACAAAAACTCCTCCCCACTAACTAAAAATAAGATTTTTCCCTCTCATCGTATTAGTAAATGCCTAGAATTTATTCATTGAAACTTTCCCACATTTTATTATTTTGAAGCCCATTTGTTAATGTTTTAAAAGGCAAATAAAAGTAAGTCATTTAAAAAAATTATCCATCCCGCATACACACCAAAATAACTAATTAATAAATTGTTTCTCCCTCCCCCCAGCTCACAAATTTTAAACTTTTAAAGTCATCGATTTTTCTAAAACTTTTACTGTAATAATATATAATCAATCATAGTTTTACTCTTAACCCCACAAAAACTGATGTTTTCCCCCTATTTCTCCTTACCAAGTATATAAAATTTAGTCTTTAAATCTCTTTATTTTGTGTTTAGCCATATTTGTTAATTTTTAGTCATATAAAGTAAGTCATCTAACAAATTCCCTTCATCCCCCTCCAAAATAAATATATAAATACTTTTCATTTTTTCCTTCTCAGACATCTCCAACAATTATATAAATAAAATTTTACACCAATTATTTATATGATTTACGATATTCGAACGAAATGTGGTAATTCAGCATAAAAACCTTTTTCCAAATTTAAAGGGGGGGGGGGGTTAGCTACCCTTTTTCCCCCTATACTTATTCAATGAATTCTTAAAACAAATCGCCCCCAGGAGGATACCTTCTTTAAATATTCACGGACTTCCTAACCCAAGGCACCTGAATGATCTTTCTCTTTTCTTTTTCCTCTGATTTCTATTGTTTTCCTTTTTTCTTTGTTTCACTCTCGTTGTGGTTCTTTTCCCGGAGGTGAGGGCAATTTGTTTGAGCCGATATCACTCTGTATATCGATGGAGAATTGTAAACCACCCACGTGTTTGCTGTGTGTAACGTCACGTGTTTGTAGGAAACAGTAGAAGTTAACCGGATTCAAACGCAACCCACAACAAAAAGTAAAAAAATAAACCCGACCAGCAGCAAAAAATAGAAGCGAACCGGACAACAAATTTTGTAAAATGATCGCGGAGAAAACACGAATTTCTTCAAAATATCGTGAAACAGACGCACATTTTGTACAAAAATTGCAAAAAAAAACAAACATTTTACCAAAGAATTCTCCCCAATAAATTCCGATCAACCCGAACCCTTCTCGATAAAGTAACAAGTAAGAAAAATCACGCGTTAAGCATTGATTATGAAGCACTTTCCAACACTTAATGAAATCTTTAACAAAACTTTGTTATTTAGGGAAATAATGGTGTATAGCCAAATATACCCAAATATGTATTCCAGTACTTTTGAACAGCTCTGTATTTCATATGTCACTTGATATAATGGGAAAATTTAGTTTAGCAAGAAAATACCCAGTAACTTGAAATTTCTTTGTTAGCATTTCATACTATCAGATGGAAACATACTTGAATACTTTTGTTCAGCCCTGTAGTTTACATTGTACCTTTATTACACGTCAGCATTAGGCTAAAATTTATTGTAAACTAAAACACTTTTAAAACAACTGAAATCACATTCTCATAAATTATCATTCATAGGCGTCCATGTACCGAATTATTTGCGTGGCCCTGTATATCCTTTTATCTATATTCTGCAAACATTTCTCAGTAAATTGAATGAAGCTCAGCGTAAAAATGCATAGCTTATTTAAGAACCACGTTTAAATATTTTATGCTCATATTCAGTAACGTTGGTGAGCTCTTTTGGGTAGCCCTGTATATCAACTATAACATTTATACACACCATATAATGTGCATATATTTAGCGAAATATAAACGCGCATATCATAATTAAAATGCATTTCATCCCTCTATCAGCCATCATCGGACACATATACGGTACTTCGGAAAGAATATACTATTTGAAATCTTTTGTATGGCCCTGTAAATGCTATATACTTCATATTATGCAAGACAGTAGCGTGTAATTTATATTAAGCTTCAGTGACATATATAAATTTTATTATACATGAAACAGCTTAATATATTTAAAATATGCCACACACAATTCCTCCTTTTACCATTATCTAATGGAATTCTTTTGTGTGGCCATGTAAAGGAATAATAGCTACATTTTCACCTTATATTTTATGGAATGCATATTTTAATATGTTTGACAGGGTATAACATCTTTAAAATTCCTTTGAAACGATTTTTCCATATAGACCATAATGTAATGGGAAACTTTTGATTCGCCCTGTAGATAAACTAATCATGGGAGAAACTTCATTTTCGATAGGACTTGCGCTAGGGTAAACGTCAATAACGTCCTAAAATTTCATGGCAATCCGAGTATATAAACGATTTTTCCCCATGGGCCGTAATGTAATGGAAAACTTTTGATTCTCCCTGTAGATAAACTAATCATGGTAGATACTTCATTTTCAATAGCGTTTGTGCTAGGGTAAACGTCAATAACGTCCTAAAATTTCATGGCAATCCGAGTATATAAACGATTTTTCCCCATGGGCCGTAATGTAATGGAAAACTTTTGATTCTCCCTGTAGATAAACTAATCATGGTAGAAAATTCATTTTCAATAGCGTTCGTGCTAGGGTAAACGTCAATAACGTCCTAAAATTTCATGGCAATCCGAGTATATTAACGATTTTTCCCCATAGGCGTAATGTAATGGAAAATTTTTGATTCGCCCTGTAGATAAACTAATCATGGTAGAAACTTCATTTTCAATAGCGTTCGTGCTAGAGTAAACGTCAATATCGTCCTAAAATTTCATGGCAATCCGAGTATATTAACGATTTTTCCCCATAGGCGTAATGTAATGGGAAAATTTTGATTCTCTCTGTAGATAAACTAATCATGGTAGATACTTCATTTTTAATAGGTGTCGTGCTAGGGTAAACATCATTAACGTATAAAAATTTCATAGCAATCCGAGAATATTTACAGGAGTTAGAGCGCGGACACACGGACAGACTGCCATCCGGCCAGACGGACAGACAAACCGAATGCATAAGCATTTTTCAACTTTGTTAGTAAGTGCTAAAAACCAAATCCTAAAGTGTCCCAAATGCACTAAGAACTGCTAAAAAGTAAAAGTCAGCCAGATTAAAAACAAAATGTAACAGTCAACGAGAACCAAATCTGACAAAAGATAAAAATAAAAATAAAAAAAATAATCAGAAATTAACTTGAACAGCAGCAAAGAGTCGAAGTCAACCCGACCCAATCTCGACCCAAGTAGGAATTAACCCAGACAGGAGCAAAAAATGGAAGCCAACCGGACCCAAACCCGACCCACAGCAAAAAAGTAAAAAAAAAGAAAAAAAACACGACCCGCATAAAAAAATGAGCTCCGACCCGTGCATTACACTGGAGTATCCAAATTTCTAAAATCCTCCCCCCCCCCTTGAGGACTCTCAAGGTCAAGATCAGCCCTTGGTCTTCGCCTCCCTTTATATCAAAATTTCGCTTCTCTTTTGAATCTGTCACAATCTTCTAAATTGCACCTTACAAAAATATCACTTCGTATTGTAGTCTACTCCACAATACCCATATTTGTAGCATATAAGTCACTTTAGTATATCAATAAACAATCAATCACAAAATTTCCTCCCCCCTCCCCACGACTGAAATTAGGATTTATCATTCTGTTCCTTTAAGTGCAGAAAATTTAGTTCTTTAAATAATTCCCACTTTTATTATTTTTTTTAAACCGATTTATAAATATTTTGAAAGGCAAATAAATAATAAGTCATCTAATAAACATCTCCACCTACACACACACACGAAAATAAATAAATAAATAATGTGCTTATTTCTTTTTTTTTTCCTCAGCTCACAAATTTTAAACAAACACAAATTCCACCATTTTTTGAAGGGGGGGGGGATTGCACTATTTTCTCCCCTACCCATATCTAACTAAATTTAAAATCTTTGAAAGTTTTTTTTTATTTTTTTTTTTCCATAGGTTTACACATATTTTATTCTAAAAATAAATAATTAATTGCAAACAACCCATAAATATCGTTGTATACCTCCCCTCTTCGTTCTTTTGAGGTACACAAAATTAAAAATCTTTAAAACACTTTTAAGTTACATTTTTCATCCTATTAATAAATATTCAAGAAGGTAAACAAGCTGTCATTTATAAAACTGTCCTACTATCTCTCCCCCCTCCCCCCTCAAAAAAAAATCCGTTTTTTCCCTCTACTCCCCCCCCCCCTTCTCAACTTACAAAATTAAATTGTTTCTCTTTTCTCTCCGTATTTTAATAAAAAAAATATCCTCCTTCTGCACAAATAATTAAGTCTTTAAATATGTTTAATTTTTTTAAGTGCTAATTATAAATCTCTGCTAACTATAATATTAACAAAATCTTTTTAACTATGTAGGAAAGTGTTAAAAATAAAGCGATAGATATGCATTAAATTCTACACAAAACACATGTTTATATTTTTTGCGTATTGTGTTTGTGCATTTCTTAAAGTAAAATATCTTTAGAGAGATATTTAAATAAAATATTGTGATTTTAAATTAATGTGCAAGTAAATTTTCACAACTTTCCGCAATTATTTCCTTTCTATTAGCTCAGATTGAACCACTAAACATAAATACCAAAATTACCCGAGTTTTCGGCTGAGTTGAGTAAATCCATAAAAAAATGAATCAGTACAATATATCGGATCAAAACAAAAACCATTCTTAACTGACTGTATCATTTAAAAAACAGTTTTCAGAACCCCCCTCCTCCCTTCTATAGACTTTACTGCTATGTCAGTGCTCAAAATTAAAAATTGTTAGAGCTCCTTGCGGTATTTATATAATGCTTGTAAAAATCATCAAGAATCTAAATTTTTTTCCACCTGAAATATTGACAAAATATTTTGCTTTATTGACTTAACATCACACAAAGTTTTTAAAATTTGCTACACTTTTTCTGTCACATTTGTCACTACAAATAAATTATGTAGTATGTCTATAAACGACTAGGCTGGGATTAACACCTATTTCTCCTTTCTTCAAAATTTCTATTTCCTTTTCGCCCTTGCTTGCTTGCCTCTCCGCAAAAAATAAACAATGTTTAAATATTTAAATTTGTCTAAATATTTTTCTCATAATTTTATGAAGTATTTATGACTTTAACCTTCAGTGCTATTTATCTTGATAAGTTTAGTATTCTAAAAAGAATCCCTCCCCATTACCCCCCCCCCCAAAATAGTTATTTAAACTACTTGTACCTGATATCCCCCCCCCCCCCTTCATTCAATATTATTCATTCTATTTATTTTTTTTATTTTTTTTTTTTTGTGATTGCGTTAAGTAAATAAAATAGTTTTTATTTTATAGTAATCTATCTAAATTAATTATTCGTTTATTTTCTGAAAATCAAACGATTTTAATTTTGGAACGCTAATCATAAAAAGATTGAAATTCTTTTGAAGCTCGACATCATTGCATTTACCCAAAGTAATGGGAAATGAGTTGAAAAAAATCCTTTAAACATGAAATCGGCTAGAATTGCGCACCTTTGAAGAGAAAAATCGTCGCAGATAATTGGTTAAGAGCATTCTATTTCCTAATTGGGTGATTGCATGTCAATCAATGTAATTTTAGCCCATCCTTCGAATCCGCTGAAAAATCGAGTCGCCATCTTGAATTGTCTTGGCTTGTGACTAGCGTGTCCTCTTAAGTAGCGTAAACTGAAATTTGAAATTTGAAACCCTTCTCCCCCCAGAACAAAAATCAGTTATTCCCGATCTTTGTGTCGTAGATTAGGCTCTAACTACTGCCGCGTTTTGCTAAAATTATTCTTTATGTCAGTATTTTCTTGAAAATAAATTTTTAAAAAAATTTCAAAAAATTCCGATAGAGGGCGCTTTAGACTTTGGAGTAACGAACAACTATTTTATACCGTTATTTTTTGTGTCTCATTAAATGCTTTCTAAAGCTTAGACTTAAATTTTCAGCCCAAAATCTGAATCGTTAGAGGTTGTTAAGTTTCTGGGGAGAGGGGTTTGAAATTTCTACTCCTGAGCACAGTTCAGTTTACCATGTCCACACATTGTGTGCTGTGATACGAGGTAAAAAGACACAAATTAGGATTATGTTACCAAAGCATATTTATTAACATGTAATTACAATAAATGTTCAAAATTGTGACTACCAGAGGTTATGCACGCAGAACATCGGCGAAGAATGGAACGGCGAACATTCGCGAAAACATCAGGCTTTTCGAGCACTTCCCCTACAGCGGCGGAAAGTCTGGCGACCAGTTCCTCGGGGGATTCAATGGGTGTCTCATACATAAGAGCCTTCAATTGTCCCCAAAAAAAGAAATCGAGGGGTGAAAGATCTGGCGAGCGAGCAGGCCAAGCAACAGGACCACCTCGTCCAATTCATCTGTTCGGAAATGTGATGTCCAGATAGTTGCGGACGTCTCGTACGTAATGGGCTGGCGCTCCATCGTGCTGGAACCACATGACCCGCCGGATGCGTGGAGGAACAACGTTTAACAGGTCTGGCAGCACATGTTGCAGAAATGTGAGGTATGTTTTACCGTTGAGGCGTTCAGGAAGAAGGTACGGTCCGATTAGGTGGTCTCTGAGGATTCCTGCCCAAACATTGATGGAAAAGCGTCTCTGATGAGCATGTGGATACGTAGCATGTGGATTGACATCCGCCCATACATGTGCATTGTGTGTGTTAAATGTACTACACGTGTGAAGGTACATTCATCGGTGAAAAGCACAGTTCGTCCAAAATGTGGATTTAGCGCGTTCTGCTGCAGAAACCAGCGGGCGAATTCAATACGATTTGGATAATCCCCTGGAGACAGTTTCTGGACTCGTTGCACATGAAACGGGAGCAAATGTTCATCCTTCAGTACCCTCCAAGTCATGGACTGTGAGGTATCCACCTGCCTAGCCACTGTTCGTGTACTTGTACTTGGCTGCGCCGCTACTACATCCAGAATGGCTTCTGCAACAACTACTGATTCGTCCTTTTTTGCACGACCTGCATTCGACCGGGAAGCGAGAAATGATCCCGTCTCACACAACTGTCTGTGCAAGCGCTCGAAAGTTTTGCGGTTAGGCAACCGCCTGTTGGGAAATCGCTCTCCGTACATTCGTTGTGCCTCTGCACCATTTCCATCTGCCGCTCCGTAAATTAAATGCATCTCAGCCTTTTCCTTATTCGTGAAGGGCACCATCTTCCGATTCATTACTACAGCGACTTACACTTGACTCACCGTTCAGTGGTTTTTATGTCTGAATCGTGTCGAAATTTTGCATACGTGTTCTTCTTCTTCCCCATTTGACATTTGCATACTTTCTGTCTCCTTCTTCACCCGGTGACTAGCGTCAGGAATGGAGCTTTAACGTTTGCATGAGCGACGTTTCCAACTGTGCCAGTGCCTTTATGAGTGAATTCCGACTATGCAACCCTTGACGAAAGTTGTATTTTTTCCTCGTATCACAGCACAGAATCGTTGGGCATGGTTAAGTAGTGCAAACTGAACTATGTTCAGAAGTTGAAATTTGAACCCCCTCTCCTCGCTACTGAACCACGCTCAGCGATTCAGATTTTGAGCTGAAAATTTAAGTTTAAGTCTAAGCTTTAGAAAGCATTTAATGAGACACAAAAAATAACGGTATAAAATAGTTGTTCGTTACTCCAAAGTCTAAAGCGCCCTCTATCGGAATTTTTTGAAACTTTTCTTTAAAATTTATTTTCAAGAAAATACTGACATAAAGAATAATTTTAGCAAAACGCGGCAGTAGTTAGAGCCTAATCTACGACACAAAGATCGGGAATAACTGATTTTTGTTCTGGGGGGAGAAGGGTTTCAAATTTCAAATTTCAGTTTACGCTACTTAACTACTCGTTAGGACTTAGATTTTTAGATCAAAATTTAAGTTTAAGTCTAAGCTTTCGAAATCATTTAAAGAAATACAAAAAATAACGTTAAAAAATAGTTGTTTGTTACTCCAAAGTCTAAAGCGCCCTCTATCGGCATTTTTTGAAATTGAACTTTAAAATTTTATTTCAAGAAAATACTGGCATAAAGAAAATTTTTTGCAAAAACCGCAAACGAATCGACCAATTTTTCCATTTTTTATAATCATTTGAAATTTCGGACCCTAAACTTTAATGCCCCCTATCTCCTTGGGAATACGTCTGGGACCCTTAGTCTCCTATTTAATATTATTTGTCTTTAAGTGTACTATAACCCCTTAAAGTTCTGCCCATCTTTTATGAATCACCCTGTATAATCTATAAAAAGTACGAAAATTAATTTTTTATACAGCCCCCGTAGGGTAAAAATTCCATTACGGAATTTTTTCTTTATCCAGTCCTGAATTAAACACAAAGAACTGCATTTCCATATCTGCAAAACTCATAGATTTACAGCCGTTTAAATAATACATCAGGTATTAAAGGATCACAAATGAAAATGCGCGTAATTCAAGAAACAATGTTACTTTAACTGCTCTAGGAAACGTGTAAAATATATATCTATTAAATTAAAATCTGATTTTTTTTGTGATGGTTAGCCGTATAATTTGCAAACAAAATCAAATCCTAAAAATTCTCAAAAAGTTTACAAAAAATTCAAATGATTAGCATTATTTTCAGAGGGTTAATTTTAATTCGATATATCTCGAAACATTATCTATCGGATTAATTTTTTTTTCCTTTAATTAAACATTAAAATATAATATTAATTTTGTTTCAGAAGGTTTTTTTCCAATATTATTTTTAAAAATATTAAAAATATTTATTTAAAAAATGATGCAACGTATTTAAAAAAAAATCATATTTCAAAAGTAAATATTTTTCAAATCTTTCGAACTGAATTAATGTAAAGTAATCAAAATAGACATGTTTCAAGTTTGCACTTTTCTCTAACAATTTTTGATATTTCAAAATTTAAAGACGAGAAAATGTGGTAAAAAAGTCATATGCAGGAAAACTCATTTAAAATTTTATACAAAGTTTTGCTCCTAATAAAATGTTTAAATTTTTTAAAAAATTGCATGTGAAAAATACTTCTTTTTTTGCTTAAATTTCCGATTCAGTTTAACTTTTGCCATTTCTGCCTCCTTTTTGTACTGTATAAATGTCCGACGATGATTTAAAACAATGCTTTTTCTAACACGCAGATTTTCATAATGTTAGCTCTCACAACTTTAGACTTTTTATTGTCTCTACGAGGCTGCTAAAAATAAGTCCGTATTATAGGCCCAGTCCATGTTAGGACCCGGACGTTACGTTTTTTAATGCTCTCCAAGACCGAGTCTAACGTATTTTTTCATACAGTACCGGTACTTTCTTCCTTCTTATTATGTCTTCACGGGGGGAGGGAGGATTTTCAGTCCCGGCTCGACGATACCCGTATTAAAATCTTTGTCTTTGACCTAATCCGTGCATAAAATAAGTAAAATTTGGCTTAGTCCAAAAGTTTTTATGAAAAAGTCATATGTTTTTTTAATCGCCTTTATTAAAAAAAATAAATTCTTTTTTTAAAAGAATAGTGCATTAAAATGCAAAGAAATTAAATTATAATAAAACAAGTTAAAACCTGTGTATGTTGGAATCCTGTCTTAAACGAAAAGAGTGTTCATACATGCAAAATTAATATAATAAAGCCTGAGAAAAAAATACTCTACATTTACGCCTCTTTTTATTGTATAGCATTTTTCAGTCGCCAAAACATGGGATATGGATTAACGATATTAAAAGATAAGAAACATTTAGAAAATCTATCTCCTTTGGAAAACGTTTGACCCTTGGTCTATTATTTAACATTGTTTGTCTTGATGTGTACTATCATCCCTCTTTTATTTAAAAAAAAAAATTAGAATCACCCTGTATGTGTGAGTGCGTAATGATCTGTAAATATGTGGGTTAATAGTATTTATTACTTCCCCCAGTTTCAACTTTCTACGTTCCATAGTTTACGAGTAAAATGGCTGTGATAGAAGGACTCAAGAGTGATCTCATAATGGTACCGTTTTCACTTTTTAAGTATTGAACCCTGAAAAAAATTCACCTTCATGTTAAAAATTTGAAAAAAAAAATATCCACGTATTAAGTATTTATCTTTCTTTTGAACAATGATTTCCTTAAAAAATAATAATATTAACCCTTTAAAAAAATTCTTTTTCAATATTCGTTCACTATATATTAATTTTCTTTAATTTTCCTATTTTCGGTAGGCTTGTTATCTTCATGCGCATTGCAATTAAAAAAAAATTAATTTTATAAAATCGCTCTGAAATTTACTACAATGTACAAACCTTTCATCTAATGATCAAATATGCATTTTTTTAGAAATATTGAGATTTAAAGAGAAAGTTATTAGTTTGAAAATAATATAAATATCCATAGGATTAACATTGCGCGCGCTTTAGGGGGGGGGGGGGAGGGTTAAATTTGAACTCCTGAACTCACTTCAGTTAGCGCTTCTTAACCCCTCCCAACGATTCAGAATTTGAGCTCAAAATTTATGTTTAAATCTAAGCTTCCGAAAACATTTAATAAGCTTTTACAAGCATTTAATTAGAACCAAAAAATAATGGTTAAAATTAATTGTTGGTTACTCTGAAGTTTAAGGCGCCCTCTAACGAATTTTTTTTTATCTTTAAAATTTATTTTCAAGAAGATACTGACGGCAAGAATAATTATACTTTAAGCCGCAAACGAATCGACTAATTTTTCCATTTTCTATAATTATTTTAAATTTGAACCTTCAACCCTCCCTCCCCCCTTAAACACAGTTCAGTCTGTGCTACTTAACCACTCCCTAGTGTTCAGATTTTGAGCTCAAAATTTAAGTTTAAGTCTAAGCTTCCGAAAACATTTAATGAAATGCAAAAAATAACGGCAAAAAATAGTTGTTCGTTACTCCAAAGTCTAAAGCGCCCTCTATCGACATTTTTTTAAATTTATCTTTATAATTTACTTTTAAGGAAATACCAACATAAAGAATAGTTTTAGTGAAAACCGCAAATCAATGAACCATTTTTTTCATTTTTGATAATCATTTGAAAATTGTACCTTCTGAACACAGTTCAATTTGTGCTACTTAACCACTCCCAACTTTTCAGATTTTGAGCTCAAAATTTAAGTTTGAGTTTCAAAAACATTTAATGAGATGTAAAAAAATACCGGCAAAAAATAGCTCTTCTTTACTCCAAAGTCTAAAGCCCCCTCTATCAGCATTTTTAGAAATTTATCTTTATAATTTAATTTCAAGAAAATGCCGACATAAAGAATAATTTTAGTGAAAACCGCAAACGACCGATTTTTCCGTTTTTTATGTTTATTTTAAATTTTGGTCCCTAAATTTTAATGGCGGCTATCTTCTTTGGAAAACGTTTGGGACCCTTGGTCTCCTATTTAATACTGTTTGTCTTGATGTGTACTATCATTCCTCTTTTATTTAAAAAAAAATTAGAATCACCCTGTATTTGTGAATGCGTAATGATCTGTAAATATGTGGGTTAATAGTATTTATTACTTCCCCAGTTTCAACTTTCTACCTTCCATAGTTTACGAGTAAAATGGCTGTGATAGAAGGACTCAAGAGTGATCTCATAATGGTACCGTTTTCTCTTTTTAACCCGGGAGGACGCGCGCAGGGCCTAAAAGACCCGGAGTGCGTATGGTTTTTACAAATGAATCCACTATTTTTTTAAAGTAATCTTCAACTTATTTTATAGCAAAATTTGTAAGAATTGTCTTTATCTTAATAAAGTGACTAATATAATTTGATTTTATTGGTGGCAAAGTTAAAACCATTCATACCCTGGGTAAGCGCGCGTTCTCCCGGGTTAAGTATTGAACCCTAAAAAAAATTCACCTTTATGTTAAAAATTTGAAAAAAATATATCTAAGTATTAAGTGTTTATCTTTCTTTTGAACAATGATTTCCTTAGAAAATAATAATATTAACCCTTTAAAAAAATTCTTCTTCAATATTCGTTCACGATATATTAATTTTCTTTAATTTTCCTATTTTCGGTAGGCTTGTTATCTTCATGCACATTGCAATTAAAAAAAAAATATTTTATAAAATCGCTCTGAAATTTACTACAATGTACAAACCTTTCATCTAATGATCAAATATGCATTTTTTTTAGAAATATTGAGATTTAAAGAGAAATTATCAGTTTTAAAATAATATAAATATCCATAGGATTAACATTGCGCGCGCTTTCTTTAAAGATATAAAATTATATTTGTGCTGTTGTTCTAAAATTTAAAAACATTAAACTAGCATTTTAGTTGATGCTCTAGTAAAAGTTTGGCATAGATTTATTGAGATTTAAGGGTAAATTAATCATCTCGAAAATAAAAACAAATTCCCATAGGATTAACACTATAGAAGTCATGTGTTCTGTGGTACGGTGTGTGAGTTAATAGAAGCTTTACTCACCAGTACTCATTTCTAATCATACAAATCCTATGCTCGTTTACAAAATCAATAAAGAACAGGTTTAAAATGCCGTGTATGTTGTCGAAAGCAGCAGGAAGGCAAACAAGAGGTTCATTTATAAAGATTTTTCTTTAAAAAACACAATCATACTAGTTCGAGGCTCATTTTTAAAAATAGACCAGGGCCTGCATTGGACTACCGGTGTTAGCTGATGAAGATAACAAGTACTTCTATATGAGATTCTTTTGGGAAAGTTTCGTTTGGAAATATTTTCAGTTAATTTCATACAAATCTTGTTTAGAGATATATATGGTTTGTCCAAATGAAAGTGGCATTGATGTAACAAATCCGGTGTTTGTATAGAAAGATGACAGCACATGCTCTTATACAGGGCAGAGAGAGCTGGAAAAGCATGTAATATCGTCAGATCCCACCACATGCGAATGTGATAGTGTAGGAGCACATTAAAAGACATTATTCGTGTCATGAATGCCTAAAAAACGGTGTCAACAAGCAGTAGTGTAATTTTGAATCGCGGAAAATATAAGTGCTATCGAAATCTATCGTTGAATACAAAATGTGTAAATTATTTACAAATGTATAAATTATTTATTGTGCTTTCTACCCATATCGAAATTTTTTCAAGTATACATGATGAATTTTATTATTTTTATAGAATTTTTCAAAATAATAACTTACTTCAAAAACTGATTAAAATTTTCAAAATATATTGCAATTTTCATAGCAATGTAGTTGATATATCCATATGAAACATTTCCATCTGTTAAAAGATAGAAATATACATATATATTATGACAAAAATAACGAAATTATGCCGTTCATTTGTTTAATTATTCATACGCAAATAAAATAAGTGTAACATTTAGCTGGCTAGTAAACGTTAAATAAAAATTTCTTGTTTTAATTTCCAAATTAAATATTTTTATTTCTAGAGAAGTAAAATCGTGATCAGACACAAATGAATCTTCTGCTTGTTAACCATAACATAGATGTTAAGTATAATAAACACATAAATCTATACTTATAATCCCTTTTCCACTAAGTTATTTCAAAATTAAATAATGTGTTTCCCAGAGTAGTTACAGAAGCAAGTAGCTAAATGAACCCTTAGGTAAGTTGTGTTTGAAACCAGTATTGATTTTACCGACTGCTTGAAGATGCAGTGTCTTCCTAAGTAATTGTTTGCTCTCTTCAAAGACATCAGAAGCCAAACATGGATGCTGCCAACAGCCGATAGCAGCAAATTGAGCATGCATAACAGCGACAAGTAAATATTGAAGAATCAATTAATGAAACTTTTCTTTCTCGGAAGAACTGAATCTTAAAACTTGGAATGAGGGAAGATTTTAATTTTATTTTCAGCTACGCAAAGGAATTTTACAGTAAAAACTTTTTCTATTTAAAAGAGATGATTTTATAAATTGTAAGGATTGATTATTATAGAATCAAAAGTAATCTTGTTTTGAGGAGAATTTCTGAAATGAAATTTAAATTCTTTTTATTAAGTGTTTGTTGTCATAATAGTAAATGTTCCTTCCTTGAAACGTAAAAGAAATTAGTTTTTATACATAAAAAGTACACTGAATGCCACTGAATGGTATTAAAAAAATGGCGGTACTTCACACCAAAAATGGTGGCAACCATTGGTTGCCATTTTGTTGCCACCGAAAGTAGTATAACGAACTATCATCAATAATTGGTGTAATAAACCACCAGCAATCGACTGGTGTAAACAAATACCACTTTTGGTAGAAACTTAGTTGCCACCATTTATGATGTAAAGTCACACTACCACTTATTTAGTGTAATTTAAAGGAAAAAGAAAAAATAATTTAAAGATTACATTTTAAATATAATACAGCCGTTATTTAAAATGAGTAGTTTCATGCAATGAAGCTGCTAAACTCATTTTTAATTAAGACAATTTACTATAACGTGCATACATGTTAAACATATTTTTGTATTTAAAGCTCACTTTAGAATTTTAAAAGATTTAATTTTAACAATTAAAAATTATAAGAGAAAATTTCGCTTATATTTTGGTTAAAAGTGTCTGGAAAACATAAGTGGAATATATGTTTCTATACAGTGTATAACAGTTTGCAATCCCTTTTGGATTCGAAGAAAGAAGTCACATGTATATTTCGAAATGGTTTATACAAGGCACTGAGCAGCTGCCCAGCTTGCCTCATTCTTGCGCCGACTCTGCAAAAGTTATTAATCTGATATAACAAAAGCTATTTTTAAACTGAATGTTTTCCCTTTTAAATGCATTTTAAAAGTTTTCCTTTTAAATCTAATGTTTCTTTTAATATTTCCTCCTTTTAACACATTCTGCTAAGTATTTTGTTATAAAAATAGTAAATTGATGAAATATAGATATTTGAAAATATATAGATGAGATAGTGTCAGAATTGAAATTTTCTACTCTAAAATTTGATAGATATGATATATTTGTATGTATATTTGATATATATGTTACCGGCCAAACTCGATTTTAGGCCAAACTAGTTTATCCTAACGCCCATCGGATAAACTAGTTTTTTTAGTCCAAACCGGTTTATCCTAACGCCCATCGGATAAACTAGTTTTTCCTAGGCCAAACTAGTATATCCTAAAACCCATAGAACAAACTAGTTTTTCCTAGGCCAAACTAGTTTGGCCTAACTCTTATAGGATAAACTAGTTTAGCCTGCTGTTTATTGGTCTGAACTAATTTATCCTAGGCCAGTCTAGTTTATCCTAGGCCAATTCAATTTGGCGTGATTTTAATGAATTCAATGACCATCTCAGCGCCAACATTCTAGTTTGTCCTAGGCTGATCTAGTTTATCCTAGGCCAATGTAATTTTACGTGTTTTTAGCTCACAGGCGTCAAAGCCTGAGAAATAATGGGCTCGCAAGTTCTGTATGTATGTATGTACGAATGTATGTACGCATATATGTATGTATGTACGTAACATGATAACTCTTGATAGAAATATCCGATTTGCTTCAAATTTCGGATATAGGTTCATTTTGATAAGGTACTTTTATGATTAGTTTTGGGAATTCATTGCATAAGAATAAGGGGGGAACAAGAGTCTAATACCCCACCGTTAATTTAGAGAAATGGATTTTTCATGCAGCATTATCAGTTTTCATTTAAAATTTTAGATATAGAATCAGTCTGACAAGGCGCCTCCGTGATTAGTTGTAGATGTTTATTGTTTAAGTATAAAAGAAAGGACAATGTAGGTAACCCCCCATAATTTAGATAAATGGTTTTTTAACGCAAAATTTACGGATTTGCTTAAAACTTTGGATATTGGTTCTTTCTGATAAGGCCATTCCCTGAATAGTTTTGGGGGTTTAATGGATGATGAAGGGAATGAAGGGAATATGAAGGGAAAAATTAGAGATTACTCTCTTACCTAGGAAAAACTAGTTAGGTAGATTTCGTATGAAATACTACCTATTGCGATCGCACCAATGTTGGAACTTCTGAAAACATTTTGCAGATCTACGCCGATCATGACCCCTAGACCCCAAAACTACCATCAGTAAAAAAGTTTATATCTATCTATCTATCTATCTATACATATATATATATATATATATATGTGTGTATATATATATACTAGCGGACCCGACAGACGTTGTCCCTCCTTGCACCGACTCCAGAAAATCAAATAAATGTACGTAAATACAATAATACGCACGATAAACACTACGTTCTTAATTTAATTCTTATTGCAATTATGTAAGGAAATTATTTTTCACTCTTCAGTATTTTTTGAAGTCGGTTAAATTTTTGATTGAAAAGTTTATTTTTTTTTCTTTTTAGTTAAAAGTTACCGATTTTCTGAAGCAGGTTAATCAAAAGTATTATACAGGAAATATTATTGTAAAGCATACACGTTTGTTAGGCGTGGGGTTCGAACATGCGATCTCTTTCTTCAAGAAGCAGAGTCTAACACTGGCGCCTTAGACCGCTCGGACATTCCGTCTATACTCTATTCATCGAACTTGTTCATCACTTTTAATTAGCGAAAAATGACTAACTATTAGTTTTTGCCTAATTACTAAAAAAGTACTGAATAAATTTCGATGAAATATGAATCTAAACCATTCTCGAATCCACTTGAACACACATAAAATTTCATTAAAATCGGTCCAGTAATTTAGTGGAGTTCAGTGACAAACACACGCACAGAAGATTTATATATATAAAGATTAGCATTGGATATTTAATTTGAATTTTAAAATTGGTTTGGCTGGCACCGACTCCAGAAAATCAATTAAATTTACGTAAATATAGTAATACGCACGATAAACACTAGGCTCTTAATTTAATTTCTTATTACAATTGTGTAAGGAAATTATTTTTCACTCTTCAGTATTTTTTGAAGTCGGTACAATTTTTGATAGAAAAGTTTATTTTTCTCTTTTTAGTTAAAAGTTAACGATTTTCTGTAGTCGGTTAATCAAAAATATTATACAGGAAATCTTACTATAAAGCACACACGTTTGTTAGGAGTGCGGTTCGAACACGCGACCTCTTTTTTCAAGAAGCAGAGTTTAACACTGACGCCTCAGATCGTTCGGACATTCCGTCTACACTCTATTCATCGAACTTGTTCATCACTTTTAATTAGCGAAAAATGACTAACTATTAGTTTTTGCCTAATTACTAAAAAAGTACTGAATAAATTTCGATGAAATATGAATCTAAACCATTCTCGAATCCACTGGAACACACACAAAAAAATTCATTAAAATCGGTCCAGTAATTTAGATGGAGTTCAATGACAAACACACGCACAGAAGATTTATAAAGATTATTTTTTCCTTTGCAGTAGTTTTTGAAGTCGGTTCAATTTTTGATAGAAAAGTTTATTTTTCTCTTTTTAGTTAAAAGTTAACGATTTTCTGAAGTTAGAAAAAAAAATTATTGCAAATCATACATGTATGTCAGGAGTGGGGTTCGAACACACGATCTCTTTCTTTAAGAGCAAAATCATTAAGCTGGCGCATTAGACCGCTTGGCCATTCCGCCCGCACAATATTCGGCGAACTTATTCAACACTTTTAATTAGCAAAAAATCACTAACTATTAGTTTTTTCCAAATTACTAAAAAAGTACTTAATCAATTTCGATGAAATATGAATCTAAACCATTCGCAAATCCACTGGAACACACTCACAAAATTTCATTGAAATCGGTTCAGTCGTTTAGGAGGAGTTCAGTGACAAACACACGCACAGAAGATTTATATAAATAAAGATTTGCATTGGATACTTAATTTTAATTTTGAAATTGTTTTGGCTGGCGCTGACTCCAAAATATCAAATAAATGTGCATAAATATAATAATACGTACGATAAATACTACACTCTTAATTTAATTTCTTATTACTATTATATAAGAAAATTATTTTTCATTTTGCAGTAGTTTTTGAAGTTGGTTCAATTTTTGATAGAAAAGTTTATTTTTCTCTTTTTAGTTAAAAGTTAACGATTTTCTGAAGTTAGAAAAAAATTATTGCAAATCATACACGTATGTCAGGAGTGGGGTTCGAACACACGACCTCTTTCTTTAAAAACCAAATCTGGCGCATTAACCGCTTGGCCATTCCACCCGCACTGTATTCAGTGAACTTATTCAACTGTTTTAATTAGCGAAAAATCACTAACTATTAGTTTTTGCTAATTACTAAAAAAGTACTTAATCAATTTCGATGAAATGTGAATCTAAACCATTCTCGAATCCACTGGAACACACTTACAAAATTTCATTGAAATCGGTCCAGTCGTTTAGGAGGAGTTCAGTGACAAACACACGCACAGAAGATTTATACAGTGGTGGTCAAAAATTATAAGGACAAGGAAAAAATTGCCATACCTTGATTATATTTGGCGGGAGACTTATGCAAATTTAATGGCTGGAAACCAATGAAAAATGAAGATTGTTTTTGTATATTTTTAAGGAAATATGTGGTACATTCATATTCATAAAATGCATTATAAATTTATACAACCATTGGTTTTGGACAAAATTATAAGAACAACTGTAAGAACACTTTTAATTTAATTTCTTATTAATTTTATATAAGGAAATTATTTTTCACTTTGCCGTAGTTTTTGAAGTCGGTTCAATTTTTGATAGAAAAGTTTATTTTTCTCTTTTTAGTTAAAAGTTAACGATTTTCGGAAGTTAGAGAAATATTATTGCAAATCAAGCACGTATGTCAGGAGTGGGGTTCGAACACACGATTTCTTTCTTTAAGAACCCAAGCTTTAAGCTGGCGCATTAGACCGCTTGGCCATTCCGCCCGCACGATATTCAGCGAACTTATTCAACACCTTTAATTAGCTAAAAATCACTAACTATTAGTTTTTGCCTAATTACTAAAAAATACTTAATCAATTTCGATGAAATGTGAATCTAAACCATTCTCGAATCCACTGGAACACACTCCCAAAATTTCAATGAAATCGGTCCAGTCGTTTCGGAGCAGTTCAGTGACAAACACACGCACAGAAGATTTATATATATAAAGATTTGCATTGTATACGTAATTTTAATTTTGAAATTGTTTTGGCCGGCACTGGCTCCAAATTATCAAATAAATGTACATAAATATAATAATACGTACGATAAATACTACACTTTTAATTTAATTTCTTATTAATTTTATATAAGGAAATTATTTTTCACTTTGCCGTAGTTTTTGAAGTCGGTTCAATTTTTGATAGAAAAGTTTATTTTTCTCTTTTTAGTAAAAAGTTAACGATTTTCTGAAGTTAGAAAAAAATTATTGCAAATCATACACTTATGTCAAGAGAGGGGTTCGAACACACGATCTCTTTCTTTAAGAACCGAAGCTTAAAGCTGGCGTATTAGACCGCTTGGCCAGTCCTTGGCCAGCTTGGCCAGCTTGGAGTTGAATAAGTTCGCACTGTATTTAGCGAACTTATTCAACACTTTTAATTAGCAAAAATTAAATAATTATTAGTTTTTTCCTAGTTACTAAAAAAGAACTTAATCAATTTCGATGAAATGTGAATCTAAACCATTCTCGAATCCACTGGAACACACTCACAAAATTTCATTGAAATCGGTCAGTCGTTTAGGAGGAGTTCAGAGACAAACACACGCAGAGAAGATTTATATATATAAAGATATATATACACAGGGTGTTTCGCTACCAGACCGATAAACTTTGAGGGGTGTTAGTACACATGAAGACAAACATTATTAAATGGGAAACCATGGGCGCAAACGTCTTCCTTAGGAGCTAGGGGCCATTAAAGTTTAAGGTCCAAAACTTCAAACGATTATAAAAAACGGAAAAAAGGGTGGATTCGTTTGCGGTTTTCGCTAAAATCATTGTTTATAACACGATTTGTTTGTAAAAATTTTTTAAAGGTTACGTTAAAAAATTGTCGATACAGGGCGCTTTAGACTTTAGAGTAACATACAACTACTTTTTGCCCTTATTTGTGCATGGGGTTGAAATTATTTTAAAGTTTAGATTTTGACTTACATTTTAATCCCAAAATCGGAAACATTGGGTTCAGGTAACTAGCGAAAATTGAACTGTGAACAGAGGGGGGATTTTAAACACTCATAAACATTATACAAACTGGTCTGTTTTGTTGCGGTTTGCGTGTAGGTCATTCACTTGGTAATTATTTTATTCAAAATGACTTACAGCTATTGTGTCTCCATTTTTTATTAGAGAGCGCTTCCTACACATCTCCGACATTTCAATGACATTACTCCTGTGTGTTTCACTACCAGACCAACATACTTCCATTAAGTGTTAGGGATGCAAAGCAACTCGGAATCACATAGGAATGTAACGTTTAAAATGCCTTTTTAGTGAGCTGTGGTTAAAGGAAACAGAGAAAAAAGCAACAGAAACAGTTAGTGAAACAGCAACACTTTAATGTGCCAGAAAACAATTTAGTTAAAGGTTTTACTATAAAAGCTGTCCGAAATTACAAACAGAAGTAGTCGGGCATGCTTGATAGCAGCGTCGCATGGAATTCCTTACGCTTTGAAAGACTCCTGGCATCTCGGCTAGCTTTCTGGCAGCTACAGAAATTCGAGTTGAGAGGTCTGCCACTGACGGTACGGGAGTCTCATACATTTAACATTTCATTCGACCCCAGCAGAAGAAGTCCATACAGTTCAGATTCAGATTGAGTCAGATGGAGGGGGGTGCTACTAGCTCAACTAGCCCCACCCAGCAATGTTAATTTAAAAAATACAGAACAATTATACAGTAATAAAATAAAGGTAAGTAACAAAAAGTAATTGATATAATGAAGTAGGTGCGACGATCTGGCAGGCCAATGAACCGGGCCACCACTACCTATCCACCGCTGTCCATATGTTATGTTGAGGTATCTGCGAACAACATTGGTAAAATGTGGAGGAGCCCCATCATGCTATGGAGTGGGGCAACGAAAGGGAACATGTGCTTTTACCAGAAGTTCCGACAGAACGTGTTGCATAAATATCAAGTTGCTTTTTTCTCTGCTTCTTTTAACCCTAACTCCTAAAAAAAGGATTTTCGACGTTACATTATAATATGATTCCGAGTCGTATTTTCATCCCTAACACTTCCTAAAAGTATATTGGTCTGTTAGTAAAACACCTAGGAGTGATGCCATCGAAATTTCGGAGATGTGTCGCAAGCGCCCTCAATCAAAATATGGGGACACCAATATTGTACGTCATTTTAATAAAATAATTAGCAAGGGAATGACCTACACGCAAAACGCAACAAAATCGATTAGATTGTCAAATGTTTATGAGCGTTCAAAATCCCCGTATCTGTCCACAGTTCAATTTTCGCTAGTTACCCGATAACAATGCTTCCGATTTTGTGCTTAAAATTTAAGTTAAAGTCTAAACTTTAGAATAATTTCAACAACGTGCACAAAATAAGGGTAAAAAGTAGTTGTTTGTTATTCTAAAGTCTAAAGCGCCCTCTATCGACAATCTTTGAGCGTAACTTTTAAAAATTTTTTACAAACAAATCGTGATATAAAGAATGATTTTAGCGAAAACCGCAAACGAATCCAACTTTTTTTCCGTTTTTTATAATAGTTTGAAGTTTTGACCTGAAACTTTAATGGCCCCTAGCTCCTACGGAAGACGTTTGCGCCCCATGATTTCCTATTTAATAATGTTTGTCTTCATGTCTGCTATCACCCCTCAAAGCTTGGTAGCGAAACACCCTGTACATATTATATATATATATATATATATATCACTTTCTTATGGACACGATAACTTCTATAGTTTTCCTCCAATCTCTTCCAAACTGATACATAAAATCAACGGGTATAAAATCTCGGCCGAGTTCTTTAAGGGGCAAAATCGGTCCAAGGGGGGTGGAAATAGGGAGGGTTTTAGTGAAAACCAAAAAAACGCCATAACTTCTTAAATAAAATAGATATCAAACCGTTTTAAAGTTTATATTACTTCTTAAAAATGGGCCAAAATTTTATGCGTGATAGATTTTTGATAAATTTAGAAATGGGTTTAAGGGGCGAAAAAACAGGGTTTTGGGGAGAAGAAAAATCATAACTTCGTCAATTCTTAAGATATTAAGTGCAACTAAATTTTTTATAAATGTTCTCAAAATTATCTAAAATATATCTATCAATAGTTTTTGATAGGTCCTATCAATAGTTTTTGATAGGACCAACTTTTACCGATGAAAGAAAAATTAAAAACGAAAAGAAAAAGGGGGGTGAAAAAAGAAAAAAATCCATAACTCCGTCAATTTTTAAGCTATCAAATCTAATTAAATTTATTTTACATTTTCTCAATAATATCTACAACTTTTATATTGACAAGTTTTTGATAGGAACAATTCGTATAGCAAAAATAAATTAAACAAAAACAGGAGTTGGAGAAAAAACCTCAAATCCAAACTGCTTATATTCTGGCTCATTTTTAAAGTAATTTTTGATTTTAAACGAATCCAAATAGTAGATCCTCTTATTTAGAAACTGTATAAAGTGACGCATTGGTCAGTTTTTTGATAAAGACAAAATATATTAAAAAAAAGTCTAACAAAAAGGGTATTTTGAACAGACTTTCCCGAAGTCATTGAGAGTGAAAATTTAAGGAAGTATTCAAATAAGAAATTGCATTTGTTTCTGGCTCATTTTTAAATCCATTTTTGCTCTCAAATGCATCCAATTTATAGATCCTCTTATTTAGAAGCTATATAATGTGACGCATTGGTCAGTTTTTTTTTATAAAGATAGAATATATTTCAAAAAAAGCTACCAAAAAGGGCATTTTGAACAGAATTTCCCGAAGTCATCGAGACTGAAAATTTAAGAAAGTATACAAATAAAAATTGTGTTTTTTCTGACTCGTTTTTAAATCCATTTTCGCACGCAAACGCATCCAATTTACAGATCCTCTTATTTCGGAACTATATAATGTGTCGCATTGGCCAGTGTTTTGATAAAGATAGAATATATTTTTTAAAATGCTGTGAAAGTGGGCGTTTCGCACAAAATTTTCCGTAGCGATCATGATTAAAGAATAAAGAATCTATTCAAATAACAAATTGGTTATTTTATGACTCATTTTTAAATTCAATTATGATCTCAAACGCATTCAATTGACAATTTTTTGGTATTTAGGAACTATATAATGTACTGTTTTGGTTGATTTTTTCATAAATTCAGAATATATTTCAAAATATGTTGTCAAAATGGGCATTTGAGCTGAATTTCGCTTAAGATGATTCTGATAAAACCAGTTCTTGTAGAAAAATGAAATTAATAATTTTTCATAAGCATGCAAATGAAGTTATTAAACTGGGTTTAACTCTAATCATACTTTATTTTTTGTTGTTGAGATGAGCACTCTTCGAAATCTACCTCCGCCTATAGGCCAAGCCGAAAGGGATTTATATCCTATTATATCCTATATGGGCATTTAGATAAACAAGTTTGGCGTAGGAAAAACTAGTTTATCCAATTGGCGTTAGGATAAAATAGTTTGGCTGAGGCTAATCTAATTTGGCCCAAAATCGTGTTTGGCCGGTTAAAAACATTTGCCACACAACAAAAGTTTGCCAATGTGTAAGTATGTATGATATGATTGGGTTACGTCGAGATGATTACATCGCCAAGATGATTCCTACAATGATCGCTATAACAAAAATGTAGCGGTAGATTAGTTGACAGAAGTGTTTGTTTGTAAACATGCCCTTTCCTTATTGGACATGGTGTTTGCTTATTATTTTTTTCTCTGCAGACTCGTGCCATTCTGAGATCAGACTTGCATTTATTATTACTATTATTTATTTATTTATTTATTTACTTTTGCATATTCGAACCAGATCGGAGATGAACATAATTTGGAATCGAACAGCGTTTTCCATTTTGGAGAAATTAATTACCTGCCGACATATAAGTTATTCTTGTCACGCCGTCAAGTTTTTCTTTTCCATGAAATCGTAACCGGAAATTCGATTCAAAACGTAGCTTTAATAGTATTTTCTCAAACATACATCGCTTTTATGAGAAATGCGGTAAAATGGGGTGAATAGGAACGAAACTTCCTGGTCATAAAATAAATTCATTATAAATATATGTAATGATATTCTTAGTTGCCAATTTCTTATAAGAAGGTAATAACATTAAGAGTAGGGAAATTCAATTTTGACATGTTGGCACCACTACTGGGGCATATAAAAAAATTTCAAGCGGATCCTCAAAAACCTCATTTTTTCAACGTCTTCAAATCTTTGCATGTAACTACAGTATTTTTCGTATTCTAAACCTAAGAGAAGGGATTTTTAATTAATGATAAACCTGTAAACGATATGCTGTATTAAATTCTATTTATTTCTAAACTACATAATGAAAAAAGTCCTTCCGACAATGCCGGGAGGTACAAAAATACTAAGCTCAAATAAGTGGAAATAATCTTATAAAATTAGTGATTTTATAAGATTGAATACTAGTTTTTGTCATGACTGAATATTAATAGGAATTTTTAGGAATTAGTCATCTTTTATTCAACCTGGTTTATTTTAAGCGATTTAGAGAGTCACTAAATACCACGATATCATAAAGCGTATGCCATTTTAAATCAACATGATGGATCGGTTCAGATCAGACCGTTTCAAAATGTCAGCCATAAGCAAAATTCAAAGTGCTATAACTCAATAATTTTTTAGATATAGACAAAGTAAAAAGTGTTCTGGAATCGTTGTTTTATGTTTTAACACGTAAAAGATCAATATTTTTCAACTTTTAATTTTTTTCGCATTTAATTTTAAATTTTAAATTTTTTAAAAAAATTAAAATGGCCACCATTTTGAAACAAAATGGTGGATGATGCTGGCCAACGAACTCAGTCGAGCCATTTGTATTTACTATGTACATACCAAATTTCATTGAAATCGGTTCATAAATACGCGCGTTATCACGCGACAAAAATCGGATCGTTTCAAAATGTCAGCCATAAGCAAAATTCAAAGTGCTATAACTCAATCATTTTTTAAGATATACACAAAATAAAAAGTGTTCTGGAATCGTTGTTTTAAGTTTTAACACGTAAAAGAAAAATATTTTTCAACTTTTAATTTTTTCGTATTTAATTTTAAATTAAAAAAAAAATTAAATGGCCACCATTTTGAAACAAAATGGTGGATGATGCTGGCCAACGAACTCAGTCGAGACATTTGTATGTACTATGTACATACCAAGTTCCATTCAAATCGGTTCATAAATACACGTGTTATCACGTGACAAAAATCAGATCGTTTCAAAATGTCAGCCATAAGAAAAATTCAAAGTGCTATAACTCAATCATTTTGTAAGATATAGACAAAATAAAAAGTGTTCTGGAATCGCTGTTTTAAGTTCTAATACGTAAAAGAAAAAAGTTTTCAAATTTTGATTTGTTCGCATTTAATTTTTAATTTTAAATTTTTTAATAAATTTAAAATGGCCGCCATTTTGAAACAAAATGGCGGATGATGCTGACCAACGAACTCAGTCGAGACATTTGTATGTACTATGTACATACCAAGTTTCATTCAAATCGGTTAATAAATACGTTAGTTATCGCATGACAAAAATTATATATATATATATATATACAGGGTGATTCTAAATTTTTTTACAATAAAAGAGGGGTGATAGTACACACCAAGACAAACAATATTAAATAGGAGACCAAGGGTCCAAAACGTTTTCCAAAGAAGATAGTCGCCATTAAAGTTTAGGGACCAAAATTTCAAATAAACATAAAAAACGAAAAAATCGGTCGATTGATTTGCGGATTTCACTAAAATGATTTTTTATGCCGGCATTTTCTTAAAGTTAAATTATAAAGATAAATTTAAAAAAAAAGCCTATAGAGGGCGCTTTAGACTTTGGAGTCACGAACAACTATTTTTTGCCGGTATTTTTTGCATCTCATTAAATGTTTTCGTAAGCATAAACTCAAACTTAAATTTTGAGCTCAAAATCTGAAAACTGGGACTAGTTAAATAGCACAAATTGAACTGTGTTCAGATGGTCCAAATTTCAAATTATTTTAAAAAACGGAAAAATTGGTTCATTGATTTGGGGTTTTCACTAAAACTATTCTTTATGTTTGATTTTCTTAAAAATAAATTATAAAGATAAATTTCAAAAAATGTCGGTAGAGGGCGCTTTAGACTTTGAAGTAACGAACAACTATTTTTTGCCGTTATTTTTTGCATCTCATTAAATGCTTTCGGAAGCTTAGTCTTAAACTTAAATTTTGAGCTCGAAATCTGAATTGTAGGGAGTGGTTAAGTAGCACAAACTGAACTGTGTTTAAGGGGCGGGGGAGGTTCAAATTTAAAATAATTATACAAAATGAAAAAATTGTCGATTCGTTTGCGGTTCAAAATAAAATTATTCTTTAAGTCAGTATCTTCTTGAAAATAAATTTTAAAGATAGATTTCAAAAAATTCCGTCAGAGGGCGCCTTAAACTTCAGAGTAACCAACAATTCATTTTAGCCATTATTTTTTGGTTCTAATTAAATGCTTGCAAAAACTTTTTAAATGTTTTCGGAAGCTTATATTTAAACTTAAATTTTGAGCTCAAATTCTGAATCGCTATGAGGAGTTAAGAAACGCAAACTGAAGTGTGTTTAGGAGATGAAATGTAACCCTCCTTCCTCCTCGAACAGAATTTAATTTTTCACTACTTAAACACTCCCAAGGATTCAGAATTTGAGCCCAAAATTCAAGTCTATGCATTTGAAAGCATTTAATGAGATAAAAAAAAATAACAGTTAAAAACAGTTGTACGCTACTCCAAAGTCTAAGGCGCCCTCTACCGGCATTTTGTGAAATTTATCTTTAAATTTTTTTTTTCAAGAAATTGCTTATTTAAAAATTAGTTTTAGCGAAAACCGCAAACGAATCGACCAATTTTTTAGTTTCTTTACAATAATTTCAAATTTGAACCCTCTGAACACAGCTAAATTTGTCTACTTAACCACTCCCGGCTATTCAGATTTTGAGCTCAAAATTTAAGGTCAAGTCTAAGCTTACGAAAGCATTTAATAAGAAGAAAAAATAACGCCAAAAAAGAGTTGTTCGTTACTCCAAAGTCTAAAGCGCCCTCTATCGGTATTTTTTTAAATTTATCTTTATAATTTATTTTCACGAAAATACCTAAATAAGGAAGTTTTAGTGAAAACCGCAAATCAATCGACTAATTTTTCAGTTTTTTATAATCATTTGAAATCTGAACCCTCTGAACACAGTTCAATTTGTGCTATTTAACTAGTCCCATATTTCAGATTTTGAGCTCAGAATTTAAGTTTGAGTCTAAGCTTACGAAAACATTTAATGAGATGCAAAAAATAATGTCAAAAAGTAGTTGTTCGTATCTCCAAAGTCTAAAGCGCCCTCTATGGGCAATTTTTGAAATTTATCATTATAATTTAATTTCCAGAAAATGCCGGCATAAAGAATAATTTTAGTGAAAACCGCAAAATAATCGACCGATTTTTCCATTTTTTATGTTTATTTGAAATTTTGGTCCCTAAACTTTAATGGCGGTTATCTCTTTTGGAAAACGTTTTGGACCCTTGGTCTCCTATTTAATGTTGTTTGTCTTGGTGTGTACTATCACCCCTCTTTTATTGTAAAAAAATTTAGAATCACCTGTATATGGTTATATGTATATTAGGGTGGAGCGATAAAAAAAATTTTTTGAAAATCAAAAACGGGTAGGTGCCAAAAGTTGCCTTTATACTAGTACATCAACTGTGTGAAATTTTACCGCTGAAAAAAATGGCTTGAGTCTGCGCTTTTGCTCCAAAAATCGAAATTTTGGGTAAAATTTGTCATTTTTTGACATTTTTTCAAAAAAATTAAAAAATTCCTACGGAGCTGGTTAGTATTTAAAAGTGTTGCTTAGACCTTTATATTTATCTGCTTAACATATTTAAACTATAAAACAATATGTGTATTCCCTATAGCAGGAGCAAAACAGACAACTTTCAGTAAGAAAGCAGCATTACCATTCTATTGGGTCATACAACGAATTATTGTTTTTAATACAGCTCTTGTTTTCAAAACTACCTTGGACATGCGTCGTGGAGGTGGCTATATTTTCTATACCATCCGGTCCAACTATTCGATCATCTTAGTACAGTGTTTTATTTATGCATTGATTTGTGATTTTCCTTATAAAAATTTGGCATGTTTTCGATGCTTCCACCTTGTTCATCTGTTCTTTGCATCCACATGCTGCTGTAACTATCTTCATGTATATTTTTACAGTATATATAAAAAAAATGACAAACAGAGTAATGCACGGGAATATTATTAAAGGGATCCATTCGGCCATCTATTATATTTATCAAACTTACATTCAGTTGTTGAATAGTGATTGGAAGTTCTGTTACCACAACATTTTTTCAGTCAATTATATTTTTTTTACGTAATAATTTGCTTCAAAGATGATTTCAGATATTTCAACTATAAGTATGCCATCATTTATTCTACTTTTGCATTTTTTATATGTTGAGAAGCGAGCTGTTTCATGTGATGGTGATCGTCAGAGAATATTGCAATGAAAATTTTTTCTCCATGTGTAAAGCAACCGCTGTTGTAAATAACTTTTTTTGCATTAGTTTTATGCCGTTTTCTAAGTGTTTTCGTATCTAGGTAATTTCCTATTAACTTTTAGATCCCCTTTTTATGAGCGGACAATATTTGATGGTGAAATGTCCTGGGCATAAACTTATAATGCATAGTACTTTATGAGGAAATGTACGGATTCTAATCGACTATAAGTGCTCATTTAAAATTAGGAGAATTTTATTTGTCACTGTGAACCATTTTGTATGGGGTAAGCTTAGAATTGTGTATAATATTGAATCATTCGCTTCTTCAACTCCAGTAAATTTCCTCTGCGTCAATTATTTGAGAAGTCTATATAAAACGTTCTAAGCTACATGGATTCACTGGATCAATAAGGAAAATCTTTGTCTGCGTACTATTCACTTCCTATTGCAATTTTTTTTAAAATAAAATAGAGAATAATTTTGAAAAATTATTTTCTCAAATTGAGAAAAAGATACTCAGAACAGACTAGAAATTTCTGTTGCAGATTGCAAAGCTAATTCATAAGGAAAGCTATTTCTCAGAAGGAATGGGGAATAGGAATTTAGAAAACATCTCACACAAAAGACAGCTCATAAAGTTAATAAAATTTTCCGCTTTAAATAAGCACAGATTGTCAACCAGAGTTTATATGTTCACTCACAAAATGTATAATCCAAGTTTATACCGCGGGATGTTTTATACCAAATGTACTACATACCTAAATAATAGATCTAAAATCTTATTAGAAATTACTAGACTACGGAACAACATAGGAAACGACATAAAGCATACTAAAACTTCTTTAGAAATATTGTTGTTTTACAACAAGTAGTTTTTGCAAATTTTGTTTGCAATCCTCTGTGACAATCGTTATAATATTAAACAGCTAGCTTCTCAGCATATATTCAATGTAATAGGTTCAATAAATGATGACATACTAGAAATTAAATTCATACAATCAATTTTTAGGCAAATCATTGCATATAAAATGTATTGCATATAAAATGCTGTGATAACAAAACTTCCAATTATAATGTACTAATTGCATGAAATTTTAATGAAGATGCTGAATGACTGCTGAATAGGTTCAATTAAGAACATACCCAATACATTGCTCAGCTTCTCTTCTGTTATACATGATATAAAAATATACGTGCAGCAGGTCACACCAGCATGATCCAAATCATCCAAAGTCAGTGAATATAAAGAAGAGATAAATTACTTTGATATATAGAAAACTTATACTCGTCTTCGGGAAAAAAATAACAGTTCAATACATAAATAAAACACTGGGCCTAGATGATTGGATGGTTGAGACGGGTGGGATAATGCAACCACCTCTATGAGTTATATACACAGTAGTTTTGAAAGCAACTAGGTAAGAAATGCATTCAAAACAACATTTCGTTGTATGCTCCAATAGAGAGGTTAACGCTGATTTTTCACAAAAAGTTGTCAGATTTGCTCCAATTATACAGACTACAGATATTGTTTTATAGTTTAAATATGTAAAGCAGATAAATATAAAGATCTAAGCAACACTTTTAAATACTAACCAGCTCTGTAGGAATTTTTTTAATTTTTTTGAAAAAATGTCAAAAAATGACAAATTTTACCCAAAATTTCGATTTTTGGAGCAAAAGCGCAGACTCAAGCCATTTTTTTTCAGCGGTAAAATTTTACACAGTTAATGTACTAGTATAAAGGCAACTTTTGGCACCTACCCGTTTTTGATTTTCAAAAAATTTTTTTTTTCGTTCCACCCTAATGTATATATATATATCTAAATATATATATATATGTCAACATTTGAACAAAGGGTGGTTTTGGGGTCTGGGGGTCATGATCGGTGAAAATATACCAAAATTTTCCGGAAGCGCTTTCCTCCGGACGGCTGCAATAGGTAGCTTTTTACTTTTTGTAATGAAAGCTACCTAAAATGAAAAATGACTTATAACATCAGAGGTTTAAGATTTACGGGGTGAATCCGAACACGTTTTCTCTCATGGTTCATTTTTCTATACAGTAATAGTTTCATGTAATATTTGAAAACATATGTATGAATATAAATTGTAACAATATTTTGTTTGTTCTAGTTACTTGAAGAGTTTAAAGATGCCGAGAAATTACTTGGTTAAACAAAAAAGTCAATGCCTAATCCAACAGACATGGAATACACAATAAAAAATTTAAAAATAGCAAATTAGTTAGAAAAACTGCACAGAATTAGTCTCTGATATCTACAACATTACACAAACATCTCAAAATGAAAAACCAATTAAAAAAGAGAGGGATGCAAACAGTACTAAAGGCTGGGGATAAGGGCGTATTAGTAGATCGTATTAATATATGCTGCGATTGGGGCTACTCAACAGATTCACTTACCCAATGACTAATAGTAAAGGATAACACATAACAGGGCTGAATTTGTATTAAATTCTACTTCTGTAATTCGAATATAATTTCTTAAATTAAGTTTTAATTTTTCTTGATTTCAAAGTTGTTTTCTAATTTTTAAAATGGCATATGTTTACTTGTATATAAAATAAAGACTTGGTTTCACAGTAACTACGTGTTCCTATTCCTCCCTTATCACTATTATCTGTTTTTATTAAACCTATTATAGTTTGAATCAGAATGAATAAGGATTATAACATTTGTTCCGATTCA
Organism: Maratus speculifer; assembly: GCA_964019185.1. Taxonomy (NCBI): domain Eukaryota; kingdom Metazoa; phylum Arthropoda; class Arachnida; order Araneae; family Salticidae; genus Maratus; species Maratus speculifer. The sequence goes on along the minus strand of CAXHSM010000492.1, from coordinate 545,010 downwards.
CCCCGCAGATAGGGGTGAATCGGAACACCATTAAAAGAATAAATAACATATATATAAACAGTAAACATGTTTCGTTTTTGCTTAGAAAATAAAGAACAAAACAAGACCGAAGTTTCTAGTAGAAAAGTAAAAAAAATAAAAAATTAGTTGTTGCTTTTTTTTTTAACGTTAAAGTTGAAAAGTGTTCCGATTCACCCCATTTTACGGTGGCTAACGTCGTTCCATTACATATTTTCTGAGTGAGAATGCCAGTTAATCTATAGTTCATAAATGTGTTACGATGTTGCTCTTTTGGATTTGAGAAAAGCCTTAAGGAATGAAAGAGAAATATATTCACAAATCTACTTTTTACTAAACAGATTCAAAAGTTATGATATTTATAACTCTCCCTTTTTTCTTTTCTTCTAAACTACATTAATTATTTAATTAATCCCTATTTGAATATTGAAAGGTCTAAGAATCTAAATAATCAATAATACATTGTGTATTTTCCATTCTGCGAACACATCGTAATTTAAAAATACATTGTAAATTTATCCAATAAATATTTATGCTATATTTTTAAAGGAATCTTAATTGTGTGTGAAGTAAAATCTGAATATTTTGCAGAAATTAAGTAGGACCTGATCGGACAAATACCGGGCCTCTTTTCACTGATTTATTTATAGGCAGGACTCGGGCTGAACTTTTAAGTTTTTCACCGGTCAAGGCAAAATAACTTTCCTTCGAAAAGGGCGGGGACCGGGCCTCGAAATTCCGGCCCGTGCAAACCTTTAACAGTATTCTTCTATCCTTCGTTTAAAATACATTATACATGGGTGAAAGCAAAACCACTTTGCACAAGGTTAGCAATAGAACAGTAGTCGGGATCTTCGGGATCAATATTAAAAAGAATATTGCCCAGTTAGACTCATGACTTTGCATTCACAGGCTCTTTACACAAATTGTGCATTACAGCCTTTTTTTTTAAAGAATAATACCCTCTAAAAATAAAGGAAGGGGGATTACTTTTCCCAATTTCCCCGAATTATACCATTAAACAATTATTCCAATTAACCATTGAACTCTTAAAATTAATCATAGATACGCTTTATAAAATTGAACAATTATCCAAAATTTGAAGTAAATCAGATATTCTCCTCAAAAACCATTCATCTGATTTAAGGAGGGTAATCCTCCATTCCTCCTTTTATACTTAATCATTAAACCTTCAAAACTATTCAGGGATTAGCCTTATAAAAAAAAACTACATTCAAAATTTACGGAAAATTGGATAAATCTGTATAAAAACCCATTTATCTAATTTAAGAAAGGCGATAAATCGTCCACTACCTCATTATACTTAACCAAAGAAAATTAAAAAAGCGTTTGATGAAAATGAGTAAATGCACAAAATTTTAAGCAAATTGGATAATTCTGTATTATAACCAATTTATTTAATTTAAGGAAGGAAAAAAATTGTACGTTTCCTCTTTATACTTAACCAAAGAACCACCAAAATTAATCGATGAAGCGCTTCATCAGAATGAACAAATCCAAGATATACAGCATATCGGTTATTCAGCATGAAAAACCCATTTTCCAAAATTAGGCGGGAGTGACCCGTTCTTCCCTTTGTTGTTAACAAATTAACCCCCAAAACTAATTAGGGAAGCGCCTTACCAAAATGAATCTATTTCTAAAATTTGATGCAAATCAGTAAATTCTGCGTGAAAAAAGCATTTATATAAATTATGGGGCGTTATCCTTATTCACTATCCCTTTATACTTAAACAATGAACACCCACAACTAATAATGGAGGCGCCTCATCAGAATACTCCTATACCTAAAATTTGAATAAAATATGCTAATAATGCATGGAAACTCATTTATTTGAATTAAGGGAACAGCGAATCAGGCTCTCGTTCTTCCTCCCTATTATTCTTCTCAAATTACCTCCCAAAATTAATCAGAAAAGCTCCTCATAAGAATAAACCTTTATTGAGAGTTCGATGCAAATTGGGTATTTCTATCAAGAATTATTGCGTTACGTACTTACGTACATACATAGATACAGAACCCAGGGGCACATTTAGTTTTCGGCTTTGGAAGCTTGATGAGATAAAAACACGTCAAATTACATTATTTCTATCAAGCGTTATCGCGTTACGTACATACAGTTGGCAAAAAAAGTATTTGTACACTTCATTTTTTTAAATTATAATGAAATTAAACAAAATATTTAAGCAAAAAATACTGTAATACATTAATTTAATGCATTATAATATTATAGAAGCAGAAACAAAATTAAACGAATCGATTTTTTACATTATAATAAACAAATATACAAAATTATAATGCAAAAAAAGTATTTGTACACTATCTTAATGTAATATAATTAAGGAAAATTTAGTAAAATGATACAAATTAATATTTTGTGCGAATTCATTTAGCGTTTATGACTACTTCTAGATGGTATGACATAGATTCCACCAACTTTTTTGTAGTGGTCTGGTTAATGTTATTCCATGACACAATAAGAGCTTCTTTAAAACTGTTTTTTACTAATACATATTTTTTTTTCGGATTTTTGCATCCAATAGCATCAGCAAATTTTCTACTGGATTCAAGTCTAGAGATTTTAGAGGAATTACCAGTCGTCTTCGAGTATTGTCGTAAGCATGTGCTGGTGATCACAGCAGTATGCTTTGGTCATTATCCTGCAGAAAGTGAAAAGCTTCCTCTATGCATAATTTCTTGGCACAGTTTAATAAATTATGGCGCGACACATCACTGTATGTTAAACCTGTCCTTCCATTGTCAAAAAATTTTAAATGTCCTGCTCCATTAGAAGCTATACATCCCAAAAGTATAATATTCCCCCCAACATGCTTGATAGTTTGAGGTATACGTTTTGGATCTAGAACAGTTTTATTTTTACGCCAATTTTTTCGAATGCTTGATGGTAAGAAAATTCCGAATTTTTCCTCATGAGAAAAAATTACTGTTTTCCAAAAATCCAATGATTTATTTCTGTATGCGAAAGCGAATACTATGCGTTTTCGCCTATTTGTTTCGTTGATGAATGGATTTTCCCTTGAGGTTCTTCCTTTTAAATCTGCATTGAGAAGAATATTTTTTATTGTTTGAGGTATTACTATGATGCGAGAAGATGTCGCAAGGTCTCCAGCAAATTTTTGAACCGAACGCACAGGAATTTTTAAAGCTTTTTTAACAACACTCTCTTTTTCCCTCATTGTTAGTTTGCTAAGAAGTCCTGGTTTTCATTGAATTTCGATTCTTTTAATTTATTCATAGTTTCTCACTATACATCCAATAGTTGTAAATGGTAATTTAATAGCTTTTACACATTCTTGTTGCGTATTTAAATTTTTATTATGCTCAATCATAGGATTTCATATATCTAGAGGTGCCTCTCTAGTATTAGGTTCTATATTCAATTACTTCAAGAGCAAATTAAATTAAATGTCAGACAAATATAATATGAACTTAAAAATTATTAACAGCTTCTGTAAAAGTAGTCCTTTGAACCATAAACACTATAAAACACAGTACATATCAGGATGGAGAAATGTACAAATACTTTTTTTGCAAGAAATTTTTAAACTTTTCCCATTAGAAAATTATTTTACATCTTTATCGAAATTTTCTGTTGTGTAATTTAAAACGCACGGTAAACAGACTGTATTAAAACTATTTTTGACAAAATATCTGTTTTTATTTAGTAAAAAAATAAAAATTTTAGAGTGTACAAATACTTTTTTTGCCAACTGTACGTACGTACATACATGCGTACATACAGAACCTGCGAGCCCATTATTTCTCAAGCTTTGACGCCTGTGAGCTAAAACACGTAAAATTGCATTGACCTATGATGAACTAGATCAGCCTAGGACAAACGAGAATGTTGGAGCTGAGGCGGTCATTGAATTCAATAAAATCATGCCAAATTGAATTGGCCTGGGATAAACTAGATCGGTCCAGGATAAACTAGTTCAGACCAATAAACAGCAGGCTAAACTACTTTATCCTATAAAAGTTAGGACAAACTATTTTGGCTAGGAAAAACTAGTTTGTCCTATGGGCCTTAGGATAGACTAGTTTGGCCTAGGAAAAACTAGTTTATCCGATGGACGTTAGATAAGTAGTAAGTAGTAAAAGAGAATTACAGAAAGTCGAGACATGATACTTCATGGAAATTTTTCGGGGGAGGAAGAAATGGGTCGCGTTATTTTTAGATTAAATAACAACCATAACAGGTTTCTGCTGTCATTACGAGTAAAACATAACTTTGTCAGGGCACGCAAAATATTGTTTTGAGGACCATTGCATCCACAAAAATTGTGGAACTATTACCATTTGTAAATAGAAAATGCTACAACCAGATGATGTTAGCGGATTAAAGACCACAAAATTGAAAAAAAGTATGATTACTTCTAAACTGGGCTTAAAATGACAAAATCCATAAACCATAACTCTGTTCCGAAATTATTGTTGACTAAAATTTTTCACTGAATGTATAAACAAATTTATGTCTAATAATACATAAACAATTTTATAAAAATAAATTCGAAATTATGAATATAAAAAAATACAGAGCACAATAATTATACCGAGTGCAATATGTTATCTACCACCAAACTTTAATTTCTCAATCGTTAGTTTTTGACATACAGTTCAGTTACAAAAACGTTTCAAATGAACTAAATAATCATGTTATGGCATTGTTTAAAATAAAGAATCAATTTATAAAAATTAAGAAATACGATCCGACCATCACTATTGTTATGATTAGTAAAAGTTGATGCATATCATAACAGATAAAACACAAAAAGTTTGACTTCTGCACAACAAAAATTAACAGAGTTATTAAATTTCAAAGTTTGAGATTTTTGCACATTATTTTGTCATTCATTGAGGAATCAGTTGAAAAGTGAATTAAAATAATTAGATATCGAAATCTACGCATAATTTCCTTTTTACGGCGAAGCCTCCTTTAGTCGGTATCATCAAAGACAGTTATTTCTTCGAAAACTTTTAGATACTTTTAGGGGTCATATACAAAGCGAAGAATGAAATATTGAAATTAAACAGAAAAATAAATATCAATTTATTATCATATCAGAAAACAGTCTACTGTAAAAAGTGAAGACATCAAAAGCCAGAATTTAGTGGAAATACTGTTAGGAGTCGAACAACATTCAAAAGTCAAAATAGGTAATATCGGCACCCCAAAAAATAAAGCATACTCAGTAAGAACTAGACGAATGGTAGCGGAATGCAAACAACCAGCCGAGATATAACGATCAAGAAAATATTATAATAGTACCGCAGTACAACACGTTCTGGATAAATCTCGAGCCATCTAGCAGTGGGCACTGTAGTCAATACTGAAATTGTGATGGCAGGCTACTGGAGTCCTATAATGAAAAGTTATGAAGAAATTTTTCAAAAGTTTTACCATGGTAACGGTTGAAATAGGCAGTATTTCTTAAGAAATCTACCTAACAATTCTATAGTTCAAGAGATTACCTTACTGGTTACATATAACAAGGAGTTATCTAGTCTTATTGCATGTATACTATTTTGTATACATGCAATATGCTGAAACGATACTTATTTGTGGTTAAAATTCCACTGCGACTGCGATGGCTTATTCAGAATGTTTCCCTAAAGATCGACATCCAAAGCATTAGATTAAAAATGGTGCAATGAACTGTCTGGGAGATCGGTTCTGTTGCACTATGACCCAGAAAAAATAGACGGGTAAAGTGTAATGTTCGAATGACACCGGAAGAGGTGCTGTCATTCGCCTTTTTAAATCAATAACTGAGCACGGCGCAAAGAACGAGGCGAGGCATGGATATACGTAACATGCCCGGTATTTATTACATACACATGATGCGCATGCATACCATCCAACACTGATACAAGCACTGATAATGGGTGACTACGCACGATGATGTAATTATTGTAATTTCATGGTTAACACATCAGAAGGAAATGTGTCGTTACTTGGTGAGATTCTGTGAACAGATGAGTCAACCTTCACACGGGTTGGCATTGTGAGAGATCATCATGTGCATTACTGATCTCTAGCCCACATCCCTCGCACAGTATGACACCAGATACACTGGTCAATAAATGTGTGGTGTGGTACATGGGAAATCCAGATTGTTGGACCCATCTGTTACAATGGGAACTTAAAAATCGATTGTTATCTGCCCCTGCTAGAAAACATGGTACGTGACTGGTATGAAAAACTGCCTTTCCGAAATGCATACCGGTTGTGGTTTCAGCATTTTGAGGGCCCTATGTTAAAAGCTTCAAATGTCTTTTTGTATCTAACCGCCGAATCAGATCAACAGATCGTTGCATAGGGTGATCCTGTAGAGTGGCCAAGCGTTCTCCGAACTTGACTCTCATGGACTTCTACCTATAGAGTTACATCTAGCACAGGTCCATTTGACTGACTCTACTTCTCTGGTAGATCTGAAGCAGCGCATCATCCTTACTTGCCGCACAGTTACATCTGATATGCTCCAACGTGTCCATAACTCAGCACTGTCTCGTATTCAGAAGTACATTGCCTCCAATGGAGAACACTTAGAGCAGTATCTCTAGCAGATTCCGGTATTTCATGGATTCATTTTTTATAATAGACCGTTTTCTGATATGATAATAAGTTGATATTTATTTTTCTGTTTAATTTCAATATTTCATTCTTCACTTTATATACGACTCCTAAAAGTCAGCTAAAATGTTTAGACAAAATAATCTTTTTAGTGATACCCCAATTCATTCATACTGGCTAAAAGTGGTTTCGTCGTAAAAAGGACATAGCAGATTTCGATCTCCAGTTATTTTAATTAAATTTTTAAATGATTTTTCAATGAATGAAAAAACATGTGCAAAAATCTCAAACTTTGAAATTTAATAACTCTCTTAATTTTTGTAGTACAGAAGTAAAAATTTATGTGACGTATTTGTTCTCATATGTGTTAAGGGATTTGGAGACCGTATAAAAAGCTAGATTGCGTAAATTCTATAAAATTGTTTTTTTAAACAGTGTCACAACATAAATATTTACCTCATTTGAACGTTTTTAAACTGGAACTATATGTCTACGATCAACGGTTGAGAAATTAAAGGTCAGCGATAGATAATATATTGCACCCCGTATAAAAACATGTAGGAATTCCAACGCTTGGAAAAATTGTTGAAGGAAAATTTTCATCTGTGTTTTGTGTCTTGTCATTAAACTAAAGCATACTATGTATAACACATACAAATCTATTTATCATGTACAGGGGCAGAGAAAAGAACTGAAGTTTTCTGTTAAAGATGGTTATTGCTGATATCTGGACTTCAAATGTGTTATGTGTTATCTAAAATGTTTTCCTAGGTATCGTGTTTATCTTATTAAAAAGCAAAGTTTTGTTAAAGTGTATTTTTTTTCAGATATTTATCCAAACGTCTAAAACCACAAGTTGTCATTCACCTTTGGCCATATAGTTTATAATATACATATATCAGTGCTTGTAATAAAGATGCCGCTTACAAAGAAGGTCAAGATATGCGCATACTACAAAAAAATCTGAAAATAAAATGCAGAAATGTCTTCTTATGTAAGTATATATGGTTTATAAAAGAGGTTATTTCAAAATCTTGATATAGCCATGATCCATTAAAAAAAAAAAAAAAGTTTCATTTATTTGACAATTTACGTCAAATTCTCTTTAAGGAAAGCAGTTTTCATGCTGAAGTTGTTTAACCTAGTGTAATACTTTTATAGCTAAAAATACATTTTTGTGTTATTGGATTATTATTTATAAACTGTCTTCAAATTCAAAACTAAGTTCCGATACTTAGACTTGTCAATTTGACTTCGACAAAATTTGTGTCGGAGATAACAAGGCAATAGTGCTGTTGCCATAAAAACAACGACTTATTTAATATCGAAATGTATAAGAAGACCTTTCTTACTTGGATAGTAATTTTTAAAATGCACTTAAAACTGGTGCCGCCAGTAAAACCGTGTAAAATTAAGTAACTTTAGCAACATGCAATCGGCATGCATTTTAAAAACTAAGGCAACAAATGATAAAATCGTTTTCGTCGTTTTAGACAGCTGGTTACTCATTTTCCGAATTCGTCTCTGTAACGTTAGGTCTATGGGCATTTGATGCATTTTTATATTACAAATATCTCCTCAGGAAACTAATATTTTTAATTTTCTTTTCAGTGTTCTATTTTTAAAGGATGTCATTTCTTTTCTTAGTTCTCAAAATAATTCTAAAAGCTTTGCTTATTTTAAAATTTTATGATTTTAAAACCGACAAAGTCGGAGTAAAAATTTAACACTTCATATAAAATTGAGCGTAGCTCTTAGAGGTTTGAAAACTAAGAAAAAAATAGACATAATTAAAGAAGAAAACACTGAAAAAAAGAAGTTAACAATATTAATTTCCTGAGGAGATATCTTGAATGTAAAAAACAGCATCAAACATTCATAGACTTAACATTACGGAGGTGATATCGGAAAATGAAAGAGTGACCAGCAGCCTTAAGCTTAAATTCATTAAGTACTGAGCTTTTAAACACTCATTTAATTATTGAGAAACACCGAAATCACTGGCGATAAATTTATAAATAATCTAAGGAAAAAAAAAACTTTGTAAACTCACCATAAAAAGAAAATTAAACAGGACGCGTTTCGAGCTTCAAAAGAACTTAACTCGCAGACTTTTTTCTTAACTCATTTAATTAGCAATTTCAAAATGCATTAAGATTGTTCGCAGATGATGAAGAAAGGTATTGTTTGCCAATCGTGTAAAGTGTTTGTCTTTTTGCATAAAATATTCAAAAGTATTTGATTTATTTTACAGACTGTCTATTGGAATTCCATCACTAATTTTTACTCACCCAAATAATTTCATCAGTATGTTTCTTCCATTATATTCTGCGTATGCGCTGTAAGGGTTTTTTTCCTTGTTAGTCTAGTCAGCAATAGTAGTCCAAATAGAGTAACTTTAAAAATGAAATTTAATTTCTCTTTGTTATGAAAAGTCATCCTTGATTTATAGAATCACAGATGTGAGACATTAAGTTATTGAGGACTATTAATTTCAGCTATTAGTAATGTCGAATAAATGTGCCTCAAAATAGATAGGTTATTTAATAAGCGATATTAAAAGTATGCAAAACAGAAGTTAGTTATATTTTGTTAAATAACATTTCTGGTGGAAATATAGTATAGGGTTTTGTAAGTCAAACCTTTCAAAATTCTGGTTAAATATTCTTGAAGTTGGCTTAAGTCAGTTTACAGGGATGTAGAAAAAATTAAATCTTTTAGCATCGTTTCAGAATTATGACTGTAAAAAACGTAATACATAATAACTAATTTTATAAATAAATTTACGATGCCGATGAATGTGAAACATAAATTACGAGTATTAAAATAAAATGTGGGCCAAATATCTCGAGACTTTCCTACACTGCATTTTCTAAATGTGATGCAATATGACCCTATCTTTACAAAATACAGTAAAAATCGATAACAACCACAATTTTTAAAACAGAAGATGAAGCGAGAGTACTTATCTAGTTACATGTTTTTTTTTTAATAAAATTTTATTTCATTTTGTTTTTAATACTTATTGTAGCATTATCTACTTAAATTACATTTTACCTTTTTCTTACAGTTTTTCCCTCTTAATTCAGCTTTTAGAAATTTTAATCACACAGATTGAGAAATCTTTGTAAGGTTTTGGAGCTATTTTAATTAATGACCAAAATGATTTAATTTTTAAAACCAATTTATTGAACTAACATATTCTTAATAATTGCAAAAAACAAAATTTTAAAGAGTTTATTTAAAGTATTCAGAACTAATATGCTAATAAAATAAAAGACAGAAAGAGATACAGAAATCCGTTAAACGTCTTTTGTACATAATTGATGCATATTTGAGGCAGATTGATAGATTAAGAAAAGGAAGTTAATCTTATCTCCAATAAACAGTTTTATAATAAGTTGTTCATCTTTCAGAGCTGTTCATCTCTAAACACCTTAAAAATTACATTTAAGATATTTTGTGGCCTTCGGGTATTAAAATGCGTAATATTAATTAATTTGAGACTAATTTTTAGCAATATATAAATAGATTAAAAAAATCTAATTTTATATTTGAAAAAAAATATTTATTTTAATATATGAAAGTAGAATGATAACTCTATTAATAATTTTGATAATAATTTTAGATTATATTTTATAAACGTTCATATTCTGTGTATATTTTGATTGAAGTGTTTTAGAAAAAATAATCTGTTAACATTCAATGTGCGATTCTTCCAATTAAATTAGTGCATATTCTCCAACAAAATTAATATATGAGCGATTTACTACAGGAATGATGTTTTAATGTTGTTGTCGTTTTCTTATCAATTGAGAATTTTACTTACTATAAAAGTTATTTTTATGAAATCTACGCGATATTATGTATTACTTAAGGCCATTTTTACATTCACTTGCTTTTCCGTAAAGGGATTTTTTTTTTAACATTCACAATTAACTCAAATACCTCCCTCACATATAAAAGGCATTAATACTTCTTACATTTTTTACTACCACTTTCCAAATGAACTTTCAATATACTGTACTTGTAAAAGCTTTACATTTCTTATGAATTTTGTATTTAAATTTCCAAACACATAGATAAATGTTTACGTAATATCCAAATGCATTTTGACGGAAAAATACGTATTTTAAACATACAGTAGTAAAAACACCTGTGTTTGAAAACAAATTACGATTTTTTGTAACCATAATTATTGAGTAACAAAGTAGGGGTCGACAGAAATATCGAAATGAGATTTTGAACATTTGCTATACTACCTAAGTTTGGAGAAATACCTTAATTTATTTTAATATGATATTTTCTTTGAATTCGGTACAAAAGTTCTATTGAATACTTTTCATTTTCATATCCCGTTATTAATATACTTCAAGTTTAAAAACACCATTCGTTCAGTTACATTGACGAGGAACCCCCCCCCCCTTACACACACATACACAAATATACATCCAACTGTTAATAGATTAAAATATAAGTAATATAAGTGTAAAATAATCCTAGGTGGACGTGCTGTACTTTAAAAAAAAAAGATTCGCACCTCTTAATTCGTTACGCCATTTCCTTAGAAGATCGTGGGATATTTATTACATCCGTTCCTCCTAGTTTTTGAAAATTGTTCATAAAGTAGGATTATTTATAATTAAAAAACTTATTTATGTGGATGACAGCATTTTTCGTTTTAAAAATACATTTCAAAGCTTTTCAAAAAACCTAACATCTCAAAATTCAATATATATCAATTTCCTTTTCTCGAAATAAATTCGATATATACTTTAATGAAGACAATAATGAAAGTTTCTTAAAATAGTATTAAGAGTTTTTGGAGTTGTCTCAAGCAATCAAACAGCTGTAAAATTCGTAGCAATCATCTCGTTTTATTCAATGATACAAGTACCATTAAATTGATCCTTACAGTATAATTCTTTTATATCCTTTTAAAAGCTGAAAATTATATAATATTGCGGAGAAGAGTCACTTTCTATTTATAAGATTCTTATTACGAATAATAGAAGTATCTGCACAATGAAATTATTTCGATATTAAGATTTAAATTAACTTTATTTTTGAATAAAAATTTTCTAATATCAAAGCATGGCTTTATATATTTTTATATTAAGTTTAATGCTAAAAAATGGCGGAATAAAAGTCATATTTGAATTTAAGTTAATTATTTCGTTTATATTTTTAAAAAGTGTAATTGAATAAATTAGAACGATTATTTGGAAAATGATATTTTCAAAGACTAAAATTTTAGATTTATAAACAAATTTCATATTTAAAATAATAATAATTTTTGTGTATTTATATACTTACTCACTTAAATAAAGAGTAATACTATGAATAAGTTGAGGTGGACCATCGTAATGAACAACACAGATTTAATGTACACAAACTCAACATATTACGTACGGAATACTCACGTAATAACAGCGAAGCATTATCTCGAACTCACAACATTTTTGTTGCTTTTATTATTCCATGGAATGAGTCCTAAGGCGCCATCTAAATTTTTACCTGAAAATTATAAGTGTAAAGTACCACAGCTCTCCCCCACTTAATATTGAAGTCGTTCAGGAGCTCTTCTGTATTTACAGTATCGTCTTAGTCCCTGTGGATAAGAAGAAGAATTAGTTTTTACATGTTCTGAAGCATCAACTGTAGAACTAGTTGGAACCGACGGTTTTGGGAGAATAGTATCAGAGTCGGTTGATTTAGGACTTGAAGAATCAAGATCATGAAAGTCAGTTGACGTAGAACCTGAAGTAAATGGACCATGAGAGTCAATTGGTTGTGGATCTGTGATACCAGACTCTATTGGTGGAAAATCACTTTGCTTCACATTTGCATTTTCACTTCTGAAATATTCTGTATCACCTTTTTTCCGAATTTGGATCATTAATAAGAGAAATATCTTCACCTACATTAGTTATTTGATCAATATGCATTTTCCAAATATTCAAACCAACCTTAATTCTATAATGTAATTTTCTTTTGTTACGATTCGACCAATTTTCCATTTCGCTTCTGGAGTATAATTTCTTACAGCTACTTTCTGGTTAATTTCAAATTCTTTTATTTTAATTTTAGACTTTCTTTCATTTTGTTTTTCATGAACAAAATTTGTAACATTCGGCACTATCAAATCTATGTTTGTTCATATATGACGTTTTAGAAATAAAGATGCAGGACTCTCCCCCGGTGTAACATGAGGCATCTTCCTTTACTGCAAAAGAAAGTTATTCAATTTCATTTGTAAAGTACCAAGTTCAGAAGCTAGGCTTTTAATCCACGTTTGACAGTTTGCACATATCTCTCAGCCTGTCTATTTGTAGATGGATGGTACGGCGCACTAAAGTTATGTTTTACACCATGATTTTTCATTGATTTTTCATTGATTTTTCTCAAATTCTTCAGATGTAAACTGCTTAGCATTATTCGATACTAAAGAAATAGGAAAACGGTATCGTGCAAAAAAAGAAAAAAGACAATTATATTTTCCGAAGTTGTACTAGGAACTATAAATATTTCTGGTCATTTACTATGAGCATCAACCACTAAAAACACCATTTTTCCAATAATAGGACCAAAATAATTAATATGAATTATCTGCTATGTAGCTGTAGGTCATTCTCATTTAAAATAATTTCAAAGATGATAGCACCTGTATACACATGATTAAAAAAATTTAAAGGCATTTGACATTTTTTTTTTTTTTTTTTGGTCCTCAGTAGTTAAAACACTATTTTCAGATCTCAAAAGTAAAACTTTATTTCCAACTTGATAAGTGAATAACCTAATTAATTTATTTGAAATTTTATGTTTTAATATATTCTATGAATACTAATAAATATTTTGATATTTCTTTTTTTTACTTTTAAAATTGAGAAATGTTAATATATCAATTTAACTCAACAGCCACGCGGGCATTTGTAAACAGACTTGTAGGGGCAGATAAGCACAGTTCATATGTGCCCTAATAATAATCTGTAATTCTGTTCCTTTCAGTTAATTTCGTGAGAAATGATTGTAGCTTCAATATCTATAATTTTCTTGGCGTAGAAGACATTTGCATCATACAAGTTGATTTTCTATTCAAACTTCTACGAACAAGCTGATACAAACTACTGTACAAGCAACAAGCTCGCTTACATTCAACTGTAATTTAAATAAAAAAATTCTAAAATTTATTAAGTGTTATGTATTTTTTTTTACTAAGTAGTTTACAACAATATTTTCTATGCATTATTAATAAAAAAATTATTAAGTTAAACAAAATTTCAAATTGCTCTATTCCATTATGTTCCAAATTTGCAATAATGGCTTACTACCATCTCTAAAACAGCTATCCATATGATGTTTTGGATGGAGATAGATATCAGTAATATTTTAAGAAGTAAAATTTTTGAATTGATAACTACCATAAAATCCTGTTTGTAAGCTCATCCCTCTCTCTCTTTTAAAAACAAAAAAAGTTAAACTAGAGACAAGCTTCTAATTGAAATTTGAAAATAAAATCACTAAAAAAGAGCTTTTTTATCATTAATTTAGAATTTAATAAGGCAAATGTAAGCGGTGCGAATCCTTTATATTTCGGCAGGTATCCGATAAATATTATCTAAATGCATCTCAAATGCCTCTTCAAACAAAAACATCTACGCAAAATTTAAAATCTTTTTTTTTTTTAGATTAATTTCTTTATTTTTTTTTTTTTACTTTACTGCAACAATAATTAATCATCTGATCCCCTCCCCCCTTCAGCAATTTACTTATTTTCGTTTTATAATCTTGTGCTTAAGCTTATCACCCAGAAACTGGGTAAATTTATATATATATATTTTTTATAGTGAATTGAACACATAATATAACCAGTGATTAAGACAGAAAACAAACAACAGAATAAAAAGCATTTCAAAATAAATTCTTTGTTTTTACAAGTGTGTTCACACCAACCCCGCCATCGGGCAAATGCGAAATTTTTTTTGAATTTATAAAACTATTAAAGAAACTAAGACGAGCTATACAAGTGATTTTAAAAATATTGCCATGTGTAAAAAAAGTTCTGTTTATTGAGTAGTTTTTGTTTATAGAAATTAACTTAGTTATAATAAAAAATTATATTTGTGTGAACTATTCACATGTGCCTCTATTTTCTCTATATCATTATAGTTAGTCAGTCTACCAGTTTGTGTTATAAGGCAAATATTAGATTATTAGTGGCTAAGTGGACTTTGTAAAAGATTCTACCAGTTACTACCGAAACCAATGTTGTGTTTAAGATTGCCGAGTTCCCCTAAAAGCCTCCATATATTTCTTCTTGGTTTTTAAATTTTTCATAATTTTCAACATTTTTGTCTTGCAAAATCAACATTTCGCAAAATGGTTGTTACATTCCTCTTCTGTAGATATTGCACGAGTGAAAAACTTTGGTATTGCCTGTGTCCGATTTCGGCTTTTAGATGTTTGATTGGGTGATAGTATGCGTATAAATCATGCTTCTACACCAGCCGCATTAAATAAAAGACTCTTTTTTCTTTGAAAATAGCTAAAATCTGAGATAGTTAAAAATATAAAATTAGGAAAAAATTACCGTGATTGAAATTATGAACGGACTCAATAAACACTGAAATCCATTTTGTCAATGTCTGCGAAAAAGCACTTTTTCACTGGGTGCATCAGTGGAAAATTATGCTGCCGTATTTGAAAAATCATTACGAATAACACATTCCATAGAAGTATAGAGCTATTCGTCTATAAGAAATTTCATACTAACAAGTTTTAATGAAAGAAATCTGAAACATTCCTGTAAATGTTATTGAGTATAGAAAAAAAAACCCGTAGGATAATATTTTCAATTTCATCTTCAAATTCAATGTTAAATTTAGGGCACTAATCTAAAAACCTTAAATTGAAAAAATACTGGAACTATTAAAGGGGAGTAAATAAAAGTCGTAATTTACCAAAATATCTTTTCCACAAAGAAGGTGAAAAAATGTAACAGGGATACTAAAATTTCAACTTAGACAGAAATGAAATACTCTTAAAAAAGTGTTTTTTTTTTTTTTTTTCGTTTTAAAGAACCAGCTTTTTAAAATGATGTTATTTTATTCATTCCATACATTCAACTTGTCTTTAATAGATTTTAATACTACAATCAATTTAAAACTTTTTATCATGACTATCTAAACTTTTGCAAATGTATGAAAAATAAAAGCTTAAAATACATTTCTTCGCTTGACGCAGAATTTCCCATTAAACGAAGGAAACTATTAGAATCTTCCGATGATATTTTTTCTTTTCTTGTCAGATATCTTTTTCCTTAATAATGATTTAAAATTTCTTGGTGATATTTTTCCTTTCTGAAGTTATTTCAAAATGATCCGATTAATCAATTAAGAGACATCCTTCAGTTAACAATTATGAGGCACAAGTATGTTATTATGAATGATCATTTTATTAAGAAAGCTAATATGAAGCGTGCAATCCAATTCTTAACTTTATTGAAATTTTTGTGTCGGTTCAATGATTTAATTGATGTACCTTTTAACGATGAATTAACAACAAAAGGTTATTAATAATAAAACTGAAAAGCTCGGTGTTGTAATTTTTTAAGTATAATCAGGGATGAAATAAAATTGAGGTTTAAGACTATCAGTTTTCAATTTTATCTCTCTGTTTTCACACCAGGGTTTAAAAAATTAAATCATCTGTCAGATTAAAAACTTTGAGTTCAAATTATATGATGGTATTTCTGCCTGATAAATTTCATTGAACAAAATGCTTTTTTGGCTAGCCTCACGGCATATCTGCCTCAAAGAGAAAAAAAATAAAAGAGTTCAATACATTTAAACAAGTTTAATTCCACATCTAAATTTTATTATTACAAAAATTATCAAATTCTGTGCAAATTTACGTCTTTAATATTCCCTTTATGGTTTAGTTCTAATGTTTTTATTTTAGGAGTTTTATTTAAATATTCTATTCCAGAAGAATAACTGATAATAACTGCAAAATAATACACATAACAAACAATGGAATGTAGACTCTCCTTTAGTATTTTTAAATGCACACTTTTATTAAAATGTAAGCTACAAGTTAAAAGGTCGATTTTATTTCTACAACACTTCGCAATCAAAATAACATTTTTTTTCTTTTCAGAATATTTTCATTCAAAATGTATTTTTTTCCCTTTTCTTTGATTTTTCATCATATTATGAAATAATAAAGATTGCATCAGTTCAATGCGGTTCAATTGCTTTAATGCGGATCCTTTGGTAGTGTAAATACTATAATGCAGTATGCATTCTATACATACAGGGTCTCCACTGTCAACGGTGGCCAATGGCTAATTTCTAAACCGTTAGTCATAGACATATAGTTCCAGTTGCAAAAAAGGTAAAGAATTGTTTTTCAAGTGATTTAGGTCAAAAAAATTTTTCATTAAAAAATTGTGAAAATTAACTTTTTATACGGTCTCCCGGTCTTATTAGTGATATTTAGTAAAAATTTTCTATCACCCTATCATGCAATACAAAAAAGGTCCCATTCATCTAACATTAAAATTGACCGAGTTATGAAACTTTAAATTTCATGACTTAAACCACTTTTTTGTAGCTGAAAACGAATGAGTTGGACTAAGTTTTCAGAGAACGTATACTAAGTGCTTAAATTATTATAAAGGGCGTCCGTTTTTAACGCTGTCCAATAGCTAATTCCTAAACCATTTGTCCCAATTACAAAAATGTTTTAAATGAGATAAAGAAATATTTTTAAATCAATTTAACTGAAAGTGCTACCATGGTATAAGTTTTATGGTAGTGTTAATTTCTATTAATTAACTTTTAGATTGGTTAAAACAGTTGAAGACGTGAGTTTTAAAATTCGATTTATCGAGAAAATCAAGTTTTGGGAAATCGCGATTTTATTTTTAAAAAATGTGTTATTTTGATAAGCTTTTATTTTGCTTAAGGGAGATCCGAACCCCATTTTCGGCCAAAAATCATAAAAAGTTCAAATTTTTTTTTTTTTTTCAGAAAACGATAAAATACATATTTGCGAATATCCATGCAAAATTTCAGAACTCGGGGACACTTGGAACAGGTAGAAAATGAGCTTTTTAAATTGTACTCACTATAGAGTTTAAAGGACTAGCGGCCATTTAAAACGTGATTTTCTGAAAATGACTTTTTTCATATTTTGCCTAAGTTCAAAGTACTAAGGCTCAGTGGTAAAATGATTTAGAAACAAAGTGTTTATGTTTTTAGAATCTTAAAAAAAATTGCAACAAAAGTAAGGAGAGGTTTTTTTTAACTATTTCTGAACATTTTACATAAATTGGTAAACATGAAACTTATAACGAATTTAAGAAAATTTACCGTGCGTATTTTTATTTATTTTTATTTTTTATTTTTTATTTTTTTTAGCCGATTAAAATAGAAAATTAAAAATATCTCTCCTTAGTTCTTTTCTATGTACTATAATACTATTTAAGAAATTTTATTAATACCAAAATATTGAAAATTGAATGAGGAGTAGTAATTTTAAAAAGTGTATTTTTCGACAAAAAAAATCATAAAAATCCCCATAAAAAATATACTTTTTAATAAAAAGTGAATTTTTTTAATAAATATTCTTTACAAGAAGATTCTTAAATAGTACACCAAAATTCATGACTTTAAAATCAATAATAAAAATAATTTGCACACTTATTTATATCCAATTGCAATGTAATATTAATACAATTTTAGGTGCGTACCATTTATTTATTTTATAGGACTACACCAAATTCTGTTAGGTTAAGTAATCTAGAAGAATTTTAATAGAATTTTAAATATATGTTATTTTGTAACGAATTGTGACTGTTGCTTTTTATTAGTGCTCGCGATAGGATACGTATAGTAGCTATACGTTTAAATGATATACGTATATCCGTATAATACGTTTTTCTGCTATACGTATACTTTAAAATATACGTTTAAACGTATCCGGATACGTATAAGGCGTATCAGTTAAACGTATATTTTAGAATACGTATATTTAATGTATACGTATATTCCACGTATCGTATCTAATTTAAATATTGGACTTCATCAGTCTTATGTCACTGAATGAAGAATAATTTGGAAATCGGTGGCGTTACGACAGGAATCCATATAGTATGTCTTATATATACAAGATCAAGCAATGAAAAGCGTATATTTTTTAAAACAGTTTGCAAAAATTTCACAAAATATCAGACTCCTGATTGGCCAATCTCGTTTCACTAACAGTGGAATATCTATTTTCAAAATAGCGAGTTATTCACGTGAATTGCAAAAGTATTTTGCAACATTGTACTTTGAATTTATTTAAATTTTTTTGGTCATCTCAAGGTAATGAGCCCAGATACTCCGTTATTTTACATTTTGTATAGGTAACGTATACAAATTGTATCCATTGTAAATAACCAGCAAAATTAAATACTTTTTGAGGAAAGAAAGAGAGTATAAATGTTTCAGATTTATTGTGAATTCTTGTTAAATTTAGTTTTTTCTTTTTAATTATTTAAAAAAATTTTATTCACTTATTGTTTTACACTCACTGAGCGTAAATGCTATTCTTTTCATGGAGATAATATTTTCTAACTCTGTGAATGTATAATGAAATTTCATTTTTTAAATCTTGACATTCTCACCAAAACATACATAGAATCACTTCATATCAAGCGTTAACTGAATCTGTAGTTTGATGAAAATCCGTGCATTAATTCTAGAGATAGAGCTATTGCAGAAATCGTAAATAAAATACAGCAAAGTAGAGCCACCTGTTGAACGATTTACATACAAGACTAGTCAGCAACAATTTCTACCAGGGACTACCTGAATATATAGGGGAGACTGGGATGCATGTGAACAGTTCACATAAACATAGCTTTTTGTCACAACTGGGTTCATTTCTATAAGCAAAACTACTCTATATAGTAAACAGAACTTTTTTTTACGCATGGTATTTTTTAAAAATTAACTTTACAGTTCTTCTTACTTTTCTTAATAGTTTATTGAATTAAAAAAAAAATTCATATGTGCCCCAACGAAAGAGCAGTTGTAAACACATAAGAAAAACATGTGAACACAAGGAAAAAAATTTTTTGACATGTTTTTATTATATTTTTCATATGTTACCTTAATCATTAGTTATATTATTTATTAAATTCACCATAAAGAAAAATATATGTATATTTATTTAGTTTCTGAGTTATATGTTTAAGCAAAATATTATGAAATAAAAATAAGTAGATTTTGGGGGGGGGGGGCTTAGATAATTGATAAAATATTGCTGCAATATAACAAAAAAAATAAAGAAGTAAACTTGAGAAAATAATTAAAGAATTTAAATTTTGCTTAGGGCTTTTTGTTTGAGGGAGATTTTAGGGAGGGGGCATTTGGATAATATTTATAGGAAAACTACCAAAAGGCGAAAGATTTTCATTCCTATATTTGCCTTTTTTACCTGTAAATTAAGGATAAAAAATTGTTTTACATTTATAAGCTTCCTCCAAATTTAATTTCTTTTGCTTTTAAAAGAAAGGGGGGAGTCAATAATGGAGATTTCACGGTAGTTATAAGTTTAAAAATTTTATTTTCTTAATATATATATCGATTTTCAAAACACCAAATAAAATAGCTGTTTTAGAAATGGAAGTAAAATAATATTACAAGTTTGCAACAAATGAAACAGAAAAATTTGCAAAGTTGTTAAACGTAATATTTTTTGCATTAATGATGCATAAAAATAGTATTGAAAACTGTTAAATAAAATAATGTATAGCATTTATTGCAATTTAGAAAACATGAAATTTATTTAAATTACAATTGAAAGTAAAGAGCATGTTGCTTTTTATGTATTAGCTGACAGTTGTGTTTGTAGAAGTTTCTATTACACAAAATCAACTTTTTATGATATAAATGTCTTCTATTTCTATAAAAATATAGATAATGGAGCTGGCATTATTTTCACGAAGTCAACTAAAAGGAATAGAATCACTGAATGATTATTGGGCAATTTAATGACATATTCAAATCTGCCCCAACTAGACTCTTCATAAGTGTCCCACATTCCCACAAGAGTTAAAATGACAAATCATTAGCATTTTAAAAATAAAAAATATCATAAATATTTATTAGTATCCATGGTACATGTTAAATAAAGAAAAAAAAAAGAATAAATAAATAAAATTATTCTTTTATCAAGCTGGAGATTTTACTTTTAAGTACAGTAAGCAGTATTTTGGCTCCTGGGGACAAACAAAATGTCGAAGAGTTTCAAAAAATTTATCCATATGTCTATAGGTGCTCCCATCTTTGATAATTTTTAGGTAGATTTCGTAAGAAATACTACCTATTGCAATCGCACCAGTTTATATATCTATCTATCTATCTATCTATCTATATATCTCACTTTTTTATGGACACGATAACTTCTATAATTCTTCACCAATCTCCACCAAACTGGTACATAAAATCAATGGGGATAAAATCTTGGCTGAGTTCGTTAATGGGCAAAATCGGAGCAAGGGGGGTCGGAATAGGGGGCGTTTTTGTGAAAACCGAAAAAACGACATAACTTCTTAATTAAAGTAGATATCGAATCGGTTTAAAGTTTATATTACTTCTTAAAAATGGGCCAAAAGTATATACATGACAGATTTTTGATAAATTTAGAAGTGGGCTCAAGGGGCGAAAAAAACAGGGATTTTGGGAGAAAAAAATTCATAACTTCGTCAATTTTCAAGATATCAAGTCCAACTAAATTTTTTATAAATGTTCTTAAAATTATCTAAAACTTTTGTATTTACAAGTGTTTAATAGGACCAACTTTTACCAATGAAAAAAAATTAAAAACGAAAAAGGGCGCTGAAAAAAGAGAAAAGTCCATAACTCCGTCAATTTTTAAGATATCAAAAATGATTAAATTTATTTTACATCTTCTCAAAAATATCTACAACTTTTATATTGACAAGTTTTTCATAGGACCAATTTGTATAGCAAAAAGAAATTAAACAAAAATAGGAGTTGGAGAAAAAAACCTCAAATCCAAACGGCTTATATTCTGACTCATTTTTAAATTCCTTTTTAATTTTAAACGCATCCAAATGGTAGATCCTCTTATTTAGAAACTGTATAAAGTGACGCATTGGCCAATTTTCTGATAAAGACAGAATATATTTTTAAAAATGCTACCCAAAAGGGTATTTTGAACAGAATTTCCGAAAGACATCGGGACTGAAAATTGAAGGAAGTATTCAAATAAGAAATTGCGCTTTTTTCTGACTCGTTTTTAAATCCATTTTTGTTCTCAAATGCATCCAATTTACAGATCCTCTTATTTAGAAGCTATATAATGTGATGCACTGGTCAGTTTTTTGATAAAGACGGAATATATTTCAAAAAAGGCTACCAAAAAGGGTATTTTGAACAGAATTTTCAGAAATCATCGTGACTGAAAATTTAAGGAAGTGTTAAAATAAGAATTTGCGTTTTTTCTGACTCGTTTTTAAATCCATTTTTGTTCTCAAATGCATCCAATTTACAAATCCTCTTATTTAGGAACTATATAATGTGATGCATTGATTGTTTTTTTTTTGATAAAGACAGAATACATTTTGAAATAGGCTACCAAAAAGGGTATTTTGAACAGAAATTGCCGAAGTCTTAAAGATTTGACATAGCAAATTGCGTTTTTTATGACTCGTTTTAAAATCCATTTTCGCTCTCAAATGCATCCAATTTACAGATCCTCTTATTTAGGAACTATATACTGTGACGCATTGGCCCGTTTTTTGATAAAGATAGAATATATTTTTTAAAATGCTGTCAAAGTGAGTATTTCGCACAAAATTTTCCGAAGCAATCATGATTAAAAAATTTAGGATGTATTCAAACAACGAATCGTTTATTTTATGACTCATTTTTAAATTCAATTTTTTTCTCAAATGCTTTCAACTGACAGTTTTTTGTTATTTAGGAACTGTATAATGTACTGTTTTGGTCATTTTTTTAATAAATTTAGAATCTATTTCAAAATATGTTGTCATAATGGGCATTTGAGCTGAATTTTTCTTAAGATGATTCTGATAAAACCAGTTTTTGCAGAAAAATGAAATTAAAAATTTTTCATAAACGGCCAAATGAAGTTATTAAACTGGGTTTATCTCTAATCATATATATATATATATATATATATATTTGTTGTTGAAATGAGCACTCTTCGAAATCTACCTCCGCCTATAGGCCCAGCCGACAGGGATTTTTTTGAAATAAAAAACATATAATAACTAGAGAAAATGGCAATGTTCTCATATGTCCCATTTTCACATGTGCCCTAGTCTCCCCCATATATGTTACTTAATTCTGTGTATTAGGTCTTGAGATAGAAAACCCACAAAATCCATGTCACATACAGACAGACAAAGTCACAAACTCATAAACTGACAGGCAGATATTTTGTAAAAACATGTTTTTCGGAACCTCTTATCCTTAAAACGTGTAAACCCGTTGAAAGTATTCCCGAATCCAATACTTTCTTTTTCTAAAGATACAAGAAAATATAAAAAACTAAGTACTGCGTCGCAGATTTTCCAAAGATTGTTTTGATTCTACCCACAACTAATGTAAGACATTTTATAATAAATAACTTAGTTTTTTGGAAAAAAACCCAAAATCTAAAGTGAGGAAGTATTCAGATTTTTTTAAGTACCTGCATAACAAGTAGTAGTTAAGTAAACACATCGTAGTTCTTTGAACAAAGAATCGCGATGGGGATTTCTACCCGGATATACCTCAATGTCTCTAATCCGCAAAAAAATATTGAAACATCAAATTTCATACATTGAATGAAAAACGTTTAAACGTTTATACGCTTGGGTAAAATCCGTATATACTATTTCGTGTAATACGTATAACTGCCGATGCCGAATTATACGTATAGCAAATACGTATTTCGTATAATACGTATTATACGTATACTCGTATAAACATATAATCGGGAGCTCTACTTTTTATAATTTGAATTAACAAACTTTCTGTTATTTTTAACTTATATTTTTAGTACAAATATTGCTTTAACACTAGAACTACCAAGACCGTCATTTTGACGGATTTCGAATTTCATGCTTAAAAATTTGATATAATTTACGCATTGGTCTAGAATTTTATGACACGACTTTTAATGAAATATAAGAATAATTAAATAATCATATTCAATTTGCACCCACCCATTTTAATTTCCATAATCAGTATGACTTATACCTATTTATACCAAGACCCGTCAAAATGACGGTTTTGGTAATTAACTAATTCATAAGGAGTTGGTATGGAATTCCCCATTTTCGACATGGATTAGTTCTTTTTGCACATGCGCAGTTCTCTCCAGGTCTCTATCAAACGTGGTACAATAATAATTGGTACTTGTAAACACGACGCAAACATTATCAGTTGTACTTCTAATGTGATAAAGTTTTTGGTGAAAAGTGCAGCCTGCGTAAA
Source organism: Maratus speculifer (assembly GCA_964019185.1). Classification (NCBI taxonomy): domain Eukaryota; kingdom Metazoa; phylum Arthropoda; class Arachnida; order Araneae; family Salticidae; genus Maratus; species Maratus speculifer. The sequence goes on along the minus strand of CAXHSM010000492.1, from coordinate 520,853 downwards.
ATGTAATCTGTGAAAAGTCCAATCTCGGAAAACAGTATGGACATATTTTTATAAAAAAAATTAAGATTTATTTATTATAAATTCTGGGCAACAATGAAATGATTTCCAGGAAGAAAAAAATTATTCGAAGAATTCAAAAAACTAACTAGTAAAAATGAACACTGTTCGGACAGTAATTCAAGTTATAATAATATGGATATATCTTGCGTGGAAAATAAAACTGGTTTTTTAGACTCTGAAGAAGCTGAAGATAAAATTGAAGTACAAGATATTGAAGAAAGTGAAGAAGATGAATATGAAAATGAAAATTTGGTGAATCAAGATGAAAAAGAACATCAAAGCTATTGCGGATAATTTTAGACACTGTATCGAATAGTCAAACAGAAATCGATACAAGACAAAAGAAAGAACTTGCTCTTGTCGGTACTGAATGGGAAGAATTAAGGTATAGTTGTGTTGGTAGACTCCCATCACATAGCATATACTATATTCAAAGGCAAGCTACATTGTTAAAAATCTTGTCCTAGATTGATCCATATTTTGGTGCTCAATAGCTGTCAGTGTAAGTTGATGAAATCTTGAACTATCATTTGGAACTCCTGTTGAAGTATAGTTCCGATAGTTGGAACGAGATCGAATTAAAAAGCTCCAATTGTTGATACGAGATTTCACCATCGTATGGTGGCAGCTACTCGGCACCAAAATTTAGTTCAAACTAGGACAAAATTTTTAACAGTGTAAATGCGAAGCAAAACATTATGCTTGGTAATGTTAGCAGTGCATTTAGACTTATAATTGGTATTCGAATAATGAACTTGCATTGAACTCGATAACAGAAAGGTTCTACAGAAAGACGATTGGAAAATTACCATTGAAGAACAATATGCGTTTGTAGCTATTTTGTAGGCCCGAGGAGCCTACAAAGCGAGAAATTTGAAATTATTCTATTTGTAATTTAAAAAAAATGGGATGTTCTTTTTTTTTATGAAACTATGTATACGCAATTTTTTTTTAAACTTATGAGATAAATTCGTTTAGACAAAAAAGCCAGAGAAGTGTTCACTCACGAACTGACAATTTTGGATTAAGTCCATTATTGATAACCGCCAAGCTTGTTACAAACTTGATCGGAATATAAGCGTAGATGAACAACCCTTTCCTACAAAAGCAAGATGCAGATTTCTGCAATATGCGACCAATAAAATGGACAAATTCGGAATTAAGTTTTGGTTAGGTGTAGACGTGTGAAGTATATATCTTATAAATGGCTTTTCCTATTTAGGTCAAGATGAACTCAGACCATCAGGAGTACCTTTGAATGAATTTGTAGTTTGAATCTTGTAAAAAACTATGTAAATTGTGGGATAAATAAAGGGTTATCCTTTTTACAAGTGTACAACTCGTAAAAAAAAAACCTCCCCCCTTTTTTTCCCCCTCAAAAAGACTTAGTGGAAAAGGCGAGTAATTAAAAGAGAATTGCCGAAAATAGCTAAATTTAGATACGATAACATGGCTCTTTTCTCCACAAAATTCTACATATCAAATGATATTATTCTAACAATTTACAAAAGTAAGTCTAGTAAAAATGTACTACTTCTTAGCTCAAAACATAAATCCATAAAAATTGCTTCGAATCGAAAACGAATTTATGCAACCGTGTCGTTTTACTATAAGATTGAGTTTGGAGTCGACGCAGTTGACCAAACGACCCGCAATTATAGCATAAATTCAGGGTGACGTAGATGGCCCTTGCAGGTATTTTATAATATCTTGGACTTGGTAGGAATCAATAGGTGGATTTTATATAAAGAGACTTGTGGTGAAAATATAACTAGAAAACAATTTTTATTTCAATTATCAAAAGAATTGGCCAGGTGCTGCAGAAAAAAAGCTGCCTCCCAAAAACAAGAACGGAAAGCAAAGATCATCTTGTGAAAAACTAAAGAAAACTCGTTATGAACGGAAATCTTCCCAAATTCAAGTGTGCAACAAAAACAGAGCGATTTATATGAGCAATGTATGCAGCAAATATGTTAGTGTCATGTGTTCACCTTGATAACATGTACACGTAAAGTACGTGGCTAATACATATTTCATATACAGGGTGTCCGAAAAGTCTGGAAACGGCCGAATAACTCGAGAAATACATATGAGATTGAAAAACGTAAATATACGAGTTAAATATTTTTAAATAAGCTACTCGGTGATACCAAATTTGACCTTCGCAACCGACCCCCTGGGGGTAAGAGGGGGTCCAACTTTGAAATCTTAAATTATAACCCCCATTTTTTATTGCAGATTCGGATTCTACGGACAAAAATACGTAACTTTTGTATTTGATGTTTATTTCGAATCCTCGTTTATCACGGTGTAATCGAGCATATTAAATCGATACATATTTCGGCTTTTCCGACGGGTTTTTCCCTAATCGAAACTGATTGGGCAGAATTTTTGACGTCAAATTCCTCGTCTTTTGCAGGAATAGCGTTTCCTGAAAATCACCCTTGGCGATTATTTCGATATTGCAACACTGTTAAAAATTTGACCCATTTGCTGCAGCGTCACTCCACAGTTTTTATAGAATATCTCTTTTATGACCAACGAGAATGCTCCATAACACAGTAAAGTAACCGTTTTCTATAAAAGCGGTGAGTGACGCTGTAACAAATTGGTCAAATTTTTTTCAGTGTATAGGGTTTTTTATGCTTTTCACTAGAAAAATTCATTGAAATATATCAATTCAGTTTTCTATTTGGATTTTTATTTTATCCAGTAAATGGTTTCGAAAATACGACCTACTTGTTTTGACGTTCTAATGTGTAAATATAAACTTCCCATCCCGAATAGAAAAAGTATGTCTTCAGTTTTTTGGGGCGGAGTATGTAAATATTCTGCGTTACGATGAGTTCTGCTTTTTTTTTTTATCATTTAATTCAGGAGGGCAAATGGGCGTGCATGGAGTTTTTTAAATAATTTTTAAAATGTATAATAAAATGTAAGGCAAACTGACCTGCGTGTTTCGATCTTTTATCATATAAATATGCACCTCCCCTAAGAAATAGAAAAAAAATTCTTAATTTGAGGGTGGGATGTGTGTATATTATGCGTTTCCATATATTCTATTGTTTTAGAAAAATCATCTAATACGGCTGATGTGGGTGTATGTCTTTATTATTATTATTATTATTATTATTACAGAAAAAATATAGGACAAAATATTAAGAAATAAAGTTAAACATTTTTTGGCTGTGCAACGGATGAAGAAGTATCGTAAATTCATTGTACTTACGGAACCCGTTATTTTCCAAGTGAAATATCGGTATTTTCTTTATAAAATAAATAAAGCTACTATAAACATTCGTTATTTTGCCTTCTTTAACAAATGATTTTCAATAAGAAAATATTCGTAGTTAGCATTTCTTTTTGAAATGAAATTGAAATGCAATCTTATTGAAATTATTTCCTTCTCTAGAAATTGCAGGATCCTTAGGAACCCTGAAATTTTAGTTTGGGGGAGGGATTATACGTTTTCATAATTGATTAATTACTGCAACAACAAAATAATATGGCAGGGAATTTTTCGACAATTTTTGTTGATATATCATGATTTTTTGTAAATTAATATGTATTTTATTCATTTTAAAATTGTTTTTCATAAATTTAACCACTTAACGGATCAATATTTCTGGTAAATATTTTCAAATAATGTCTAATTTAGCATATCTTTTACACAATTTTTAATCTTTTATGACGGATTATTTCAAAGAGAAACTTTTCCCTTATTGAATCAGAAAAATGCTCGGATTAAATAATGCAATATTTAAAATAAATTTTACTGGTGAGAAAAATAAATTATGATTGAAGCATGGATGCCCGGCAACTCATGATAGGAAAAATTACGGTGAACATGCAAAATTTCATTTTGCATGTGAACCGTAATGGCCTTACAGTATCACAAAATTGCATTTTTAGAAAGTTTTTTTTTTCCTGCGCTCCCCTTGAGTTCGTGGTAATGACATAAGAGATAGTTCTATGTTTGATTCGGGGGGAACACCATCCTTTTAGTATCATTGCTTTTGAAATCAGTTCGGTAGTTCCGCAGATTTTCCTCTACAAATAAAGTAATTTTACCTCTTTATAATATAGGTATATTTATAGATTACTAATGCATTGCATTTATTAAAATTATTTATAATTGGTTAATATTTATAATTGATTGATTGGAAAAATAAATGCACAAATGGAAAAATAATTTAATATATTTTTATTAATTTCTATGGCAGAAGCATATAAAACACTTCTGTTATCGAAACAACCGTTAATGATTATTTTCAACAAACATGTGCCAGCTAATGCGATTACTTTGGTGAAGAAAGCTCTGGCCTATCAAATTTTGTGTAGGTAAAATCTGTTTGAGAAAATAAAATATGTATATGATGTATTCTGTTCGATTACAATCGCGAGCTTCGAAAATCCGAAAAAAGGCTTTAAAAACAATCATAATTTATTTATCTCACCAGTAAAATTTAATTTTAAATATTGCATGATTTTATCCGAGCATTTTTCTGATTCAATTAGGCAAAAATTTCTCTTTGAAATAACAGGTGATAAAAGATTAAAAATTCTCTAAAAGATATGCTAAATTAGACATTATTTGAAAATTTTTAAAAGAAATATTCATCCGTTAAGCGGTTAAATTTATGAAAAACAATTTTAAATGGAACAAAATATAATATTAATTTACAAAAAATCATGATATATCAACAAAAATTGTCTAAAAATTCCCTGCCTTATTATTTTGTTCTTGCAGTAAGTAATCAATTATGAAAACCTATAATCCCCCCGCCCCAAAAAATAACTAAAATTTCCTAAGGGTAGTTCCTAAGGATCCTGGAATTTTTAGAATAGAAAATAATTTCAATAAGATTGCATTTTAATTTAATTTCAATAAGAAATACTAAGTACGAATATTTTCTTATTGAAATTACTTGTTAAAGAAGGCGAAATTACGAGTGTTTATAGAAGCTTTATTTATTTTATAAAGAAAATACTGATATTTCACTTGGAAAATAACGGGTTCCGTAAGTACCACGAATTTACGATACTTCTTCATCCGTTGCACAGTCAGCACAAAAAGTGTTTTATAACTTTATTTTTTAATATTTTGTCCTATATTTTTACTTTCTTCTATCTTTACAAGAAGAAAGTATTGGATTCATGAAAATTTTCGACTTCCGGTTCTCGACGGATTTATACGTTTTAGAAGGTCCTGAACACGTTTTGACTATTTTTAGAAAATGTCTGTCTGTGAGTCTGTCCGTCTGTCTGTCTGTGAGTCTGTCAGTCTGTCTGTCTGTGAGTCTGTCTGTATGTGACAAAAAATTTGTGGGCGCTCTATCTCAAGAACTAATGCTCGAAATTTAATAAAATTTTATATTCAGTTAGACCTTGATATGAATTAGTGCCTATTGGTTTTTGGTGAAAATTGGCTTGCAGGTGGCGCTGCTATACTACGTTTTTCATGATTTTCAAGATTGCTATATCTCAAGAACTAATGCACAGAATTTCACCAAACTTCAGATTCTGTGACCCCTTGATATACATAGACGCTGATTAGGTTTTGGTGTAAATTGGCCAGCAGGTGGCGCTACTATGCTACGTTTTTCATGATTTTCATGATAGCTATATCTCAAGAACTAATGCACAGAATTTCACCAAACTTCAGATTCCGCGATACCTTGAGATACATAGCCGTTGATAAGGTTTTGGTGTGAACTGCCCAATAGGTGGCGCTGCTATGCTACATTTTGCACGATTTTTGCGACAGCTATATCTCAAGAACTAATGCAGAGAACTTCATCAAATTTTAGATTCTGTTACACTAGAATATATAACATAATTAGACACTGATTACATTTTCGTATTAACCTTGCAACAGGTGGTGCAGCTATGCTGCATTTTGCACGATTTTTCCGATAGCTATATCTCAACAACCAACGCACAGAATTTCATTAAACTTCAGATTTTGTTATAAAATGACATATAACATAATTACACGATGATTACGTTTTGTTATAAATCTTTTCAACTGATGGTGCTGCAGTGCTATATTTTACTCGGTTTTTTTAAACTAGCTATATCTCAAGAACTAATGCATAGAATTTCATCAAACTTCATATTCTTTTACACCATAACATAATTAGAAGCTTTTTTACATTTTGGCATAAATTGTCAAGATATGGTGTTGCTGTGCTACGTTTTGCAAATTTTTGGTTATAACTATATCTCAAGAACTAATGGACGAAATTCCATCAAATTTCAGATTCATTTAGGTCTTGACATAAGTTATTGCTTATTAGGTTTTAGTATAAATTACCCAACATGAGGCACTACTAACTCATTTTCTCAGAATATTAATTAAATTTTGCGTTTTAGGCTTTTCGGATACCAGAATCTCATTAGGCTAGGTCAAATGTTCGGGGAAATTCGATAGTGGGTAAGTTTGGGGTCACCACGTTTTTTTTAATATTAAAATGTACTTATCAGATAGAAGAAAGTTTTGGGATTGACACATCCAACTAGTTTTGTAGTAATAATTAAAAAAAAACATACACCCACATCAGCGTATCAGTTGATTTAAAAAAAAAAAACCACAGAATCCATGGAAACGCATAATATACACACATCCCGCCGTCAGATAATGAAAATTATCCTTTTTCTATTTCTTAGAGGAGGTGCATATTTATACGTTAAAAGATCGAAACACGCAGGTCAATTTGCCTTACATGTTATTCTACATAGTAGAAATTATTTTAAAAACTCCATGCACGCCCATCCGCAACACTAAATTAAATGATTAAAAAAAAAAGAAAAAAGAAAGAAAAAGAAAACAAGGCAGAACTTACCGAAACGCAAAATATTTACATACCCCGCCCCCAAAAACTGAAAATATACTTTTTCTATTCGGGAGGGGAGGTTCATATTTACACATTTAAACATCAAAACAAGTAGGTCGTATTTTCGAAACCATTTACTGAATAAAATAAAAATCCAAATAGAAAACTAAATTAATATATTTCAATGAATTTTTCTAGAGAAAAATATAAAACACCCTATACACTGTAAAAAATTTAACTCATTTGCTAAAGCGTCACTCCTCTGCTTTTATAGAAAACGGTTACTTTACTGTGTTATGGAACATTCTCATTGGTCATGAAAGGGATATTCTATAAGAGCTGCGGAGTGACCCTACAGCAAATGGGTCAAATTTTTAACTGTGTAGCACTATCGAAATAATCGGCACGGGTGATTTTCAGGAAACGCTATTCCTGCAAAAGACGAGGAATTTGATGTCAAAAATTCTCCCCAATTAGTTTGGATTAGGGAAAATCCCGTTGGAAAAGCCGAAATATGTATCGATTTAATATGCTCGATTACACCGTGATAAACGAGGATTCGAAATAAACATCAAATACAAAAGTTACGTATTTTTGTCCGTAGAATCCGAATCTGCAATAAAAAATAGGGGTTATAATTTAAGATTTCAAAGTTGGACCCCCTCTGACCCCCAGGGGGTCGGTTGCGAAAGTCAAATAAGGTATCACTGAGTAGCTTATTTAAAAATGTTTAACACGTATATTTACATTTTTCAATCTCATATGTATTTTTCGAGTTATTCGACCGTTTCCAGACTTTTCGGACACCCTGTATATCAAATGTGTTATACTATAAAAGCAAATAGAAACTGTTTTATTTTATTTTATTATTTATAATCAATGAATTATTATATTAAATAGTGTTTTTGTTAAATTATATTCTTTTATTTACATAAATTAAGTTGCATATATTTGTGGCAAAGGTTCATCTAAAATAATTCGTACCTCATAGTCATTTCATATACAGGGTGTCCGAAAATTCTGGAAACGGTCGAATAACTCGAGAAATACATAAGAGATTGAAAAACGAAAATATACATGTTAAATATTTTTAAATAAGTTACTCAGTGATACCAAATTTGACCTTCGAAACCGACGACCCCCTGGGAATCAGAGGGGGTCCAACTTTGAAATCTTAAATTATAACCCCCATTTTTTATTGCTGTTTCGGATTCTACGGACAAAAATACGTAACTTTTGTATTTGATGTTTATTTCGAATCCTCGTTTGTCACGGTGTAACTGAGCATATTAAATCGATACATATTTCGATTTTCCCAACCAGGTTTTGCCTGATTGGCCAGAATTTTGGCGTCAAATTCCTCGTCTTTTGCAGGAATAGCGTTTCTTGAAAATCACCCGTGGCGATTATTTGGATAATGCTACGCTGTTAAAAAATTGATCCATTTGCTGTAGCGTCACTCCACAGCTTTTATAGAATATTTCTTTTATGACCAATGAGAATGCTCCATAACACAGTAAAGTAACCGTTTTCTATAAAAGCGGCGGAGTGACACTACAGCAAATAATTAAAAAAAAAAACATACACCCTCATCAGCCGTATTTAGAAACCGTCCGTTATTTAGAAATCATTTACTGGATAAAATAAAAATCCAAATAGAAAAATTAATTAATATATTTCAATGAATTTTTGTAGAGAAAATCATAAAAAACCCTATACACTGTAAAAATTTAACTCATTTGCTATAGCGTCACTACACTGCTTTTATAGAAAATTGTTACTTTACTGTGTTATGGAGCATTCTCATTGGTCATAAAAGCGATATTCTATAAAAGCTGTGGAGTGACGCTACAGCAAATGGATCAAATTTTTAACAGCGTAGAATTATCGAAATAATCGCCACGGGTGATTTTCAAGAAACGCTATTCCTGCAAAAGACGAGGAATTTGATGCCAAAATTCTGGCCAATCAGGCAAAACCTGGTTGGGAAAACCGAAATATGTATCGATTTAATATGCTCAATTACACCGTGATAAACGAGGATTCGAAATAAACATCAAATACAAAAGTTACGTATTTTTGTCCGTAGAATCCGAATCTGCAATAAAAAATGGGGGTTATAATTTAAGATTTCAAAGTTGGACTCCCTCTGATCCCCAAGGGGTCGGTTGCGAAGGTCAAACTTGGTATCACTAAGTAGCTTATTTAAAAATATTTAACACGTATATTTTCGTTTTTCAACCTCTTATGTATTTCTCGAGTTATTCGACCGTTTCCAGACTTTTCGGATACCCTGTATATGAAATATGCTAGAATAGAAGAGCAAATAAAAACTGTTTTTTAATTAATAATCAGTATTTTATTACATTAAAAGTTATTTTTGTTAAATTATATTCTTTTATTTGCATAAATTACGTCAGAAGTTACAATGATCAAAAATCCGTCAATTTGACGCGTGCGGTAAAACTAGGTATGTATCTAACGTCGGTAGTTCTAGTGTTAATATGTAATCATCAACATAAATATAAAAATAATATTGTAAAAAAAATTTTACTTTCAATATTTAATGTTAAATTTTATATCTTATGTTTATTTTTAATTCCAGTAAATTTGTGACTGACCCCTAATTTGCAACAAAAAAGATGCTTCAACTTTAAACAGCTATTACTCGGTTAGTTTTAATCGCAGAGGGATGGGACTTTTTTCGTATTACTTGTTAGAGTAGTGGTAAAAATTTACTAAACACCACTTATAGAACCGCAGGACCGTATAAAAATTTAATTTTCTTAATTTTTTAATAAAATGTTTTTTTTTTCTAATTCGCTTTAAAAACAATTATTTACCTTTATTAAAAGCATTTTTGCAATTGGACTAATGGTCTATGACTAACGGTTTAAAAAGTAGCCATTGGCCACCGTTGAGAGTGAACGTATCAAAATAAAACTCTGCATAGTCATCCTTTGTTCCTCTTAAGAAAAACTATCGCAACTTCAGCAATTCCTTTTCCCCAAATCCTGAAAATATACTGATTCATTTAGGATGTAAAATATACTGTTTTTAAAAAAGAAATAAAGAATCTGAAAAGAGATTCTTCGTTCAATCTATTTTACGCAATCAAATTTGTGGAATAACGGAATCAGTACTAAAAATAGCCATTGTACTAACCGGAACTAACCCTCCAGATTTTCGAATGCCAGTATTTTCAAAAAAGATAAAAATTTTGCTTTATGAAAAAATAGGAATTCTGCGATTAAAAAAGACGAATATTTCATTCCGAAAACACTAGTATTCAAAAAACCGAAGGGTTGGCAGATCTGTAGTATCCATTAAATTATATACCTTCCAGCGAAATCCAAAATAAATTTTTTTCTAAGCTAATTCTAATCTAGGCTTCAAGAAATGGGGGACGTTACCGTTTAACACATCTAATGTTGGTATTATTTTACAGAACATTACTTAATGTTCAGCTAGTGCATAGTTAATTCATTTCTGTGTTAATTTTAATAAAACTTTTTTTTTTTTTTTTTTTTTTTTTTGCTTTAAGAAAGTTTGGCGCGCAATTCTACGTTGTTTGCCAATAGTCAGAAAAACTATCCTACCTGTATACTTCTTTTTGCTATAATCTTTTGGATTCTTCAACATATTATAAATTAATATTTTAGATCTGTTTATATTCCTTGCAATTTCATGTCCACTCATTCCACATTTCCCATAAGCAAAAAAAATTCTCCTTTTCAAATTTAGGTTGTTGTGTGCTATTTGGCATGATGAAGAAGGAGAGAAACTGAATAACCTTACTGCGCAACAGTTTTAGGCCACTTTAAACAAGCCTATGATATTATCAAAAATGCAAAATTTTATTTGCGATTTTAAAAATTATGCATGTCCTTTTTTTCTTGGCAATTTTTTCTGAGTAGCAATCTATTAAAACTTTTTTAAATTCATGCCTTTTAAGGATTTTTCAAATTTTCAACTTAAATTTTGTTTTGAAATACTCCATTTGAAGCATTTTAATCATAAAAATATTTGTCCAATTTTTTCTAGCAAAGCGGCTCCTACATTTGACGGATATTCCCTAGTCCTTGTAATTTTTTCCTTTGACTGTAGCACATCTCTAAAGAGCGTTAATTTATTACAATAAATCTGTGAAGGTGACCTATCTCGAAAAAAATTCAAAATTTGACAAAAGCAACACTATATACTTACTTACGTTTAAAATCTCTCTGAAATGGAAATTGTTCCAGTTGTGATTCTTTCTTGGCAGGTTTTCTGTAAATATGCAATCCTCTTATAAGCAAAGACATTTTAATGTCCCAAGATGGAAGGATAACTAAGGAAGTATACCTTCTATTCTGCTTACGCAGATTTACGTTAACTAAATTAAAAACATAACTTATTTATCTTGGACTTCAATGGAACAAACTGTTGCCGGCAGTTATGGGAAAAAGAATTACAAGAAATTACAGATTTCAAGAGATTACAAGAATGCAATAATGGCGCACTAGTCGTGAGCTTTATATTTGTTCCCTCTATAACGAGCAATATTATCAATTATTTTAAATCTTCTACCTGCAGTTAATAAAAGTAATTTTACTTTTGGACTGGTTATTTGTTACCATTCTCAAAATACACTGGAGAGAAATAGTAAGGGAAGAACCATAAAAACGTATTTTTTGTTAATTCTATTAAGGAAACTTCCATGAAAGGTGATTGGTTGGTAGCACAATGTCAGTGTTATCATGTAGTCCAATACGTGATATCTTCCTAGAAAATCTTATTTCAGTTTCGCTACAAAAAAGTATGGAACCTTTTAAAACTATTCTTTTGGTTCGCGTATGTAAAACAATGCAAGTAGGGGACTTAAAGTCTTATTTCAAGGCTTGTAGGTAGAAATGGAAAACATTTTCACTTGTAATAGGTGGAATATGTTGTCCAAAACACATTTAATCGATTGCTAGAAATGGCGTGCAGTAGAGAGAATGGAAGCAGGACAGACACTCTTAGGGTGTATGTAAAATTATACTGTGCGTCCCACCTAAATAAATCCACCATAATTTTGTACCGTAATTCGACAGGAAACAAAACCATGGGAACGAAACAAATATATTAAGAAAAACTATATATAAGTGCATATTTACAAGGAATAACTCACACCTTGCTTCACTTAGTCAGGAAAAAAATGAATGTATAAAAAAAGAGAGAAAAATGTGTCCCGCCGAAATAAAGCCACTACTCCGGGTGGTAGTGGTGCTGACATAAAATATATCCGGTGTAGGTTCAGAGACTGTCACCATTGATTTGCAACCAATGCTTTTATAATTAGTTTATTTTTTCTCACATTGCATAGAAATCGTAATTGAAAACTTTTTAAGAAAGCTTTACGCTCTTTCTCTTCACTTAACTCATATTAAATTCTTTTTACGTTCGACCGTTCTTAGAGAGAATTTATATTTTATAAGTAACTACCATACCCTGATTAAAATTTCTATCCTCTGTAGTGTCACATTAATAGCAATTTGAATGTTTTTTGTGCCTGCCCTCCTCTGGTAGTAGTGACACCAACGTAAAATATAACTTATGTGTGATGAGGTTATGCTTTCCACTCATTCCATCCTTTAAAATTTGAAACTTTCTTTTGCGATTCTTAGAAATCCTTTGCAGCATTTAAATAATTGATATGCTAAATTTGAAGTTATTAGAACCGCTCAGTTGTATGAAAAATACAACTTAGAAAATTTCTTGCTCTTGCAGCCTCCAGGTGGTAGTGATTATAACATAAAATGTAGCCTTTGTTATAGCAGAGACTGCCATTATCATTTTGCAGCTACTACTTTTGAAATCATCTTAATATTTCAAGATACGTAGAAATTGCAATTTAGAACGTTTTTAATGTGTTTTCTCCCCTTTTAAATTTCGAATTTTTTCGAAGCCGTTCTCGGAGAGTATTTACATCTTATAAATAATTACCATAAAAAAATTCAAGTTGCTGGTCTCAGTAGTATCACAAAAATCACAATTTAGAACGTATTTTACTCCTACATTCCCTAGATGGTTGTGATCAGGACCGGCTCGAGGATACTTTGATGCCTATGCGAGCATTTGTCTGGTCACCCCCTCTCCCTCCAAAAAAGAAATATCCTTTGATTATACCTGAACTTTTATATATTAGGGGACTCTGCCCCCTGCGAGCAATGTTTGTCATTATCCGTTCATATAATAAAAACACGCTTATTTAATTCTTTTTTCAAAAGATAATGGAAAATGCAATTATAATTTAAAAAACCATTGGCGAATGCCTTTTTAACCGTATGAGTCTCAGAAGGTTTTCAAGAAACAATGTCAAAAAATCCCATGCAGTGCAATAAAGCTTCATTTCTTTTACGTAGAAAAGACCGAAGCAGCGCGATAGTGCTTCTTTTAATTTGTGCCGAAAAGACCCAAACAGTGCGATAGTGCTTCTTTTATTTTATATCGATAAATCCCAAGAGGCGAGAAAGTGCTTCTTCTATTTTACATTGATACGTACCAATCGGCGTACTATCAGATAAATCGTAATACTAATAATATATATTCTACATAAAAATATAAGAATTCATATTATAAAAAACATTTTGCTTCTAAGACGTTGTGTAATAACAAAAACATTTAAAATATATTAAAACATTTTTATTTACATGTTTCAACTCAAAATTAATAGAGTCATCCTCAGAATGTTCCTCAGAAAAATAAAAATTACAAATACAATGAACGTGAAAATCGGAATAATGAGTTATTGAAAAAAAAAATAAAATTAAATGTATCTAATAATCTTCTCTAATCTTCCTTCTCTTATTTAGTGTTATTTTTCACATTCATGTACTATCAGTTGTTTACAACGTTCGTAATGTGCTAGGTTTTCTTGACATAAAAACTGAACAGCGTGATCGTGCTGCTTGGGACTCAAATGGTTAAATTGATGTTCGTCTAGTTTATGTAAAATGTCAGAATACTTAAATCAGAAAAATGTTCTTAAATGGTTTATATCAGACAATCATATGGACTAACGAAGACTTACCGTTACATATCTTTTTAAATGTTTGTGTAACACGCAAACTCGAGAGCTATGAAAACAGTATATAAGCTGACCATTGTTTTTAACCGACTTCAAAGAGGAGGTTATGATTTCGACCTGTATGTATTTGTTGTTCACGCATAACTTTTGCAAATATGAACCGATTTTGATCATTCTTTTTTTGTTTGAAAGCGTATGAAGCCCATGTGGTCCCATTCGAATTTCATAAAAATCTGATAAAGAACTTTTTTAAAAATAAAAACTTTAAATTTCAAATTTCAAATTCCTTTTGAAGCAATCGACCAATTAGAAGTGTTCCTTTTGCATGCTTTTATTTTACACTTACATAGACATACGATCTTTTCACTGTTAAAAGTTTGAAGCTTTTGCTGCATCGTCACTCTACCGCTTTTCTGGAGTATCTCTATTTTGACCAATGAGAATTCACCATAGTACAATGAAGTAATCATTTTCCATAAAAGCGATGGATAGACGATAAAGTAAAAGTTTCAAATTTTTAACAGTGTTCAAAGTGCAAAATCCTAACTGGACGAGGGCCAGGATTTACATAAATTTTGCGCTGTTTGCGAAACGAGATATATTAACAAGAAAATTTATTTAAAACATTGAAAAATTTGCTAAAATTCAGTCTTCTGATTCGTTAATCTGGTTTCGCTAACAGCGTAAATTCTAACTGGATTCCGGACAAGTTCTCTTATGCAAGAGACCGGAAATATAGCATCTAGGGGATATAGTATGGAAATCGGCTATCTCGGGGCGTGTTCAGAGCAACTTACAAAAGTAACCAATGTTACCGACCGATTGTAGGGCAGTACGAAAGATATTTGTGGCATCTATGAAAACTATTCTGTTGAATTTTAGATGACGTCACACTTCGCTTTGATTTTCATTCCGTACTTGTCTACAATCGGTAAGTGGTCGGTAAGTAACCGGTAAGTTGTGCTGAACACGCCCTCTGTAACACTTAAAAAAAGCGCTAAAATGTTCTATTCTTTAAATGTGCAACAATGCTAATGAAATTTAAAGATAGAAGCGACATCTGCAGAACATTTTCTAAAAATGAAAGAATTATTGCTAGTCTAGATAATGTATCACGAAAATGACGCAGATGTCGCTGTGATCGACACTTTGGAATTCAGTAGCATCGTTCCACATTTAAAGGATACAAATTTTTAGCACTGCTTGCACTGTAAAAAAATTGAACCCTTTTGCTGCATCGTCACTCCATCGCTTTTATAGGAAACGATTACTTCGCTCTATTATGGAGCATTCTCATTGGTCAAAACAAAGAAATTCTATAAAAGCGATGGAGTAACGATGCAGCAAAAGGGTCAGATTTTTTTACAGTGTCGATATCAGATTTTCACTCCATGTATTCCAGACTCTCTCCTTCGAACAATGAAAAGTTCTCAAAAATGAAGGCTTATGATTGGTCAATCTTGTTTTGCTTAACAGCAAATAGTTCTTCTGGATCCTAACTGTCGGAGCGTTAGAGAAAAGTGGACTGATTTTATTTCACCATAGGTTTTTATTGATTATTGCCAGGGGGCAAACATTTATATGAGCTTTTGATTTGAGAGCGAGGGCGCTCGATACAGACGTGTTGTTCGAAGGACAACGAAGCTCAACTGAGCGTTACATCATTAATCAGCTAGGTGGCGCTGATCTCTTAATCAAACTTCGGGAGCGCACATACTGGCCCCCATTGAAGTATTCTGATAGTTCAATGATACACAACAATTAAATATACACTAACATACAGATACTATTACAAATTAATGGTTACACATAAAGCACTTAATATAAATACAATAATAAGAAATAATAAATTCAATAGAAATAGGTTAAGCTTAATTAATATTTTCGTTATTTACAATTGGTAGAACACAAATATTAGAGATACTTCTTTTGTAAGTTCCGGATGGAGTCCGGACTATTACAACACTAACATTGTCATCATTTCCCTTGATGATTTCTGAAATACGACCTACTATCCATTTACAAACTGGTAGGTCTCCATCCTTTACCAGAACCATCATACCTGGTGCAACATTTTGTTTTTTAAAGAGCCATTTGGATTTCTGCTGCAAATGGCTTAAATAAGAATTGGACCAATTTTTCCAAATTAGTTGCACGATTTTTTGAGTTTTCTGCCATAGGTCGAGCAAGTTTTCTCTTACATTAATCAAATTTGGCTCAGGAAGAGCATTAATTGGTCTACCAATCAAGAAATGTCCTGGAGTCAAAACTTCATAGTCTTCTAATTCAGAAGATAATGGGGAAAGAGGGCGCGAATTTAGAATACCTTCGATTTGAGTAGTAATAGTTAAAAATTCTTCAATGGTTAATTTCGTAACACCAATAGTTCTTTTTAAGTGGTATTTGAACTGTCCGACGCCTCTCTCCCAGAGTCCTCCAAAATTTGGGGAACGAGGGGGAAGAAATTTCCAGAGAACTTGCTCGGATGACAGAAAATTTGATACATCATCATTGTTTTTATTTATAGAATTTAATAATTTCTTTAGTTCCGCACATGCTCCAACAAAGTTGGATGCATTGTCACAAAAGATAGTATTACTTTTGCCTCTGCGAGCAAAAAATCTTTTAAGTGTTGCAATTAATGCAGCAGAAGTTAAGTCAGAAAGTAGTTCTAAATGCACGGCTTTAGTAACCATGATATGAAAATGGCCACATAAACTTTATTAAATATCCCTTTTCTCTGGTTGCGATATTTAATAAAAATAGACCGCATAGGTCAAGACCTGCATTGGAAAACGGTGGCCCTTGTATTACTCTCTCAGGGGGTAAATTACCCATTATTTGACTTACAATTGAAGGTTTTATTTTGAAACATTGAACACACTCGTGTACAACTTGACGAGCAATGTTTCTTCCATTAATGGGCCAAAATAATTGTCTTATACTATTTAATAGCCCTTGAGGACCAACATGCAAGTGTCTCTTATGATAGTAAAGAAAGATAATTTTATTCAATTTACTGCTTGGGGGTAAAATGATTTGGTGAGATTTGCCATAGCTTAAATTTGAGTTGGTCAAACGACCACCCAGTCTTAATAGGTGATCTTTGTCTAAGAAGGGATCTAAAAATCTCAACTTACTTTTTACAGGGACAGAGATGCCCTTTTTCAATGCCGATATTTCTGATGAAAAAGAAATTAATTAAGAAATTTCTAGAAACTCTTAGTTCATCTAGATTTAAGGAACCCTTAAGTTTACTCTGATTTTTACAGTTGTGGTCAAACCTGAAAATAAATGCTAACACTCTCATTAATTTAACTATTTGAAATGGTAAGAAAAGAGTTTAGAAAGTCATAATTTATAATTGAAGTGAGAACCGGAACTGACTTTAGTTCCTTTAAAAAATGTTCGTCTTTGTTATGAGAGTCCTTTTGTGGACAAAAATTTACAATGTCTTGTTTCAGGAAATCGGGTCCTTCAAACCACAGTTTATTTGTAGCAAGCGATTTTGCATCTTGACCTCGGGATAACACATCCGCTGGATTTAGTTTTGACGGCACATATCTCCACTCGTAGTTTTTGGTAAGTTCTTGAATCTTACAAGGAAGGTCTCCATACGGGCATACTCAGAAAAATCTGAAAAAAAATACAGAATGTTCTTCTCATATAGTTATATATGTTTATAAAAAAATTTCGGCGGAACCTCCTTATAACGTCCGTAAAAAAATAATAAAAATTTCGTTTATTTGGCGGTTTATCTCCGGTTGGCGAAAAAACGAAATTTTGAAAAATACGCTTTTACGCTTCGAATACTTTTTAAAGAAAAAACTTTCTATGTTCAATTTATTTAAATAAGTTTAGTTTAAGTAATTTTAGTTTTGCATTTTTACTTTACTTTAAGTGTAATTTTGTCATATACGTTTATATGTACTTATAACAAAATGAAATTAATATATTTTATCATTTAAAACACAATTTAAATTGATTAAAATTGTTCCAAATTGAAAAATACACTGTTAAAATCTGCTGCATTTTGTTGCAACGCACTCCACCGCTTGTATATAATACCTCTATTTCAACCAATGAGAAAGCTCCATTTCACGGCCAAGTAACCGTTTTCTATACAAGCAAAGGAGTGCGTTGCAACAAAATGCAGCAGATTTTAACAGTGTATTTTTCAATTTGGAACAATTTTAATCAATTTAAATTATGTTTTAAATGATAAAACGATATTCCGTGATATAAAATGATAAAACGATTGCCGATATTCCGGACAAGTTCTCTTATGCAAGAGACCGGAAATATAGCATCTAGGGGATATAGTATGGAAATCGGCTATCTCGGGGCGTGTTCAGAGCAACTTACAAAAGTAACCAATGTTACCGACCGATTGTAGGGCAGTACGTAAGATATTTGTGGCATCTATGAAAACTATTCTGTTGAATTTTAGATGACGTCACACATCGCTTTGATTTTCATTCCGTACTTGTCTACAATCGGTAAGTGGTCGGTAAGTAACCGGTAAGTTGTGCTGAACACGCCCTCTGTAACACTTAAAAAAAGCGCTAAAATGTTCTATTCTTTAAATGTGCAACAATGCTAATGAAATTTAAAGATAGAAGCGACATCTGCAGAACATTTTCTAAAAATGAAAGAATTATTGCTAGTCTAGATAATGTATCACGAAAATGACGCAGATGTCGCTGTGATCGACACTTTGGAATTCAGTAGCATCGTTGCACATTTAAAGGATACAAATTTTTAGCACTGCTTGCACTGTAAAAAAATTGAACCCTTTTGCTGCATCGTCACTCCATCGCTTTTATAGGAAACGATTACTTCGCTCTATTATGGAGCATTCTCATTGGTCAAAACAAAGAAATTCTATAAAAGCGATGGAGTAACGATGCAGCAAAAGGGTCAGATTTTTTACAGCGTCGATATCAGATTTTCACTCCATGTATTCCAGACTCTCTCCTTCGAACAATGAAAAGTTCTCAAAAATGAAGGCTTATGATTGGTCAATCTTGTTTTGCTTAACAGCAAATAGTTCTTCTGGATCCTAACTGTCGGAGCGTTAGAGAAGAGTGGACTGATTTTATTTCACCATAGGTTTTTATTGATTATTGCCAGGGGGCAAACATTTATATGAGCTTTTGATTTGAGAGCGAGGGCGCTCGATACAGACGTGTTGTTCGAAGGACAACGAAGCTCAACTGAGCGTTACATCATTAATCAGCTAGGTGGCGCTGATCTCTTAATCAAACTTCGGGAGCGCACATACTGGCCCCCATTGAAGTATTCTGATAGTTCAATGATACACAACAATTAAATATACACTAACATACAGATACTATTACAAATTAATGGTTACACATAAAGCACTTAATATAAATACAATAATAAGAAATAATAAATTCAATAGAAATAGGTTAAGCTTAATTAATATTTTCGTTATTTACAATTGGTAGAACACAAATATTAGAGATACTTCTTTTGTAAGTTCCGGATGGAGTCCGGACTATTACAACACTAACATTGTCATCATTTCCCTTGATGATTTCTGAAATACGACCTACTATCCATTTACAAACTGGTAGGTCTCCATCCTTTACCAGAACCATCATACCTGGTGCAACATTTTGTTTTTTAAAGAGCCATTTGGATCTCTGCTGCAAATGGCTTAAATAAGAATTGGACCAATTTTTCCAAATTAGTTGCACGATTTTTTGAGTTTTCTGCCATCGGTCGAGCAAGTTTTCTCTTACATTAATCAAATTTGGCTCAGGAAGAGCATTAATTGGTCTACCAATCAAGAAATGTCCTGGAGTCAAAACTTCATAGTCTTGTAATTCAGAAGATAATGGGGAAAGAGGGCGCGAATTTAGAATACCTTCGATTTGAGTAGTAATAGTTAAAAATTCTTCAATGGTTAATTTCGTAACACCAATAGTTCTTTTTAAGTGGTATTTGAACTGTCCGACGCCTCTCTCCCAGAGTCCTCCAAAATTTGGGGAACGAGGGGGAAGAAATTTCCAGAGAACTTGCTCGGATGACAGAAAATTTGATACATCATCATTGTTTTTATTTATAGAATTTAATAATTTCTTTAGTTCCGCACATGCTCCAACAAAGTTGGATGCATTGTCACAAAAGATAGTATTACTTTTGCCTCTGCGAGCAAAAAATCTTTTAAGTGTTGCAATTAATGCAGCAGAAGTTAAGTCAGAAAGTAGTTCTAAATGCACGGCTTTAGTAACCATGCATATGAAAATGGCCACATAAACTTTATTAAATATCCCTTTTCTCTGGTTGCGATATTTAATAAAAATAGACCGCATAGGTCAAGACCTGCATTGGAAAACGGTGGCCCTTGTATTACTCTCTCAGGGGGTAAATTACCCATTATTTAACTTACAATTGAAGGTTTTATTTTGAAACATTGAACACACTCGTGTACAACTTGACGAGCAATGTTTCTTCCATTAATGGGCCAAAATAATTGTCTTATACTATTTAATAGCCCTTGAGGACCAACATGCAAGTGTCTCTTATGATAGTAAAGAAAGATAATTTTATTCAATTTACTGCTTGGGGGTAAAATGATTTGGTGAGATCGGTCATAGCTTAAATTTGAGTTGGTCAAACGACCACCCAGTCTTAATAGGTGATCTTTGTCTAAGAAGGGATCTAAAAATCTCAACTTACTTTTTACAGGGACAGAGATGCCCTTTTTCAATGCCGATATTTCTGATGAAAAAGAAATTAATTAAGAAATTTCTAGAAACTCTTAGTTCATCTAGAGTTAAGGAACCCTTAAGTTTACTCTGATTTTTACAGTTGTGGACAAACCTGAAAATAAAAGCTAACACTCTCATTAATTTAACTATTTGAAATGGTAAGAAAAGAGTTTAGAAAGTCATAATTTATAATTGAAGTGAGAACCGGAACTGACTTTAGTTCCTTTAAAAAATGTTCGTCTTTGTTATGAGAGTCCTTTTGTGGACAAAAATTTACAATGTCTTGTTTCAGGAAATCGGGTCCTTCAAACCACAGTTTATTTGTAGCAAGCGATTTTGCATCTTGACCTCGGGATAACACATCCGCTGGATTTAGTTTTGATGGCACATATCTCCACTCGTAGTTTTTGGTAAGTTCTTGAATCTTACAAGGAAGGTCTCCATACGGGCATACTCAGAAAAATCTGAAAAAAATACAGAATGTTCTTCTCATATAGTTATATATGTTTATAAAAAAATTTCGGCGGAACCTCCTTATAACGTCCGTAAAAAAATAATAAAAATTTCGTTTATTTGGCGGTTTATCTCCGGTTGGCGAAAAAACGAAATTTTGAAAAATACGCTTTTACGCTTCGAATACTTTTTAAAGAAAAAACTTTCTATGTTCAATTTATTTAAATAAGTTTAGTTTAAGTAATTTTAGTTTTGCATTTTTACTTTACTTTAAGTGTAATTTTGTCATATACGTTTATATGTACTTATAACAAAATGAAATTAATATATTTTATCATTTAAAACACAATTTAAATTGATTAAAATTGTTCCAAATTGAAAAATACACTGTTAAAATCTGCTGCATTTTGTTGCAACGCACTCCTTTGCTTGTATAGAAAACGGTTACTTGGCCGTGAAATGGAGCTTTCTCATTGGTTGAAATAGAGGTATTATATACAAGCAGTGGAGTGCGTTGCAACAAAATGCAGCAGATTTTTAACAGTGTATGACACGGTCAATTCGCCGTGCTATGGAGCATTCTCATTGGTCAGAAGAGAGATATTCTATAAAAGTAGTGGAGTGACGTTGCAGTAAATGCTGCAGATTTTTAACAGTGAAGTCAATTAAAATCAATTTTCAGATTCGTTAAAATCGTCTGCTTTTGGCGAGGAAATGCACTGCTTGCCAAATCCCGCGTCTCTTTCAGCTTTTCACGCCAATTATTCCAAACTATTTTATTTTTTTACATATCTAATAATGTAATTCCGCCGCTAATTTTCACTGATCCTTTATTACCTACATGAGTAGTTTAATTCGTATTTTTTTCAAAAAATTCTGAGTATGCCCCCAATGGAGACCTTCCTTGTTAGACACTCGGTTCGCAACGAAAGTTTTTAGAAGATGTGGGGACATGTTTATCCATGCTAGGGAAATCGTAGAGTCCGACCAAAGTATGACTTTGTCGATTTGAAGTTTCATGGCTCTAATTACCTTTTGAGCAAGTTGCCACAACAATAGACAGGCTGAAAGTTCAAGCCTCGGTATGCCGACAGTTTTGATAGGGGCAACTTTACTTTTGCTGGAAATGAGGTGGCAAACAGGCGAATTTGAGTCAGTGTTCGTTTGAACATAAAGGGAAGTTCCGAATGCTTTCTCACTCGTGTCAGCAAACCCATGTAAGAAGATAGTTGATGCATCTTTAATAAGAATACATCTGGGTATTTTGATCGTTTCTATAAGAACTATTGAATTGAGGAAATTGTCCCACTCTTGAGCAACATGAAGTGGAATTTTATCATTCCAGTCGCACTTTAGCAACCATAGTTGTTGCATGAAGATTTTTGCACGGCAAATTACAGGACCGAGCAAGCCAAGGGGGTCAAAGAGTCTTGCAATTTGACTTAGAATTTCGCGTTTTGTATATTCAGAAACTTTGTTGACGATAACTTTAAAGTTAAATGTATCACTAGTGCAGTCCCACATTATTCCGAGAGTTTTTGTTGAAGTTTCTTCAGCATTTTGATTAAAGGGAAATGTTTGATAATCAGGGTTTATTTCTTCAATAACATTAGAACGCCATTTATGGAAGGCCATCTGACCTTTTTTGAAGATGTCTGTTAATTGTTTTTTAATTTCAAAAAATTCGGAAATGTCTGATGCACCTGACAGGCAATCGTCCATGTACATATCGTTCTTTACAACTTCGGCAGCTAATGGGAAATTGTTGGCTTCATCTACCGCTAACTGTTGGAGCACTCTAATGGCAAGGTATGGACTGCTTGCACAACCGTAGGTGACCGTTTTCAGAGTGTAGGTTTTGTCAGGTTCCTCCCTCCCTTCTCTCCACAATATTTTTTGGTATCTAGTATGCGACGGATTTACTTCTATTTGTCGAAACATTTTATTTACATCAACTGTAAATGCGAAAATATGTTTTCTAAAACGAATCATAATTGAAAAAAGATCATCCTGTATTATCCCTCCTTTAAACAATAAGTCGTTTAAAGACTTCCCATTAGTAGTTTTACAACTCCCATCAAAAACAACCTCAGTTTAGTTGTAGTACTTGATGGTCGCAAAACACCGTGATGAGGGAAAAAATATCCTTTATCAGGATTTATGTCATCGGAATTTTCTTCCATGTGTCCTAAAGTAGTGTATTCTTTTAGAAATTCTGAGTATAATTCCTTTAATTTGGGATCCCGCTCTAAACGGTTCCATAACTGATTTAATCTTTTAGCTGCAATTTGTTTTGAATCTCCCAGAGAATTATCTAACATTTGAATCTTAAAGGGTAATTCAACTACATATCTGCCGTCCGGTTTCCGATAGTGAGTCTTTAAAAAATGTTCATTACAGTAATTTAACTCCTCACTAAGGGTTTTAATTCACTTACTTGCTCCATTTCCCAAAAAGAACTTATTTCTTTTTCCAAATTTTTATAATCTGTTACTAAAAAACAAGAATCGGAATATTCCCTTAAATTTGAGATAGAATTGTATACAGTTCCTGATATAACGTGCCCGAAAAACGTTTCTACTAACATTAATTGGGAATCATCAATTTTAATTTTATTAGACCCTATTAATTCATAGAATAACTGCGCTCCAATCAATGCATGTACGCGTTTCGGCTTATTCCAATTATTATCCGCTAATTCTATGTTCGACGGCAATTTTAGTTTTGACGTATTTATATATTTGGGTGGTAGATTAGCGATTTTAAGAACAACTAACATATCTAATTGATAAGATTTAGTTTTGTTTTCATTCGTTAATTCCGTACTAACAAATGATTTAGCGTTTAAACATAAATCATTAAGTCCGGAAATGGAAATATGAGTTTTTTGTTTACGCAACCCTAATAGATTTGCGGCATGAGAAGTCAATAAATGCGAACTCGAACAACTGTCTAATGCAGCAATTAAAGGTTGAAATTCCCCAGAACCGTCCTTCAAATATATCACAGCTGTGTTTAAAATTACACAAGATTTATTTATTTCATTTTCCTTCGCGAAAAATGTTTGATTATCAGGAGAAAGGGAGGGGGGGGGGAATCCATCTGGCGCCTATCTGTCTGGTCTTCAACAATGAATTGCCTTCTGATATTATTTTCATTTAATGAATGAAGTAATGTATTATGCTCTTTGCTGTCACAAGAAAGGCATTTATTTTTAGATAAACAAGGATTAGGTAAATGGCTATTTAAGCAAGATTGACATAAATTGTTATTTTTAACAAATTCTGATCTCTTTATCACGTTCATTTGTTTAAATTTCTCACATCTATATAAAGAATGTGAATCTGTACATCCTAAAATACACCCTTTTCGCTGTTTTGATTTTGTTAAAAGGGATTTTTCCATGTTTGTCTTAGTGTCAGATTTCCAGTTATTATAAGATTTTTTTTTGTTCCTTTGAAGTAACAGTATTTTGAAGAATACGACTTCTTTCTTCCAAAAAGCTTAAAAAGCTAGCTAATTTAGGAATTTCGTTTTTATTTAATTTCATTTCGAACGATTTTTTTATTTCAGAATCCAATCTTTGAAACAAGATGTGCATTATTAAAGCATCTGACAGCTCATTAGATTCAAATTCAAGTAATTTTAATGCACGCAAATTACATTTTGTATTATCAATTAATTGCATTAAATGATTAGGAGAATCGGGTACTTTTGAAAAATTAAGTAGTTTAATAATATGGCAATCAATGACAGCTCTTTTATTTTCATATCTTTCTTCTAAAGATTGCCAAAGAGATTCGTAAGTATCTTGAGCTGATTCAAGCCTTTTGGCTTCACCTTTTAAACAGCCCTTTAAGTAGCATAACTGCTGAGTTGAATTCAGATTTTTATTATTTCCGATAATAGACATAAATTGCGTCTTAAAGTTTTGAAATTCATCATATTTTCCATAAAAATTGGGTAGAGGTAAGTCTGGAATTTTAAAGCTATTACTAACAGTAGGATATTCTTTATTAACATTAACACATTCATATTTAGAAAGAATAATGTTAAGTTTTACCTCTGAATCTTCCAGTTCATCCTCTAGCTCAGTTGCTAGTTTATTTATTTATTTATTTATTTTGCTTTGAGGTAGGCGCTACAGCTATTCGCCGGCATAACCTCTAATGATCACAAGAAACCATATAGAACACTTTATTTCAGAATATCCAGTACATACATATTCACAGGGACAACACAGACACCCATGCCGCTAGCTGGACTCGAACCAGGGACCAGCGGTGTGGGAGCAGCCTCCGCTACCTCCACGCCACTGGTTCGGCCAGTTGCTGGTTCCAAAGAATCTGTAATGTCGACATCTTCCGGAAGAGTTGTATACAATACTATCAAATTACGTAATGACGTTTTAATTTCCAAAATAGAAACTTTTTTGCTTTCTAAGCGGAGTCGTTCTTCTTGTTGTTCTTCTTGCGATCCTTTTAGATGAATACATTCATATTCATTAATGAATTTCGTAATTTTATTTACTTTAGTTTTCAATACGCCGCGTTGACGATTTAAAGTAGTTAAAGTAGTCATTTTTTATTTTGCTGTTCTCCGGTCGGCTAGGACCGTTTTGTCGGGAGCGTTAGAGAAAAGTGGACTGTTTTTATTTCACCATAGGTTTTTATTGATTATTGCCAGGGGGCAAACATTTATATGAGCTTTTGATTTGAGAGCGAGGGCGCTCGATACAGACGTGTTGTTCGAAGGACAACGAAGCTCAACTGAGCGTTACATCATTTATCAGCTAGGTGGCGCGGATCTCTTAATCAAACTTCGGGAGCGCACACTAACCACTGTTGCAGAGATGCTAGTTTTTTTTTCAAAGTACGAAATCTTAGCTGGAACAATTCTCGTATCCACCAAAGTGAAAGATCCACATCGATCCAGACATGAGAATTCGATATCGAAAAACTGAAAATTCATCTCTAAAGAGCCTTACACGTTAAAGCAAGAGTGTCTGTGTATCAGGCTGCTTGTTATGCCGGATTCACAAAGTGATTAAAGTACATCGCTATGTGCTAGATTTACATTTGGACAAATATAAATGACGAAAATTTTTGATAAGCTTACCATTAAAGTTAAGCTAGTTAACTTCTTTCACCCATAAAACAAACTCGTATAGGCGACTACCGCCAAGTTCTGGAACAAAAATTCTTAAATTTTCTGTACTTTGGAAAATCGAGTTTATCAAATAACATTCTTCAAATATTGCTGCTTTCATATAGACGCATGTTGAATCATGGTGTGGCTTTGATAATATCTTCCTTTTTAGTTTTTATGACTGAAAAGGGTATTTTAATACATACAAACATTTAGAATTACTTTGCTATGCATTGAATCATAGAAGCAACTTGACGCGCTCTGATTGTGTACGCGTACTTTAAACTGTAAAAAATCTTACCCTTTTGCTGCATCGTCACTACCCCGCTATTATAGAATATCTCACTTTTGATCCATGAGAATGCTCCATAATAGGCTGAAGTAATCGTTTTCTACATTAGCGGTGGAGGGACGATGCAGCAAAAGGGTCAAATTTTTAACAGTGTATCCTGTTTAAAATATCTTGAAAAATTACCTCTGTTTTTAAAGACTATCTATTTTCTGAACAATGAAAACGCTCCATAGACGTTTTTAGATCGCTCTCATTAGTCAGAAAATACATAGTCTTTAAAAACAAAGGTAATTTTTCACAATAATTTTAACGTATACTGATGGATTGTCAGCTTTTCCATGCCCATTTACGAAGTCTGTAGATTTTAATGTGGACCTTAAAGCACTACACTAGTCTCAGAAAAAGACCCGGATGTTAGTGTAAAGACGAGCGTTCTTTTCAAATATATCGCTCAAATTTTAATATATTTACATGATTTTTTTTTAATAGGATAGCCGAGGATGTTCTACAACCGGCCTAGTTTTTACTTCTTCGATTTTGCTTATGTATGTTTTATATAATGATAGTTTCAATTTCAGAACCGTTTAAACCGGTTTTGAAATTGAAAATAATTTTTTTTTTAATCTGAAACCAAAATTGAAAAAGTAAAAACTAGGTCGGTTGTGTAATATCCTCAGCTATCCTATGCAAAAAAAAAAAAAAAAAAGAAAAAGAAAAAAAAATCACGTAAAAATTTTAAAATTTGAGCGAGATATTTGAAAAGAACGCCCCCATAGACTTCACATTATCACCCGGGTCTTTTTCTGTGCCTAGTGTGCGGCCTTAAAGTTTGCTGGATGCGATAAATTTCCGAAATGTTAAAGCTTAAATGGACAAGTTCTCGCATCCACTAAAGCGGAAATCGACATCCTTAAGCTGTTGAAAAGATGAAAATCCTTTAGTATATATTTTGCTCCGGAGGAAAAAATTATCTCTACATATGAATGGAAAATAAAGTGCATAGATATGTGTAGCAAAATTATCTTTAGATTCAGATTTGGTTACCGGATTAGACACCAGAACGATTTCAGATTTTGTTCATGTAGGATTCCTCGATGTGAATATGACGACACATGGAGCACAGTATACAATTGATTGAAAAGATCCTGGACAAAAATGAGTCATCAAGTGGGTCCTTGGGCCGAGTGGTTAAGACACCACGCTGCTAATCTCTTGAGAGCGTAGGATATTGTGGGTTCGAATCCCACTGGCTCCGTTGCACACACTCTTTATGTGTAGCTCCCGGTTGTACTTTTCATGTGTCGTAATATTTCCTTGTGCTATCTTGTCCTTGTATGTCCACGAATTTGTAAAATAATATGGATTATGTATTTATGTCTGTGTAGAAATAAAGGATCATTCGGCGTACAATCGAATTCTACCAGGAAATCATCATCAAATTTTATAATAGAAAATGCCTAGCATTGCGATCAGGGCTACACTAGATACCGGGCTTGCTCATTCCTTATCACGACGTCACAAAAGGTGGCTGTCCGCTATCTGCTATTGGTACAAACAGGGCTCTAAGTGACGCACCCATCGTTTTGTACCTATCGCTGGATGTCATTCAGCCACCTTTCGTGACGTCATGAAAGGAATGAGCAAGCCCGGTATCTAGTGTTGCCTTGATTGCGATACATTGTTAAAAATTTAACTTTTTCTGCAACGTCACTCTCCCGCTTTTATAAAATATTTGTCTTTTGACTCATGAGAATGCTCCATGATAGGCTGAAATAATCGTTTTCCATAAAAGCGGTGGAGTGAGTTTCAAATTTTTAGTTGGGACAAAAGCGTCCGTGAAAAAAGTATTTGGGATCGACTGCTGTCACTCTCTTATAGATGCAGCCAAGAACAGGTTATGATTTTCGGATTCCTCGTTTAATCATTTCCGATGCATTTATAGGAATTAGATTGTTGTTGTTTTTCTATTGAATCATAGAGCGATTTTTGTTAAAATCTTTCTTTTTGCTTTTTCTGAATGAAGGGGGAGTACTTCTGACTACACTTAGAAAAGCATTTTACTATTCATTGATACATGGAGTCATTTTGCTGTTTACTCATATATGGAAGTGCTTTGCCGCGCGCTTATGTGTAAGAACACTTTACTTGAGGCATTTTCACTTTTCGATAACCACTTCCGATGTCCTTACGATTAGATGTTGACTTTAAGATTTCATGAATGCGGTAGCTTTTCGTCGTGCCAGATCTGAAGAAGTTACCACATCCAGAAAACCTAAAGATTTACAACGATACTAACCGATATTGTAAGTGTCTTTTGAAAAGTTGACAATCAAACAGTGACAAGTAAAGCGAATACATCAGAACTCAGCAAAGTGCGTTCATTAGTAATGCGTTGCAAAGAGCCGTCATATGTCAGTACACATAATTATGTATTACGGTATAAATAACTAAAAAGTAGGAAATAAATTTAACTTTTTCAAAAAAATGTATAACCGACTCCAAAAAAAAGCGCTAAAAAGAATTAAATAACTCTATAAAATTCTCTAATGACAAATCGTTACCCAATAACCACACATTGACTAACATGTACCGGTATAAAACGGTTAAATTTAACATATAGAATTTTATATCCACCAAACATAGGTTTTCCAGAGAATATTTTTTACAGGAGATTAATTTACATATTTTTGATTTAATTTTTGAATATATACATATAAAAAGTAAGGAATTACTTTTTGAAGTTGGTGCCAAACTATCTTAAGTATAGTAAGAATTGTGGATATATTATGTATAGCACCTTAAATAAAATGGGGAAATCATTATCGATTATGATTGTTTGGCACCAACTTCAAAAAGTAATTCCTTACTTTTTATATGTATATATTCAAAAATTAAATCAAAAATATGTAAATTAATCTCTTGTAAAAAATATTCTCTGGAAAACCTATGTTTGGTGGATATTAAATTCTATATGTTAAATTTAACCGTTTTATACCAGTACATGATAGTCAATGTGTAGTTATTGGATAACGATTTGTCATTAGAGAATTTTATAGAGTTATTTAATTCTTTTAAGCGCTTTTTTTTGGAGTCGGTTATACATTTTTTTGAAAAAGTTAATTAATAAGTAAAGATAGAGACAAATTTAAATAAAAATTGTAATTAAAAATTCACCAATTTCATCACTTTGAATTTTAATGGCTGAATTACCATTATATATCAATTTTGATTAACTACAAATTTTAGAATGTAATCGATAAGCTTTTTAGATACATAGACAAGATAATGATAAAAATACATGATGAAGCGTAACATTTTCTGTTATTGAAGAGCTATTTCAATTTCAAACTTGTGCTGTTTTTATTTTTACTTTTTCCCACATTTATAATGTCTGAAATGAATGTAAATGATTTATTATTCAATATGTTCTTAGCCATAATTAAGATGTTATAAACCTATTTAATAAATCTTTTAAATTAATACAAAAGATATCGTTTAATAAGTTGTTAGCCATATGTTTATGTTAAATTATGATTTGTACGGATACCGTTATTTTCCAGGTGATATACCAACATTTCTATAGAAAAGCTATATGCAGCATAAGAAAATATTGGTACCGAAATATTTCTAGGTTATGAAATTCCAGGATTCGTAAGAACCGTATAAATGGAGGATTATATTGTACCATTTGTATATATTAAAACCACTATAAATCCATATTACAACACAATCTATTTAATAGTTTTATATTAATTATTATTTGAA
Source organism: Maratus speculifer (assembly GCA_964019185.1). Taxonomy (NCBI): domain Eukaryota; kingdom Metazoa; phylum Arthropoda; class Arachnida; order Araneae; family Salticidae; genus Maratus; species Maratus speculifer. The sequence goes on along the minus strand of CAXHSM010000492.1, from coordinate 490,508 downwards.
TAGAACGATCCATTATGCAGGGGTCGGAGCATATAGGAAAAATTCTATTGTCCTTACCAATATATTTTATCAACAATCTTCAAGAGATTTTTTTATAAGATAAGCATGAGAAATATATGATGAAGATTATTGGTAAAATATACTGGTAAGAACAATAAAATTTGTCCTATATGCTCCAACCCCTGATTATGCAACAGAGGTGCTGTTTAATTAACTACTCAAAAATGTGTGCAAAACAACGCGCAATGTGCTCCCTAAATACGATTATTGAAAGACACTTAAAATATCAGCAAAACTGGCACGAAATTAATTTATATTCTATACGTACTGCATAACGATAAAATCCAAATTTGAATATCAAAATTTAATATAAGAAACTTAAAAATATAATGCTACAAAAAGCCGTACTTTAAAATTGGCTACATAAATTGTAATTTAAATCTGCAAAAAAATAATATAGTTTGCGAATCCAAGTAACTAAAATTAAGTGCTTTTTCACATTAGCAACTTACAGAAATCATAAATCTAAGAAAGAGAAAATATTTTGACGATTATTTTTCAGTGGTTTTAGGGAATACGCTACATATTTTTAGGTTTAATTTTCATGTAAAATCTGACATCTAAATAGCTCATGGGCATATTTATGTGATTTCCATAAGGAGATGCTTTGAAATATGTTTTTGTCTGAGAACAAGAGTAAATTCGTTTTGTATGCAGAACATTGATTTTCTTATGCGGTTTTAGTATTCGTTCTTTTGATTTACGGGAGACATGTTGCTAGATATTTATGAGAAAAGTTACATTGGGGCAGTCTGGAAATTTTAAATTTATAGAAAAACCAGAATATGAAATGGAATTTTACGAAAGCTTTTTGTTAAACGCGCACAAACATTTCGTCTCTGCTGTCTTCTAAATAAGTTTTAGCTGCATTATGAGAAATTTCAAACTATATTCTTATTAAAAATTCCAGATCATTCTATGTAAAAACCCGATGTTCTAGTAAAGAATAATGAAATGTTATTAAATTAAATAATTTAAAATGTAATAAGACAAACAGATTTTCTTTACATTTTTATTTACGAATGCCGCAATGAGCAAGCTATTACACCAGCAATAATTTTTGTTATTATTCTTCCAGACTTAAGTCGTATGTTACCTCTTATTTGTTCCTGACAGTGAAAAATATATCATTCTGTTCCTTTAGACATGGTGTTATTAAAAATAACATCAGCTTGAAGAATTATTTAATTAAGGCAAGTTAAAAATTTCTCTTTATAGAAGAAATTATTATTTTGCTTTGTAGGAAATGTATTATATTGAAGTAGAACTACATTGAAAAAGCTTTTCTATAAGAAAGCTTGTTTTGAATTAATTTGCTTTCTTGAACTAGAATACAGATTTGTTGTTGATTCTTGCACTTTATTTACTAAAGTTTAAAGGAGCTCCATAAGTTTTTCCCATCAGAAATATTTAAAAATTTGGTTCATTATAACGTAGAGTATATCAAAGTACTCGCCATGTACCACCGATAGGGTGATCATATTTTTCACTACTAAGCCATCGAAAATAAATTTCGAGTTAGATTCTGAATGATAGCTTATACCGATATTTATTTTTTTAAAATCATTATTGATAAAATGTTGGGCATTTAAAAAGAAAGGGTTACTTTTAAGTAAACGTAACTATAAAAAATAATAAGCAATTATAAGTGATACATATTGGTTGTATAGATTTCAGCAAAAAATGTTATTTTTTCCTTTATAGAATACAAGAACGAAAAATCATGGATTAGGCATACGTTAGGAAACACTTTCCAACACTATCAGATTATTGTTAATAAATTTCATATTGTCATACAATGTAAGATGTGTTTTCATACAATCTTAGAAAACAATTTTAAAAAACCACATAATTCAATAAAAAATATATAACTCAATTAAAAAAACATATAACTCAATTAAAAAATATATAACTCAATTAAAAAATGTATCTCAATTAAATCAAACAATTATTATTTATCAGCAAATATTATTCGCAGCCAGTAATGTATGAGAATTCTTTTGCATTGGCCTGTATATTTTATATAGATTTTTTTACCATACCACATACACTATATGGCCAAAGATGACCAGCCACTTGTGATTTTAGACATTTTGTTAAATATCTAGAAAAATACATGAGAAATTATCTTGAAACTCTAAGTGTTTAAACATTTGTCATACATTTCCGTGAAGATTTTTTCACGAAATTCCATAGGAGACCGTCCTCAAATTTATATTAAAAAAAAAAAAAAAAGATATCTTTTGATAATCTTGTCAAAACTAATGTAGCAAAGGCGTTCAAACTGTAGATTAGGATTACGTGGCTTATTGTAACAAATTATGTTCATTTTTATGTGGATAGCATGTATACTCGTAGAGAAATTTGGGTTTTTATAAAAACAGTCCCAAGTGTTTTGCTTATAATTTGCAATGTTTTAAATATAAAATATTGAATTTTTCCAAAAATATGACAAACAAAATTGTATAAAATACCGTGTAATCAAAATTAAAAAATAACAAAAAATGTATGAAAAATGAACAGAATTACTAAATAATTTTTAATTACGCATGTGTAAGCGCTATCAAAATTTCATTTGCATATTGTGTTAGCTAAATGTATACAGCAAATTTTGTAAAAGTCACAAAAACATAGCTTGGAAATTCTGAAAGTGGTCGTCGATTGAATAAGCTCAAAATCCGTTATTTCCAAAATGAAGCAAAAAGGTGAGGGGATGTATCCATTTATCCATTGATTACTGTCGATATAGAATACTCAATATGGAATGTACTCCTATATTTGGATACAATCGTGTTTTCAAAATTTTTTCGAAAGATTTTTTGCTTTTGTGATTAAATAAATTTTTTAAGAGACATTTCTACCTCTTCTCGATTTTTGAGTTTTTCTCCTTAAAATAGTTTATCCGGTGCATAAAAATATAGAAATCAGTTAGTGTTAAGTCGATCGAATAGATTCGTAGAAAGATTATTGAAGAAAACATTTCTTTAAAAATCAACATTCCTTTTTCTGTTCAAATTTTTTACGTGATCTATTAGGGGACAATCATACAAACCTTCTATATTACGGTCAATGAAAAAAAAAGGTTCCATGTGCATTTTAATGGTGTTACACTTTTTCGAACATCATAAAATTGATATTCATCTATGAAGTATATACTAAGTCACCGCAAAAAAAATCTTGACATTTCCGATTTCAGACGTTTTGTTAAAAATCTAAAAATATACATAAAGAATAACTCCGGAACTCCAGATGTATTAACAAAATAGTACAGGTCATATATTTTCGAAAAGATTTTTTTCCAAAACTCAATAGGGGACCGTCAACAAATTGAAAACGAACGAATATCTTTTGAATAATCCTGTCAAAAATAATGTAGTAAAAACGTTCAAACCGCAGCTTATCATTAAGTGGTTTATGGTAATAAACTGTGTTCATTTTTTGCGGATAGCGTGTATACTCGTAGAGAAATTGAGGTTTTAATGAAAACGGTCCCAAATTTTGCCAAGTTTTTTGCACATAATTTCCAGAGTTCTTAATAAAAAACAATGCTCTTTTCAGAAAGTATGAGAAACGACATTATACATAATACTCTGCAATCAAAATTAAAAAATATTAACAATTGTATGAAAAATGAGCAGGTTTACTAAATAAATTTTCACTGCGCATGCGTCAACGATATCAAAATTTCATTTACACTGGTGTCCAAAAGTTAAGCATAATTGGTAATTAAATAATTATTTTTAAGTAATGAAAGAAATATGAATCGGGATGTGCTGAAACTCCAGGTGTGTAAACAAAATAGTACACGTCACATATTTTCGCGAAGAGTTTTCCCCGAAATCGAACAGGGGACCGTCAACAAATTAAAAAAGAACGAAGATCTTTTGGATAACCCTGTCAAAACTAATGTAGCAAAAGCGTTCAAACTTCACATTATGATTAATTGGCCTATTGTAATGTACTGTGTTAATTTTTACAGTGTAGCATGTATACTCGTAGAGAAATTAAGGTTTTTATAAAAACAGTCCTAAATTTTTCCAAGTTTTTTGCTTATAATTTGCAGAGTTCTTATTATAAAATAATGTTCTTTTCTGAAAATATGACAAACATCATTGTACACAATACCACTTTACATCAGAATTTAAAAATAATAAAAATTGTATGAAAAATGAGTATGTTTAGTAAATAATTTTTCATTGCGCATGCGCCAACGATATCAAAATGTCATTTGCATATTGTGTTAGCTAAATGTATAGAGAAACTTCTGTAAAAGTTTCAAAAACATAGCTTGAAAATTCTGAAAATGGGAGCCTATAGAATCAACTCAAAATCCTTTATTCCCTAAATGAAGCAAAAAGATGAGGGGCTGTATCCATATTCCATTGTTTAGTTCCTACACAATATTGCACGTACAACTATATTTAGGTAAAATCCCTGATTTTTTTGCTTCCTTTAGGAATAACGGATTTTGAGTTGATTCTATAGGCTCCCATTTTCAGAATTTTCAAGCTATGTTTTTGAAACTTTTACAGAAGTTGCTCTATACATTTAGCTAACACAATATGCAAATGACATTTTGATATCGTTGACGCATGCGCAATGAAAAATTATTTACTAAACATACTCATTTTTCATACAATTTTTATTATTTTTAAATTCTGATGACAGGGTATTATGTACAATGATGTTTGTCATATTTTCAGAAAAGAACATTATTTTATAATAAGAACTCTGCAAATTATAAGCAAAAAACTTGGAAAAATTTAGGACTGTTTTTATAAAAACCTTAATTTCTCTACGAGTATACATGCTATCCTTGTAAAAATTAACACAGTACATTACAATAAGCCAATTAATCATAATGTGCAGTTTGAACGCTTTTGCTACATTAGTTTTGATAGGGTTATCCAAAAGATCTTCGTTCTTTTTCAATTTGTTGACTGTCCCCTGTTCGATTTCGGGGAAAACTCTTCGCAAAAATATGTGACGCATACTATTTTGTTTACACACCTGGAGTTTCAGCACATTCCGATTCATATTTCTTTCATTACTTAAAAATAATTACTTAATTACCAATTATGCTTAACTTTTGGACACCGGTGTACATATTGCGTTAGCTGTATAGTATAGAGCAACTTTTGGTAAAATTTCAAACTCATAGCTTGAAAAGTCTGAAAATTATCGTCTAAAGAATAAGATCAAAATCCGATATTCCCAAAATGAAACAAAAAAATGAGGGGCTGTATCCATATTCAATTGATTAGTGTCTACGCAGTATTACACGTACTACTAAATAATATTTGGATACAGCTCCTCATCTTTTTGCTTTATTTTTAACCGACTTCAAGGAGGAGGTTATGATTTCGACCTGTATGTATTTGTTGTTCACGCATAACTTTCGTAAATATGAACCGATTTTGGAAATTCTTTTTTTGTTTGAAAGCATATGGGGCCCATGTGGTCCCATTTAAATTTCATAAAAATCTGTTGATTAGAACTTTTTAAAAAATTAAAACATTAAAATTCAATATCTTTTCGAAGCAATCGTCCAATTAGAAACGTTCATTTTTCATGTTTTTAAGTTACACTTACATAGATACACGATCTTTTCAAAGTGTGAAATCCTAACTGGACAAGGTTCACATTTATTAACAGTGTACACTGTAAAAAAATTGACCCTTTTGCTGCATAATCACTCCCTCGTTTTTGTAGAATATATCTCTCTTGACCCATGAGAATTCTCCACGATAGGCTGAAGTAATCGTTTTCTATAAAAGCGGTGGATTGACGATGCAGCAAAAGGGCCAAATTTTTTACAGTGTACACTGTAAAAATTTTGATCCTTTTGCTGTATCGTCACTCCCCCGCTTTTATAGAATATCTCTCCTTTGACCCATGAGAATGCTCCATGATACATTGTTAAAAATTTGACCCATTTGCTGCAGCGTCACACCACAGCTTTTATAGAATATGGCTTTTATGACCAATGAGAATGCTCCATAACATAGTAAAGTAATCGTTTTCTATAAAAGCGGTGGACTGATGATGCAGCAAAAGGCTCAAAGTTTTTGTACACTGTAAAAATTTGACCCTTTTGCTGCCATCGTCACTCCATCGCTTTTATAGAAAACGATTACTTCAGCCTATTATGGAACATTCTCATGGGTCAAAACAGAAGTATTCTATAAAAGCGTGGGAGTGACGGTGGCAGCAAAAGGGTCAAATTTTTACAGTGTAGTGTAATTGGGACAAAAGCGTCTGTAAAAGAAATATTTGGGAATCAAATGCTGTCACTCTCTTATAGAGGCAGCCAGGTATAGGTAATGAATTTCAGATACCTCATCGAATACGCCCCCGCTCATTTCCGATTACAGTGTCACTGTAAAAAAATGTGATCCTTTTGCTGCATCGTCACTCCCCTGCTTTTGTAGAATATCACTCTTTTGACCCATGAGAATGCTTCGTAATTGGGTGAAGTAATCGTTTTCTATAAAAGCAATAGAGTGATGATATAGCAAAAGTGTCAAATTTTTTACAGTGTAGGATTCCTCGATATGAATATGACGACACATGTAACACAGTATATAATTGGTTGAAACGATTCTGGACAAAATCGAGTTACCAAGCATCTTGTTGAGCGGGCAATTTTCGTCAATCTTGTTAGCTTCTCATACGAGTACAATCGAATTCTTCCAGGAAATCATCCTCAAATTCCATAATAAAAAATGCCTGGCAATGCAATGCACTGTTAAAAATTTGCAACTTTTGCTGCATCGTCACTCCATTGCTTTTATAGAATATCTTTATTTTTATCAATGAGAATCCCTCATAATGCATTTAACTAATCGTTTTCTATACAAGTGGTGAAGTGATGATACACTGTTAAAAATCTGCTGCTTTTTGTTGCAACGCACTCCGCCGCTTGTATATAATGTCTCTTCTCCGACCTATGAGAATGCTCCTTAATACAGTCAAGTAACCGTTTTCTATACAAGCGCTGGAGTGCGTAGCAAAAAATGCAGCAGATTTTAAACAGTGCACAGCAAAAGTTCCAAATTTTTAACAGTGTAGTTGGGACAAAAGCGTCTGTAAAAGAAATATTTTGGAATCAAATGCTGTCACTCTCCTATAGAGGCAGCCAGTTATTGGTTATGAGTTTCAGATCCTCGTCGAATCACCACTGCTCATTTCCGATGCCATTACTGCCTGTATAGGTATTAGATTGTTGCTGTTCATCGATTGAGGCATATTGCGATTTTTGCTAAATTTTTTCTTTTTTTTTTCTGAGTGAAGGGGAGTACTTTTGACTGACTACACTAGAAAAGCATTTTATTATACATTAATATATGAAGTCATTTTGCTGCGTGCTCATATATGGAAGCACTATGTCGCGCTTTTATGTGTAAGGACACTTTACTTAATGGATTGTCACCTTTTGATACCCACTTTCAATGACCGTAGGATTCGATGCAGACAAAGATTTCATAAATGCGGTAGCTTTTCGAAGTGGCAGATCTTGTCTGAAAAGTTACCATACAAAGAAATTCTTAAGATTCACAATGATACTAACCGATATTGTAAGTGGTTTCAGAAAAGTTGACAATCAAACAGTGACAAGTAAACTGAATACATCAGAACTTAGCAAAGTGCGTACATTAGTAATGCATTGCAAAGAGCTATCGTGTGCCAGTACACATAACTATGTATTACGGTATGCATAACTAAAAAGTAGGAAATAAAATAAGCTTTTTAAGAAAAAAATATCAACCGACTTCAAAGAAGCGCTAAAAAGAATTAAATAATTCTTTAAAATTCTCTAATGACAAAACGTTATCCAATAAGCACACATCAGATATCAGGTACCGGCATAAAAAACGGTTAAATTTAATATGTATAATTTAATATCCACCAAACATAGATTTTAGAGATAATAATATTTTACAAGAGATGAATTGACATATTTATGATTTATTTTATGAATATATACATATAAAAAGTAATGAATTTCTTTTTGAAGTTGGTGCCAAACTATTTGATGTATATTAAGAATTGTACCTAAATTATGCCTAGTACCATAATTAAAATGGGGATAATCATTATCGATTGTAATTGTTTGGCACCAACTTCAAAAAGTAATTCATTACTTTTTATATGTATATATTCATAAAATAAATCATAAATATGTCAATCCATCTCTTGTAAAATATTATTATCTCTAAAATCTATGTTTGGTGGATATTAAATTATACATATTAAATTTAACCGTTTTTTATGCCGGTACCTGATATCTGATGTGTGCTTATTGGATAACGTTTTGTCATTAGAGAATTTTAAAGAATTATTTAATTCTTTTTAGCGCTTCTTTGAAGTCGGTTGATATTTTTTTCTTAAAAAGCTTATTTTATTGAAATAATGGATTTTGATCTTCTTCTACCAACGATAACTTTCAGAATTTTCAAGCTATGATTTTGAAACTTTAACAAAAGTTGCTCTATATATTTAGCTAACACAACATGCAAATGAAATGTTTATAGAAATGACGCATGCGCAGTGAAAATTTATTTAGTAAACCTGCTCATTTTTCATATAATTATTAATATTTTTTATTTTTGATGACAGTGTAGTATGTATAATGTTGTTTCTCATATTTTCTAAAAAGAACACTGTTTTTTATTAAGAACTCTGGAAATTATAAGCAAAAAACTTGGCAAAATTTGGGACCGTTTTAATAAAAATCTCAATTTCTCTACGAGTATACATGCTATCCACATAAAAATGAACACAGTTTATTCCCATAAGGCACTTAATCATAATCCGTTTAATCATCACAGTTTAAACGTTTTTACTACAATAGTATTTACAGGGTTATTCAAAAGATATTCGTTCTCTTTCAATTTGTTGACGGTCTCCTATTGGATTTTGCAAAAAATTCTTCTCGAAAATATGTGACCTGTACTATTTTGTTTATACATCTGGAGTTTCGGAGTTATTCTTCATCTATATTTTTAGATATTTAACAAAACATCTAAAATCGCAAATGTCAAGATTTTTTTGCGGTGACTGTATAATATATATTATGTACAATCTGTAGTGCAAAGAATATTTGTTATTGATTTACAGAGCCACACAAAAGTATTCCATTGAATAGTTATATAGGGAGAACATTGTTTGGTGCACGTCTTAATTGTGCTTAATTATTTAATGTTTTATGAAACTGATATACGTTACTGAGGATTACTAAAAGTTATTTCCTGTATAATAGAAAGCAGATAGTATCTACAGGGACACGAAAAAGATTTCGGCTACTATACTTTATCTGCAATACTGTACATTATTACACCAAGAACTGAATATTTTTAGGTGCGTTCGTAATTATATAAATGCGTTACACCTATAGTCATCGTTTAGTCTGTCCGTCCATCCCTCTATCTGTCCGCATATAAGAGAGCAAAAACTACCTAACCAAATCGTTCGAGATTTAAAATTTATAATTGTTGCATAATTTTGTCGAGTCATTTCAAATTTTATGAAAATCAGATGTATAGTTTAATTACAGGGACAATTAAAAGTATTACATTACATTACGGCCAAAAGGAAAAATAGTTTCAAGTACATTTGAATGGTGTTACACTCTTTCGAATATAATAAAATGGACAGGAATCTATGAAGTACATACTTAATTATACATTCTGTACAATCTATGACGCAAAGAATATTTATTTTTAATTTACAGGGCCACTCAAATGTATTCCACATAATGAAATACGGGGAAATATTGTTTGGGGCGTGTTTTAATTATATTAAATAATTTCACATTTTATTAAATTGATTTACGTTGCTGATGTTTAGTTCAAATTTTTTCCTGAATAATAGAAAGTAGATAGCATTTATAGGAACGTACAAAATATTTCGACCACTATACTGTATCCGAAGTACTGTATACTTTAACAGAAAGATCTGAATATTTTTAAGTTTCGTTATAGTACGAACTCACCTCAATTACTTCGCATCGAGTGTAATTTCCAACTTGTTTATTTTGAAGAAGTGTCTATGGAGTGAAATCTTACAAATCATCCATTTGCAATACGATGTATGACATTGCTTCCATGCTCCATGCCTGGATTATATTACAAAACACGTATGAGGTATTTCGATCAAACTGATAAAAAGTGAAATTGCGCAGCAAAATCACATCCATTTCTTCTTTCTTCTAGCATTCTCAAAAGATTAAGAGTTAATGTAGCCAACTATTTCATGTATTAAACAATTTAACTGAACCTGATTGAAACTGTAATCTCTTTGATCTACAAGAAACGGGAGGTAAATGAAATGTGGCACTAAAAAACAAACGTTATTGTCCGAAAAACAAGATATAAATGAAAAACGCGTATATCCAGAGGCTCAAATTGCAATTAAGATCGTTATTTGTTCCAACGAACTTCTCTAGGAATGATTTCCAGTTCCTTTTGACCATGCTCTCCTTCAGCATTTCGCAAACTTTACAAAGAACACAAAGTTCTTGAATCACTAGGAATTTCTGCTGTGCATGAAACATCTAAAATTAATGTAGCTGCCAGTTTCGAATGTACTGTATACATTTAATGATACAAATACTAACGACAAACTTTTCATTCACATTTAAATTAATTTTCTAAAGTTTGTAAAAAAATTTTTAGTAGATTATCATAAAAGATTTTCTCAACAGTTTATAATAATTTTATAAAAAATGAATGATGGCAATCAAGTACCAGCAATAAGATCTCAATTCCTTTATGGTTTTTAGAGCAATGCAATCTGATACTAAGTAACAAATCATGAGACTTGTTGTTGTTTAGCTAATTAATAAAATCTGTTCAACCACATCTCAAACACTCCATGTCACTACATGTAGTTTTCGGTAAAGTGTAGCAACTTACATGTACGAAATTCATTCTGCAAAAATAAAACAGTTAAAGAAAAGAAAAGCGCAAAATATGTCTTTTACAAAATTATAAGACCACGTGTAAAAAGGAAAGTTTTAGGAAATTTATCAAGAACATATTTTCTGAATAACTTGAACGATTTGTGAGAATTTTAAGAATTTTTTTTAGATTCAGAATTAGTGTTCCATTTCGCCCTAATGGCGACTTCTGATTCATAAGCTGAATGATAATTTATTCTCGCAAACTTGGTCGAACAAATAACCTTCAGGTTTTTATGAGGTTTATGAGGCTTAATACACAGCTAGACTAAGATATAACACAAACCTTTTCTCTTTTAAACCAATCGTTTGTTCATTTAGATACATTATCTTGTTGACACATCCATTTCGGCCCTATTAAATGTGTCTTGAAGTGTATCAGACCTCCGTACGTCAATCATTTATGTCTGAGTTAGTTTTGCCATCAACATTTTGTAGATCGTATTTTCCTGCATATGAGACTCACATCATAAAGGAACCGTCTGCTATTAGCGTACAGTAGAGCTCTAAATTTAAGCATAAAACTCTACACTTTCTTTTATGAAAACTTAAGAAACTGTACATAAACTTTATAGATTTCCGAACATTTTTCATCCAAGGAACTCAAATAAAGCAACAAAAGTAATTGCCGCTAATTGAAAATTGAAAGTGTGTGCAATCTTTCATATGTAGATGGCATCTTTGTTGCAAAAACGTTAAAAAGCGCATAAAAATTAAATTTAAAGAATCTAATCAAAAATCCAAAATTTGACTTCGTAAGGCATAACTGAATACATAAAAGTGGCATCGTGGAAATTTTTGTAGCTCTGCGTCGCTTCAGTCGTCTCACAGTCTACTTACAGATTACTGATGCTCTGGTCGCGATGGTTTTTCAATGATCAACTATGAGTTCTGCGTACAAAGGATCCCTTCTAATAAAAGAACTTTTAATATCAAGCATTCTGTGTATTTGTCGACGCTTAGATTAATATCCCAACTGGATCGTGATTAATATCCCGACTGGATATATCTGGTCTTACGCATTCTTATCTAAAACCACATCTTCATGTTTGTTTGTAAAAGATAACAAATCTCATAAAAACGAAGCAAATCACTCATTTACATACTTTTTTCAGGAAAATAGAATGTGGCTCATATAAATTGAGAATTTGTATTGAATGTATTTATCTTGAAATAGAGATGAGTATGTCAATCCCCCACAGTACTATGACAACCATCATAAGAAATCATCAACAAAAATGTTGTATGCAGACAACTTTTCTTTATATTTTCAACTGAAGACATGACCTTCCTTTATTCCTTTATTTATTTATTTATTTTGAGAGAGGTAAGTAACACACTCTTTTACGTCATATGCCAATAGACATTTGTCGACATTGACTCATAAGCTACATTTTAACACACATTTTTAGTCAATTATATCAGTATCTCTCATTGACTACGTCAATAAAAAAAGTAATTACAAGAAAATATATTTTTTAAATTTTTAAATACTTGTTCATCAAAAATAAAATGAATTCAAACTGAAATTAAACCCGTGGCTTTACTATCCATTAAGACTCAAAACTCGTGCTATACAGGATATGCTGCGGTCAGGTGCTCAGCTCAACGCAAGACCCTCAGTGTTTGCTTTCCAAGCGAGTTGATACTCATTTTATCAGCCCCCATGTGATTAAATTTTGAGTGAACCTAGCTAGTCCGGAGTCGAGCTTTCGATCTTTTCATGGTAATCTGAAGCGTTTAGCACTACGCCAGTGAACTTCTCGGTTAAACAGAACACCAGTAATTTTTTCCCTCATATTTAATCTGGAAAATAACCTACATCGATGCATATAATTGCAATTTAAAAACAGCATCAATTTCCTTTAGTTTCCGGTTTGTTCGTTTTGTTTTACTTTCGTAACTATTCTTTTACTCATCTTTATAAGTGATTAAGATTTAAGAATTAAGATTATTTAAAGAGATTATTTCAGATTATTTAAATATTTAGTGAAATACAAAGTTAGACTTATTTAATCAATCTTATTTCAGGTTATGTAAGCAAAGAATATAAAATCTAAGATTTTCTACCATTTTCTATAAATTCGAAAGCTAAACAAGAGAATATATTGTATAAAAGGTCATATGTACGAGTTACCTTATACCATTAAACATAAAATTTTATTTATTTATTCACAATTTATTTTGATTAAGCAATTTTATTTAAACATTACGTAATAAACAGAAAATAATCGATTTTATGTAAACTGGCTTTCAGCTTATTTTCTATATAAGAATTCCAAACAATTACTCTTACGAACTCGCTGTTTGCAGAAAAGCCTTATTAGTCTTAAATTATTTAAGACATGAATTTGAACGATGTATTGTAATTGAAATGAAGTAAAAAATAAATTTATCTGCACTCCCGCTCCCACTGTTCTGCTCGCTTTAACAGCAGAAGTATTTTATTCTATTAATTAAGAATAACGCTCTAGAAAATTAAAACTATGTTAGGAAAAATTTATTCCCAGAATCTCACATTAATGGATTAAGAAATGGTTTAATTAAACAATATCTGATGAATGAACATAAGCTGTTTTTTAATGTTTAAAAGAATGCTCGTGAAAAGTTTCCATTATTTTTTGTATCCTTTTGTTTGTTTGTTTGTTTGTTTTCTTGTTTTTTTTAACTAAGTTCGAGAGATTTTAATCTGATTTTCTTATATATCTTTTCGTAATATCTTAAATAATCGTAAAATTAAAAAAAAAAAATCCATGTATTTTTAAAAAGTTTGAACAATTTCTCAAATAATATAATAAAGCAATATGAAAATACTAGAGAACCCGACAGACGTTGTCCTGTAGTCACGTGTTTAATTCGAAAATTTAAAACTTTTTTTGAATAAGCTGTAACAACTGGACTGTTTTGATGAAATTTTTTATTAAAAAGTTATTACAATATCTAATGTCATTATATGTACATTTATCACAATTCGACCAATCAACAGTGTGTGAATATATGTATACTATGAGCGTAGAATTCACCATGCGTATTATTATATTTATGTACATTTACTTGATTTTTTAGAATCGGTGCCAGCCAAGCCAAGTTACATGCAAGTTTCCAACAGACACACATCCAAATAGCTACGAGTTTTTTCACGATTTAATATTTAGTTAAAAAATTTAACTTTATTCTTTTACGATTTGCATTGGATATTTAATTTTATTTTTGAAATTGTTTTGGATGGCTCCGACTCCAAAAAATCAAATAAATGTACATAAATATAATACGCATGGTAAATACTACGCTCTTAATTTAATTTCTTATTACAATTATGTAAGGAAATTTTTTTTCACTTCGCAGTAGTTTTTGAAGTCGGTTCAACTTTTGATAGAAAAGTTTATTTTTCTCCTTTTAGTTATAAGTTAACGATTTTTTGAAGTCGGTTAATTAAAATTATAATACAGAAAAAATATTGTAAATTATACACGGATGTCAGTAAAGGGTTCGAACCCACGCTATCTTTCGAAAACCAGAGCTTAAATATGGCGCCTCAGTACGCACAGCCATCTGACTGCACTTCACTCGGCGAGCTTATGCAACGTCCATGTTACTTTTAATTTGCAAGAAATCCCTAATTATATTAGTTTTTTGCCCAATTACTAAAAAAGTACTGAACCTATTTCGATGAAATGGAAGTGGTACCAATTCGAGAGTAACCTCTAATTTAACACAAAAACGAAATTAATCGGTTGGATAGTTTCGAAGTAATCGGTGAACATATATAAAAAAAGTACATGCGCGTCGAATTGATAACCTCTTCCTCCTTTTTTGAAGTCGGTTAAAAATTATAATACGGAAAAGATTATAGTATAGATGTCTGTCAGGAGTGGGGTTCGAACCCACGCTCTCTTTCGAGAACCCTAGCTTAAATCTGGCGCCTTAGACCGCTCGGCAATCCTGACTACGCTCCATTCGGCAAGATTATTCAACGTTCATGTTACTTTTAATTTGCGAGAAGTCACTAATTGTATTAGTTATGCCTAATTACTAAAAAAGAACTGAACCAATTTCGAGAGTAACTTCTTTAATTTAACACATAAAAAATAATAATCGGTTGGATAGTTTCGGAGTTATCGGTAAACATGCATAAAAAAAAACATACTCGTCGAATTGATAACCTCCTCCTCCTTTTGTGAAGTCGGTTAATAAATATATAATACGGAAAAATTTATTGCAAACTATACTTGGATGTAAATTATGTTAGAAGGGGGATTCGAAACGCTCTCTTTCGAGAACCAGGCCTTAAATGTGGCACCTTAGACCGCTCGCCCACCCTGACTGCACTCCAATCGGCGAGCTTATTCAACGTCCATGTTACTTTAAATTTGAGAGCAATCATCAATTTTATTAGTTTTGCCTAATTACTAAAAAAGTACTGAACCAATTACGATGAAATGGAAGTAGTACTGATTCTAGAGTAACCTCTTTAATTTAACACAAAAAAGAAATTAATCGGTTGGATAGTTTCAAAGTAATCGGTGAACATACATAAAAAAATACATACGCATCAAACTGATAACCTCTTCCTCCTTTTTTGAAGTCGGTAAAAAATTTTATACGGAGAAGGTTATTGTACACATGTATGTCAGGAGTGTGGTTCGAACCCATTCTCTCTTTTGAGAACCAGAGCTTAAACCAGTATGCTCTGGGCCATCTTGACTGCACTCTATATGACGAACTTATTCAATGTCCATGTTATTAAAAATCGAAATTTTTTGTTTTGCATGCAACATGAATAGACGCAGTATCTTGCTCAAATGCATACTTTAGACCAGTTAAAAGTTCACTAAATGGCTCTAAATTGTTCTCCATTGTACGTGTTACGAAATTATTCTATTCTATTAATTATTCTCGATCAACAGTTCTAATATTGTGGTTCAGTGCAATTTAAATCTAGATCAATCACAAATCTTTGGACGAAACAAAACGTTTAATAAAAGAAAACATAAAATAAAAGTTTGAGAAATATTCGACATTCTATTACATCTAAGAATCTAATATCAACAAAACAGATTATTTCATTTCAGTTTATAAAAGAGTCTATACTTTAAAGAACGTCCAAGCTGGCTAAATACGATGCTCGCTAATTAGCCGGAACATCCCGCCCGGCGTTGGACGACTGTCCAACATCATCATAAATAGGCAATGGAACAACTCCTGTGATGTTCCTACGTAGTATACCTGTGGAGGTCTTGAGATCAACGACGCGGACATGTCCATCGTCTCCTTTGTAGGTCTTCAAAACTCTTGCTAACCTCCAGTTGTTGAACTCTTCGTTTCTATCTTTCAGTAACACGAGTTGACCATCTTGAAGATTTTGCGAGGTCTTTTTCCATTTACTTCGAACTTGCAACTCATTTAAGTATTCTCGGTTCCAGCGTCTCCAGAACTGCTCTTTTATTCGTTGAACTAAGGTCCATCTAGAAGAAAAAGGCAAAGAATCTAAAACCTCATTATTATCAGGAATATTTAGAAGAGGACCTCCAGTAAGGAAGTGACCAGGTGTCAATGGCTCTAAATCGTTAATATCTGTAGATAATGAAGTTAATGGTCTTGAGTTCATGACGGCTTCAATTTGGGTTACAAGGGTTGTCAACTCTTCAAAATTTAAGACAGAGGATTTAGTTATTTTCAAGAGTATTCTTTTCATAGCTTTAATATCCGATTCCCATAGTCCACCGAAATGTGGAGATGCAGGTGGTATGAAGTTCCATTTTATTCCCTCATCTGCACTAAATCTCTGAATTTCTTCCGAAGCACAAATTTGGTAGAAGGATTTTAAAAGAGCATAAGTACCCTTAAAATTGGTGGCATTATCACTCCATATAACAGAGGGTTTCGATCGTCGAGAAACAAATCTTCTTAAACAGGCTAAAAATGCTTCTGTGGTCAATTCTGAAACAATTTCCAGGTGTACTGCTTTAGTAGAAAAACATATGAATATAGCAATGTATGATTTTATTTTAATCTTTGATCGCTTCAAGTTAGGTTTTGTTATAATAGGACCAGCTAGATCTACACCTGTCTTCTTAAATGGTCTAGATGGTACAATTCTATCACGAGGTAAATTACCCATAATTTGTTGAATAGTTTGATGCTTGGACCGAATACATGTTATACACCTACTTATAATTTTTTTTACTTGGCTTTGACCAGATGGTATCCAATAAAACTGTCGTAATAATGATAGGGTTGTCTGAGTACCCGAATGCAGGAATTTTCTATGAAAATGTTGAATCAAGAGTTCAGTGAAATAATGAGACTTTGGTAAAATTAACTGATGTTTCTGTGATTCCGCTAAATTCGAAAATTTCAATCTTCCGCCGACCCTCAACAGCTCATCAGCATCTAGAAATACGTTTAAACTTAAGAGTTTACTGTTGTTTGGAAGAGGACGTTTTCCCTTTAAACACTGGATTTCAGTTTGAAATGCAGAATTTTGCACAATCTTTATCAGTCTCTTGGTTGCATTTTGTAACTCAGAAGTATCTAAATAATCATATTTTCTACTTCCTGTTTCTAATTTACAGTTATTCAAAAATCTTAAACAATATGCAGTAACTCTTATTAATTTCATAAAAGACGAGTATCGATTAATTAAATCAATGTTTGCTTGATTTTTATCAACAAGTGTTGATTTTACAGTAGCATTTTTCTTTAGTTCTAACTCATCTTTAGTTTCAGCAATGTCTAATGTATCAAATGAACTAGCCAATTTTGGCCAAAGAGATCTGTCTTGCTTTAACCATTGGGGACCTTCCCACCAAAGATGGCTATTTTTCAACTCTGGAACTTTCAAGCCTCTAGTAACAAAATCGGCAGGATTATCTTGTCCAGGACAGTGAAACCAATTTGATGGATCACTAAGATTTCTGATTTCTTTTACTCTGTTTCTAACAAACATTTTGAATCTTTCTGACTCTCCCTTAATCCAATACAATGTAATAGTTGAGTCAGTCCAAAAGTAGCAACTTACGGGAAAAACTAATTCTTTAGCAATTTTATGACAAAGTCTAGTAGACAAAAGGGCTCCTAAAAGTTCAAGTCGAGGTATAGAAACAGTTTTTAAAGGGGCAACTCTACTTTTTGCTGCTACAAAACTGGTAACTATGCTCTTGTTCTTTAAAACTGCTCTAAGATATACTACTGTACCATATGCCTTTTTTGAGGCATCTGAAAAACTATGTAATTCAAAACAATCAACTTCATCAGGAGCTATATCAGACAAATAATATCTGGGGATGCTAATACTATTCAGTTCCTTTATTTCTTCAAACCATGCATTCCATAAATTGTCCAAATGCTTTGGTAAATTCTCATCCCAATCGAGGCCTAAACACCAAACTTCTTGAATTAAGCATTTGATTCTAATGGTATAGGGGCTAAGAAAGCCAATTGGGTCGAAAATACGACCAACAGTTTGCAATAAATAGCGTTTAGTATTAAGTCTCTTCGAGAGGAAATTTTCCATATTATGAATTTTAAATGACAGTGTATCATTATCTGGGTCCCAAGAAACCCCTAAAACTTTTAGGGGTCCTTTTATCCTCACCAAGTGCTGATTACTAAGATTAAAATTATCAGTTGCGTCATCAGTATGCAAACCATATTGTTCCCATTTTTGACGTAATTCATACGAATTAGTTTTCCATTTTCTAAATATCATTGAAGCTTCTTGGAAGATTTCATAAGCTTCCTTACTAATTTTAAAAGCTGATTCAACATTTGGTTGACTGCTGATAAAGTCATCAACATATAAGGATGAATTTAAAATATCAAAAGATTCAGGAAATGCTTCTACATACTTTCGTAGGTGATGCTTGATAGTAGCTGCAAGAAGGAAGGGGCTTGACTTCACACCGAAAAGTACTCTCTTGAGTCTAAATATTTTAAATTCCTTACCTGGATCTTCAACCCATGGCTCATCATCCCAAAAAAATCTTGTGAAGTCCCTGTCTGCTTCATCAATTTCGATCTGCAAAAAAGCTTTCTGAATGTCTGCGGTAACTGCTATTGGAAAGTTTCTAAATTTGATTAAAAGACTGAACAGATCGGGGATAAAATTTAAACCAGTATATAAACAGTCATTTAGTGATAATTCACCTTTAGAATGGGCGCTTGCATCAAACACAATTCTAAGTTTAGTTGTGGACTAATCTTCTCGAATCACTGCTCTATGGGGCAAGTAAAATGTATTTACATCAGATGAGTTTTCAACAAGTTCGATGATATTCTCTGCTAAATAACTGTCCAGAACAGATTTATATTCTGAGAATAACGAAGGATCGTTTCTAAAGTTTGTTCTCAACTTCAAAAATCGTCGATGCGCCACTTCGCGATTGTTATTGAGGGACATTTTTAAATTCTTCTTCCATGGAAATTTTACCTTGTACCGATTATCTTTAAAAACAATACTATACTCGAAGTCAGATATGACGTCATTATCTACATTAGAAATAGCTTGAGTTTCGGATTCAATTCCTAAGCTTTCCAGTTGCCAAAATTCTCTAATTTGTTCAGATAAATCCTTTTCTTCAACTATAATTTTCATGCTAAATAATTCATTGGCTGACCCCATATAACCCTGCAAACACCAGCCAAAAAGAGTTTCAGTAGCTACGAGATTATCCTTTAGTCGTTTCATTCTACCAGTTACAACATTATAATAACTATCAGTACCTATTAAAACTGCAATTTGTTGATTACTATATTCATGACTGTCAGCTAGTTGTAGACCTTTCAATTTATTATATGATTTTCGAACGTATTTATCAGGAGTGGGTAAGCAAGCAGCTGAAATCTGATCTGTTTCAAGGGCTTCGATTTCAATGTTCAAAGAGGGTTGATCCCTATTTTCTAGTTTTACTTTTACAACATTATATGTTTTCTCAGTCGCTTTTTCGGCTCCAAAAGCATAAACTGATAAGGTTTCCTTTCTAATAACTGGCAATTTTAGCTTTTGTGAAATATCGCGAATTATAAATGTTCTCATACTGCCGTTATCTAATAAAATACGAACTGGTTCATTTTTATCAGTTTTCAAATCTTTTATTATTGTTGAACAAGTTTGTAAAAATATATTGCAATGGGTGTTTTCGTCTGGTACCTTACTAGTGGAAGTGTTATCACAATGAGAAATGGATACGACACTTTTATCAACATTTACATTTGAATGATTTTCTAATTGGAAACAAATAGCCCTACTATGTTTTTTACCGCAAATATCACACATTTTGGTTTCTCCACAGTCCTTGATTCTATGTTTACATTTTAAACACAAAAAGCATCTTCCTTGCTTTTTTAGTAATTCTTTTTTCTCAGCCAAGGTTAATGATTCACAGAATTCGCTATTATGCTCAACACTATTACAAAATATACATGAATTCTTGTTTACAGAAGCCATTAATTCAGCTGAAACATTATTTTGTTTATAACCTTTCGTAGTATATTGATATTTCGACTTAAATTTTGATTGTTTATCTGAAAATTTGGGTTTGTATTCATTCTTGTTATCATTAGAAAATGATTTTTTAGAATCTAAATCATGGATAGTTAATACCCTTTCTCTACTCTCAATTTCATTTTTAAGAAAACTCATAAGATTATCTATATTCCACATTTCACCATTCTTTAGATGTCTATTAAATTCTAATGTTAAATCTGGAGGTATTAACTTCAATAATATTGGGCAAAGCAACCCACTGTATGTATCAGATTTTACACCCAACGACTCTAAATTTCGAATTTGTACTAGACATTTATCATACAAACATCTTAAACCATAAGTGTCAGAAGAACTTTTCAAACATTTTATATTTAATAAATTATTTAGATGAGCGTGTACGAGCATATCATGTCTACCAAACCTTTCTTTCAAGAGCGATACAGCCGCCGCATAATTATTTTCTGTCAAACTAAATCCACTGATTGTGTTTGCAGCCGATCCTGCTACCAAACTTTTCAAATAGCTGAATTTCTCAACATCGGTAAGACTTGGATTTTTGTCTATAGCTGTTTCAAATTCATTCCAAAATTCCAGGAATTTATCTGGTTCACCAAAAAATCGACTTATTTGTAGTTTAGGCAGCTTTATTTTCTTTAATTCGGTAGAAGCAGGACATGCCCGTACTGAATCAATATTATTAGCATTAACAACATTTGCATTTGTACTCAAACTTTTAATCTTGAAGTTTAATTTACATCTATACGATATCACTTTCTGATCGTATTCATCAATATTTAAAATTTCATTTTCAACATTTTTAGCATTTAATAAACTTAAAATGTTATTATCTAGTTGTTTAATAACATTAAATTTGGTATTTAATTTCTCAAGTAATTCCTCAAAATATGTCACAGAATGTTCTGATTTCGCAAAATAATCATCAATATCTTCTATTAACTTATTTAAAAGATTTCGATGCGTGTCACGCATCTTTCTTTCCTTATTTTCATTCATTGTATAAAATAAAATACAACAAAAAGTCAACTCACCAATCTGTCATCAAAACGAAAGCCTTTTTCTAATTGCGCAATAGCTTGAAATCCCGAATTCTTCCCGGCCGATGCACCAATGTTATGAAATTATTCTATTCTATTAATTATTCTCGATCAACAGTTCTAATATTGTGGTTCAGTGCAATTTAAATCTAGATCAATCACAAATCTTTGGACGAAACAAAACGTTTAATAAAAGAAAACATAAAATAAAAGTTTGAGAAATATTCGACATTCTATTACATCTAAGAATCTAATATCAACAAAACAGATTATTTCATTTCAGTTTATAAAAGAGTCTATACTTTAAAGAACGTCCAAGCTGGCTAAATACGATGCTCGCTGATTAGCCGGAACAGTACGTATGTAGTGTTGTGCTGATTGACGACCATCGAGGAAGTCCAGAAGCAAAGTGAGTTCCAAATCATTAAATAGTCACCTCCTTGTTGATGATTAAAGAAATTCCAAGGATTTTTAAGCAAGTTATGCCAATAGCATGCCCATTCACCTGGACCATCCAAATTACACTTTTTTACCTCACTGAATATCACAATACACCACTTGAGTCCATATGTTTTCGAGCCTACTGCATTCTCATCAATTTGTAGTGATATTTAAAAGCTTGTTGTTTTAATTTTTTTATGTAAACTAATTTTTCTTTTTCTTTAATGCATCTACGAATCGTTTCCTTTGACACAGAAAGTCCTAACTCATTTTTAATATGACTAGCAGTCATCATTTGTATTGTCAATTTATGGATCCTTCTATCACCTCGTTTTCTGATCACACGAGATCTTCCGGATCTTTGTTTTGCTATGAAAGAGTCGCCTCTAGACAATACTGGTTAAACATACTTTTTCGGACGATTCATATTAAATGAATTTTTTGCAAGTCTTCCCTTTCGATATTAACTTCCATGCTTCAATTACTTCATTTGACCAATATGATATTTCTATTTCGCAGTATCTTCACTAATTTTTATATTGAGAAAAGAACTTGGATGTGCATGTGACGCGTAAAGTTTGAAGTTTGCATTTTTCCGTGAACAGTTGCCAAAAATCAAGAAAGTATCTAAACTTTTGCAATATGCGAATTTCACTTTTTTTTGTCAAATTAAATATTAAAACCATTATTTTCGTCCTAAAATGTTTAAAATATATTTAAAAATAAGTATAGCCATTTATATAACCCAAGAGATCGTATCTTTTATTTAAAAGATAAATACCACCAGTGTCTAAACTTTTGCTGAGGACTGTATGGACTCGATTTTGTTGCTCGCTACTAATCGTATACACATTGAAATCGTGTAATAAAGCAGTGGTAAAAAATTTGCTATTTTCTTTATCGAACATAAAACCGTATATATTTATTTTTAATTTATTTTTTAGAAGTTTGAAAATACATTTCGGACACTCTTAATTTCGACATATACAAACGTTTACCGAATATTTCAGGTTTGCTGCTTCTATCTGTTTGTTTAAATGAAAAATTATAACTATTATGACATACAGGAGAAATATAAACTTTTTTACCAAAAATAAAACAGACTTCAAAAACTACTGCAAAGTAAAAAATGTTTTTTTACAGAATAGTTAATAAGAAATTAAATAAAGAGCATTGTATTTACTATGCGTAATGTTATATTTATGTACATTAATTTGATTTTTTGGAGTCGGTGCCAGCCAAGCCAAGTTAAATATAATCATTCGATATACATACATCCAAATATTTGCGAGTGTTTTTTACGATTTATTATTTAGTTTATTTTTTTTACCATTTTTTAAACATTTTATCTGATTTTATAAATGAATATTTCAAGTGAGATTAGCAACTATAATTATGTTTGCTAAATTAAATGTTGATGAAAAATTAGTACGTTTATACAGCCTATTATGTAAAAGAAATCGTAATCAACCATAGATTTTTCAATGAGGAAACTTGGCTTTAATTTTGGGCGTGGCTTGGCTAGCACAGACTCCAAAAAATCAAGTTAATGTACATAAATATAAGATTGCGCATGGTAAATACAATGCTCTTTATTTAATTTCTTATTGACTATTCTGTAAAAAATGTATTTTATACTTTACAGTAGTTTTTGAAATCTGTTTTATTTTTGTTAAAAAAGTTTAATTGTCACTTTTTAGCTTTTTCCAGTTACGATTTTTATTCGATTGTTTTGGTGGAAATAACAGACTTTTAAAGAAACTTTTTAAGATGTTATTTTGATAAGTAAATACTTCTGTCCAGATTTGTGTGAACATTGATAAAGCACGCTTTTGTAAAAAGATTTATATATATTACATTGTTGTTCTTAAAATGAATAGCTTTAAGTTTTAATTAAATATATTTGTTTCTCGGTTTGGATATGGATAGAAGGACAAAAGATGCAGCTCACCTGAAAAAATATTGGCCCTTGGAAAGTGACAATAAAAAGAGCTTTGGCTTACTAAAAATGTTTTATGCAATAGAGAAGGAAGATCCAGTGACTTATCTTTATTACTTTCTAACCAGACCCCCTATTTTCCGGGTTCGCCTAGCGGAACTGGTCTGATATCAGCGCAGATGACCACTTTATCGTCGCGTAGCGTAATTAAACCTGACAAGTGTCTAGTACCTACTTCTTAAATATAACCTTTTTAATTCTGGTTACTTAACATTTATGTCTTGTTGTGTAACACCTGTGCATACTCAAGTTGATTTACTAATTTAGAAGCTTGATCAGATGACAAGTCTTTCACCCAGCAAGGCATTTCAGAGGTATAATTCATATGTAACTTCGAGAATGACAAGATTTACATGCACCAAGAGCCATCAGGGTAAATGGCGACCCAATGACTTATTAAAAAATGATCAGAAAAGGACCACAGCGTGAAAGACTTAAATGGCGTTCAATCAAATGGCTGGTCATTGGTGAAATTTCTATAATTTCAAAAGAAAAATTACGTATAATTCATTCGAGACTTCAAGAATTTAAAAACAATTTATTTTTTGGTGGCATTGATGTTTTTTTATTCGGAGATACTATGAAATCGGTAATATGTAATGTATAATGTATATGTAATGTCAATGTGTTTAAATGTATTCTAAGCACTGCAGCATGGTATTTTATTAACAATTTAATTTATTTGCTAAATCTTTTGCCAAAGCGGATAATTTTGATAGACAAACCGAAAAGTCATTGCGATCATGGCGGCATTTTGTTCATTTTTGGTTGTTATGTATTTCATTTTCCTTGACAAAAACAGCTTAACTCACTTCGGCATTTATGCTTCTTGTCCTATGCTTCTTATTGCATCATCATTTGCAATACGCCAGGTAATGATGAGATTTAAAAACTATTAAGTAATCTTCCGTTGTTGAATCCACTGCCAATTCGCGTTTTTTACTAATACTATTTGGTGCAGTGAATCGTTTATGTGAAAGAAACCTTTTAAGATACCTACATTTAGGGGAAAGGGGGGCTAATGGAACGTAGGTCTATGGGACAAATGGATTTTTTTACACGACAAATAATTTAGTGAAGATTTATATACCACTGCATGGCAATAGGTCTAACACACATTTTCAGCATGGGAGGTCAGCCATGAAAGTTGAATGCTGTTTAAAAAAAAATCATGTTTTATTTCGAACAAACCAAAATAATTTTATTTTTTACGATTGATTATATTTTGTAAACAATTCAGAATACTTATATCTCATTTAAATACATTTATAGATACTACAGATATAAGTTAATGAGAAAATATTACTGAAAAAATAATGCATTAAAAATGTAAATAATTGTATCTCAAGTAATACATTTGCGTATATTGGGGTCTAATGGGACAACTTAATGATAACATACATGACTTGATATTTCTTTAAAACAACGTCGTAATGTTTTTTTTTGTCTTCAATTTATGTATCAATTAATTAGAGTGTTAAAAATATTAACACAGCACATAAAAAAATTAAAAAAATTAAAAAAAGATTTTGATTTTCTGGATTGGGCAGATTTTGTGACCGATGTTTTGTGATTGAGGAGGACATTCTTTTGAAGCTAAAAATCAAAAGACTTAGTGAAATTAAGATTACTTATGTTTAAATTTAATGCACAACAATTTTCACTTGTGCAGTACAGCGTTTGTTAGTAAAATATTAATTTGATATTCATTAAGGATTTTTTCCAAGTTACACTGCATGTCCCAATAGCCCTGCACTGTGTCCCAATAGACCACAAGTATGGGGACTAATGGGACACTTTTATTAAAGTACAAAAGTTGATATAACACAAAGATTCGTAAAATTTTTTACTTTCTTAGAACGTTTTTATTTATATAATTGTAAAAGAAATTGTAATAAAAAAAAATGATGAAATGTGCATTTTTGTTTTTATACTACCCTAAAATAAAAATAAAGTCCCATTAGCCCCCATTTCCCCTATATTAAACCCCTTTATTGCTATTATCTTTTTTGTTTCACGCTAGCCTTTAGCTGTGGACTCGATTGCGAAATATTAGAAAATTCATCTTCAAGAACATTTAATTGTCTTGATAAATGTGTCATAATCAGTCTCCATATTAATTTGCGCATTTTATTTGCGCCAAATTTGGCGATATTTCAGTAAATAGCACCAATCTTGGCGACAAATTGGCACTGACACAATTAAATATATAGTTTTATGCTTATGATTGGGAAAAGAGTTAGAACAATGAAAGTTAATTTGCAAGAAATCACCAATCTTATCAGTTTTTGCCTAATTACTAAAAAGGTATTAAACCAATTTCAATGAAACAGACGTGGTACATATTCGAGAGCAACCTCTTTCATGTAACATAAAAACTAAATTAATAGGTTGGATAATTTTGGAGTAATCGGTGAACATACATTTAAAAAAATTACACACGCGTCGAATTAATGACCTCTTCCTCCTTTTTTGAAGTCGGTTAAAAAATTGGTAAAAATATGATCGCTTATTAATTTTGATATTTCAGCTTTATGGATGTTAAAATGATCAAAAGAATTATTTTTTGTAGTTTGTAATTATATTTACAATAAAGCAGAAAGGAAAAGCGATAAATTATGTTTTACATTTTGATGTCAGATATTCCGCATTTAGCATTTAAAATTACTTTCAAAATAAGCAAGAAAATCATCACAATCAGCATAAATAGAGCATGTAAGTTTAACTCGAATATGTAAAGCAAATTTTAGAAGATGGTTCTTAAAATTGCTACTTTCTGTCCTTTATATTTGTTACTACTTTAAACAAAACTACGAAATACCATTTATTTCAATCACTTTTGTTTCTTGGGGAATTAAAAACAAATAAACGGTTTCGTCATTTTTTAATAGATTTTTAAACACTAATAGTAGAAAAGTGAAAAAATATATATTTTTTTTAAAATTTTCGTGCAATTTATTCAAAGGTATATTTATCATTTCATAGAAAAGGGGACAATAATAGACACGTGTAATCTGTCATCCGAAATCTTTGTATTTTTACTGCCTGATATAAATTATCTTTATAAAGAAGATGCAATTTTAAGCAAATAACATCATTAATACAAAAAAAAAGTCGAAAAACATATT
Organism: Maratus speculifer; assembly: GCA_964019185.1. Classification (NCBI taxonomy): domain Eukaryota; kingdom Metazoa; phylum Arthropoda; class Arachnida; order Araneae; family Salticidae; genus Maratus; species Maratus speculifer. Next base: position 463,375 of record CAXHSM010000492.1, on the reverse strand, counting down.
CATTTTCTTATCAGCTATGAAGAGATTATATTCTACAGGAAGAAATCCGTTTTGATAATTTCCTAACATTAAGGTTATTTTAAATCCCACTATTCGCACTTATCTATTAGAATTTAGGAGATAAGAAAAAAATATAAATTTTAAAAGTTTTATTCGCTCCTTTTGTATTTTTATTTTCAAAGGCACATCTTTTTCAAATAAAAAATATATCTTTATTTTTGCGCAAAGTAAAAAGAAAAAGTATATTCCTTTGAAAGTTTTTTTATTTGCACTAATTGCCTTTTCTTTGTGCCTTTTTAACTGAAACACAAAAAATTCTGTATTTAATTTTTTATATTGCAATAGTTTGTATTGTCAATCAATGTTCGTGATTTTTTTTTATATATTGAATATAATCAAAAAATATTTATCTATTTATTACCGTAATTTCGGGTGTATAAGCCGCGGATCAAACAATTCTTTTTGGACCCAGTAATCTTATTTAGTGATTGAAGACAAATATTTACGGCGATTTAACTAGTTATATTTGTTTCATAGAAAATTCTGGGTCGAAAAAGAATTGTTTGATCTGCGGCTTATACACCCGAAATTACGGTAATCTGCTTAAACATTTTAAAAACGTAAGGGAATTAAGTGTATTTTAAGTAAGTATTTTTAGTGTAAGTTAATATTTTTTAGACACTTGATTAACCATCCCGACTACTGAAATTTGATGGACTCGTTTTGGAGCCGTCGTCAATATTGGGACAGATATCGCAACACACAGTTTCAATAACAGATAAAACAATAAGGTATAGTATTGGGAAAATCCAAAAAAATTTAGGATGTTTAAATAAAAATGCATGAAACGTCGTAAAAACGAAACTGGTTGAAATTTAAACATGTCCCTATGGGATTACGTAATCAGATATCGAGTGACGCGAATCGAATATGGCGCAAGACTATGGGCATGCGTGGGCTCTCGCGCATCAAGAGGGGGAGAAGAAGATCGTCCATTTGAGCGTCCACCACAGTGCGTGTGTGGACATCATGGCTTTACCTTCGCAAAATTTGACGATTCAGGAGCACCGAAGTGTTATTAGATTTCACACTGCACCAGGTTTTAATAAAACACCTCGCTGGTCCTCAATTATTGAATTTTGAAATAGGAAAGTCATTGTCCCCACACGCCTTGCCGCGTTAATTGGACAACGGCCGTAACAAACACTCGAAAAGCCTTTGTTTTCGCGGAATCCTTTTTCACTCCGAGAATCGTAGAGGGCGCTTTTTAACGACTGAGTCAAAAGGGGGGGAATTTTCTTATCGCCTTGGACTGGACTATAGTATTTCGTTAAGCAAAACTTGAATGAATGTGCGATTTCGGATTTCTTTTTTAATAACAAAATGGTTCATTGCTGTGTTCCATACTGCACTTCCGATAAAGCAAAAAAAATACCAGGAATTTGTTTTCATGAATTTCCTTCAAATTTAGATTTAAGAAATAAATGGTTGAAAGCTATATCCAGGGAAAATTTTCATGTGAATGACAAATCGAATTCGTCAGTTGTCTGCAGTAAGCATTTTCGGGAAGAGGATTATACAAAGACTCCAAAGCGAAGATGGTTGGCAGCAAATGCAGAACCAAGTATATTTGAAAATTACCCATCTTACATGCAACCTAAACTTGGGAAAAAAAGAAAATCTGTTTTTCAAAGAAAAGAAGAAAAGAAGCAAGAAAAATCTGTCAAACGGAAACGAAGCTGTATAGATACAGATTATCCGAAATTAGATGAAAACTCTCATCCTTTGCTTTCAACAGAACTTAATGAAACTTGCGTAAATGATATTAGCAACATTCTAAATAAAAAGAGAAATGAAATGAAGCTCTTAAAAAGTAAATTATGGAAAAAAATGCCGAAATTGAAAATTTAAAAGAGCAATTAAATAGAGTCGAAGAAAAAATGAGTTATTATGAAAAAAATAAATATCATTCTGAATTAGAGAAATTGATTATTATGGGTGAAGAAGTGGGTAACACGAAAGCTATTTTTATACTTAATCAGATTGATAACTTTTTTGCTAAAAGACCTACATGGAATGAAGAAGTTATTCGTGAATGCGTATTGTGGAATGCCTGTTCTCCCAAAGGATACCGATGTGTACGAGAAAGAAAATTGTTGACTTTGCCATCTAAAATTACTTTAACGCGCTATCTGGGGCCATTTACTGGAGAGCTAGGAATCACGACTTTAATAAGAGAAAGACTGATTGAGGAAGCAGATAAATTAAATTGTTATGAAAGATTCTGCTCTCTAATTATTGATGAAATGGCAATAAAACAAAATCTTCAGTATGATGATAAGGTTGACAATTATTTTGGTTTTCAAACCAATAGTGAAAAAAAAAATCCAAGGCAATTAGCCAATAGATTGTTGTGTTTTTTTATTAATGGTTTGTCTTCAAATTTCAGAATTCCATGTGGATACTTTTTTACTAAGCAACTTACTGGCAAGGAACTGCATAAATTAACCCTCGAAGTCTTATCAGAAGTTGAAAAATGCGGCTTTAAAATAATAAGATTGGTTACTGATAATCACAAAACAAATGTCGCCATGTTTCGCATTTTAGGGAATGGAAAGCTACATTATCAAGTACCTCATCCAAATGACAACACAAGGCCTCTCTTTTTAAGTTTTGATCAAAACCATTTGATCAAAAATATAAGATCCCAGTTGCTAGAAAAGGAAATGGCCTATAAGGACGAAATTATTTCTGGAAAATACATAAAACAATTGCAACAATTGCAACAAAAAGAAAATATCAAAGCAATTAGAAATTTAACAAGGCGACATGTCGAGCCAACTAATATTGACAAGATGAATGTTGGTCGGGCCGTAATGATTTTTTCTCCACCAGTAACTGCTGCTCTATCTTTTCTATGTGAAAATTCAGCCAGCCACCCAAAAGCATATGAATTTAAAGATGCTTCCTGTACATTTGAATTCATGAAAAATATATACAAATGGTTTACAATACACGATGTATCGAATTGCGATCAGTATATAAATTCAAGAAATAAAAACAAAATGCCTTTCTTTGCCTTGGATGATGAAAGGCTTAACTGGGTAGAGAATGATTTTCTGGATTATATTACCTGTATAAAGGAATCATCGGCTGAAAGAAAAATGCAGTTTTTAACGAAAGAGACACATGAAGCATTAATATTTACAACATTATCTACAACAAACTGTATAAGACACCTGTTACAGTCTGGCTATCAGTACATTTTAACCAGAGCATTGAATAGTGACCCCATTGAATCATTCTTTTCTGCACTAAGACAGATGAATGGTGGGAATGATGTTATGGATGTAAAGACAACTTTATTAAACATGGAAAAAATTTTAAAAAACTGGCCAACTTTTAAAATCCAAATACTCTAATGCTGGACAGAATCATTGTAGTATTTCTACAAAAAATGTTAAAATCATAAAAGGCCGTGTGCTTCAAAAACCAAAATTTGCATATGATCTTCCAGAAAATGCTTTAGAAATTCTGGATCGTCTAATGATAGAACAAGGTAAGTCATTTAACACTAATATTGAATTTAATTAGAGTCGCAGCAACTTTGGTGCGGGCAGTGCCCTGGCACCAGGCGCCATGCTGAAAAAGTGCTTTTTTGTGAAATCAGTTATCATTATACCGATACACTAGCAATCATTAGACATATAGGCGATAGTTTCTGAAAATGGTACCAGAGTTTCCCCAGAGGGTTTCAGGGAGGGCGCTCCGCCCCTCTTGCCCTTTAGTTTAAAAAAATAGCGCCCCTCTAGCCCTTCATCCAAAAACTAGCGCCCCTCTTGTCGCTCATTGAAAAAAAAATAGCGCCATTCTTGCCCCACATTTGAAAAAACACAGCTCTTCAGCGATGATGCAGACGCGCTATAACGCATAAATTACATAAAAAATCAGCGACGGAACGCAAAAAATAGCTCTCACGCGTCCCACAAAACGTGTAATTTCATTAAAAAATTGCGAAAAAAACGTCAAATTTCACTAAAAAAAATTGCGAAATAAAGACTCATTTCCGGTAAAATTCCCGACAAAATGGCTAATTTCGTCACAAAATCCCATAAAAACGGGATTTCCTTAAAAGATCGTAAAAAAAGCCAATTTTCATGCAAAAATTGCGATAAAACGGAAAAATTTGTCAAACAATTCATGAAAAACGGCAATTTTCGTCAAAAAATTGCGATAAAACGGCCGATGTCATGAAAAAATTTGCAAAAAACGGCAAATTTTCGTCAAAAATCGCAATAAAACGGAAAATTCTGTCAAAAAATTTCCGAAAAACCGCTAATTTTGCCAAAAATTCGCGAAAAAACGCAACATATGTCAAAATATCCCGAAAAGACGGCAGATTTTGTCAAAAAATTGCAAAAAAAAAAAAAAAATGCAAATTTCCTCATAGAGACACACACACAAAAAAAAGTTAATGCCAGAATTGAATTTTTCTGTTCTACAAACTAATTTTCCAGCTTCAAAATTGTGTTTTTAATTCTTAAAAAGCGGATTTTCCTACTTCACAATCTAGGCGTGTGAAGGGAAAAATTACTCCTGGGGCATAATTAGAATTTAAGGCCTCCCCCCCCCCTCCCAACTTTTTCATGTGACAGCCCAAAAATGACGTTTGTAGCATAAATTTGGCACTCCCTAAATTTCCGACCCCGAGGCGACCTTCTCCTCCCCCCCCCCTTTCTTCACAATCCTCTTTTGACTGTACAAAACTTTCTAAATGTGAATCCTGAAAGCACCCGTTTATGAAACAAAAAGAACCCTTTATTGAACAAAAGTATTCTTTTTTCTCAAAAGAAAAAAAAAAGTCTTTTTCAATAAATTAGGCTTGCCCCTTAACAATCTTTTAACAAAATCGGCCATCTTTTCGCGATCTTTTAACAAAATTTTTGTTCTTTTTCGATTTTTTGACGAAATTTCTGTTTTTTCACGATTTTTTGAACCGCTAAATTCTAGATTCAACTGTATAAAAAGTGCCCTTAAAAATGTAAAAAGTGCCCTTTTCAGAACAGTAGCGCCCTGCCCCTTTTTAAACCTGGGGGAAACTCTGTGGTACTTTATAAAATTGCTGCGACTCTAAATTTATTCGTGAATTTAACCTGAAATTTAATAACGAAAATTATAAGCCACTTAATTAATTTCTTTTTATTTAGTACCACCAAAAGCTAATCTGAAGTTCGCAAGCATTGCCATCGTTAGCGGATATCTTGTGAGATTAATTAAAGAAAAATTTGAATGCGAGTCCTGTTTATCAAGCATTGAAACCGACAAATGTAATGCACCAATACTGCAGTTGATTACCAATCAGGATAGAGGTGGACTTTGTTACCCAAAACCCCAGTTTGTCAATTTGATTTCCATAATAATGGATTTTATGGAACAGATTATACCGATTTTAAACGGAAACGGACTTGTTAAAACAAGTTATGATTCAATTTTTCCAAGACTAATAAAAAGCTCTTTGTGGGCATGCGATTTAAATGACCACAAAAAAAAAAAAAACATATGTTCTTTAATATGTGCAAAGTTTTTGTCTATTATTTTAAAAAATATGGCAAAGAACTTCACAAATGAGGCCAACTCATCGTATAAAAATTCTTTATCAAGAAAATTTTTAAAGTTTACTTAAATTTAATTTTATAATTCTTATTGTATATTTTATTGTAAAAATTCTCTCAGTGTTTAAAGTACCATTAAAAAAATCTGAAAATCATTCGCAATGTAAATATATATATTTCAAATAATTAAAAATCGTGTAAATATCCAAGTTTTAAAAATATATATATGATTTTGATTGTCGAACAAGGGCGAAAAAACTTATATTTTATATAATGATTATAAAATACACCTTTATTTCCATCATACATTTTTATACGATGACTTTCCAGAATTAAAATAGTTAATTTTATATGTTTTTTTTTTTTTTTTTTTTTTTTTTTTTTTTTTTTTAAGATTAGCACTTATAATGGTTAAATTATTTGAAAAATTGTTTGCAATGTACAGATACTTAATATTTTCTAAATAATTAAGATACACATAAATACCCATGTTTTAGAAAAAAAAAAAAAAAAAAAAAAAAAATCGATATGATATCATTGCCCAATATTGTCGAAAAAGTTTGCTTCATTTTTTATGTTTTGAAACATGTAAATATATTTTTATTTTCATCGTATACTTTATTGCCATGTCTGTCCGGAGTTAAAATATTTCATTTAATATGTAAGTATGTTGTTTTTCTATACGGTTGTAACTTCAGAGCAGCACATATAATGGCTCAAATTTATTGAAAATTGTTTGCAATGTATATATATGTATATATCCATATTTTAAAAAATAATTAAGAATAGTGTAAATTTCCATGTATTAAAAAAAAAATCGTTATTTTTTTTCTTGCCGGATAGATTTCTTGCCAAAAAGATTTGCTTATATTATGAAACCATGTGGTTACATTTTTATTTTTATCATATACTTTAATCCCATGACTGTACAAAGTTAAAATGTTTAATTTTATATGCAAGTTTGTGAATTTTTCTATATGCTTGTATATTTCAGATCAACACATAGATTTTTTTTTTTCTTAAATGTATTATATTTTTTATAATATGACTGTCCAGAATTCAAATATTTGATTTTATAATTTCCCTTAAAATAAAATATATATATTTTTTAAACAATATAAATCTATAATTATATATAAATATACATATATATTAATATTTCCCAGTGCACTTCATCTTCTGTACCTCATATATTTAAAATTATAGTGTGAATTATCTGCAATCAACTTTATATATCTATATTTTTCATCCGAAGTACGGCAGTAAATGTTCTAAAAAGTTATCCTTATTTCAAAGAGTTTTTTTTTCTTTTGATAAAGTTTTGGTTAATTTTCTTGATATTTTGAAACGGTAAATATTATTTTTAAAAAATATTTTATTGTATATTTTATCATCAGAATTCTCAGTGTTTCAAGTAATCAAGAATTTAAATGTAAATAAAAGTAAAAATTAAATTATAATTTTTGTTTTCGATGTTATGGTAGAGTGTTATTAAAAATATTTTTAATTGCATAAAGCATAGTATTTATTTATACCTAAATCTTTCAGTTTTTTCTGTCTATAGAAAAAGAACGGCTATACAAAATATACATACAATATATATCTTTTATAACCCATATACAGCGAGGTTTTTCGTATTTTTATGTGTAAAAGTAACGTTCAGTAAGCATTATTTACAGTCAGTATCAAGCCACCTAGCGGTGAATGAATGATTCCGAAACTAAGGGGTGATTGTCAAGTGCCGTATAAGGAACGGAAGCGCTCATGGAGTTTGGCCGTGACAGAACATGTAACTGCCTGCTTCTCCCCCTTCATTCGCGGATGTCTACGCTTTCGCACAACCACGTTGGATATTCATGTCGCGTCTTTCGATGTCCGACTACGTAACCATAAAAGCAACATACTTAAATTTCAACAGGTTTCGTTTTTACAATGTTTCATACCTTTTCACTTGAACTCCCCTAATAAAAGAATAAATCTTTTTTTTTTCTTTTTTTATAACCAAAACTTCGATTTTAGGATTTTCTATACTTCTGTTGTACTTTAATGTTCTTAAGAGACGATTACCACGTTCGTGTTTATACAAACTTTAACACGTTCGCTGCCGCTTACATGAAGATGTGATGATAGTTAATGCCGCACTGTAGAAGTGGGTTTTTCCCAGAAGCCGATTTACTTTTTATAACAAAGAATCAGTGAAAGATTTTCCCTCGGCAGCGCGTGACTGGCTATTGGACAGCACCCCACATCACGCACTATCGCGTGAGCGGCAGCGAACGTGTTAAAAAAATCTCAATTCACATCTCTTTGTTGTATTGAATTTCCCATGCTGCATTTTCATTGAATAAAAATTTTCTTTGTTCTAATCTTGAAAAAAAAATACTTAATGTATTCAGGGAATGCTTTAGTTATGAATAAAAGCACTTTGAAGATTCAGTTAAATTTCAGCTAAAGTTATTAAAATAATGATATAACGTAAAATGGGGTGAATAGGAACGAAAATTCTAGTCATACAAATAAATTCATTATAAATATATGTGATGACATTTTTAGTTGCCAGTTTTTTTATAAGGAAATAATATTAAGAGTTGGGAAATTCAGTTTTGCCATGTTGGCGCCACTACTGGGGTATATGAAATAACTGCAAATGGATCCTCAAAAACATCATTTTTTCAACGTCTTCAAAACTTAATTGCAGTAACTACAGTATTTTTCGGATCTCAAGTCTCCTTCTCTTAAGAAACTCAGTTCATGACAAAGACTACGCTTATTAATGATAATCTCAACTTATCGCACGGTGTCAACTGACGTACTTTGTGACATTACGGGAGTTTTGCCTTTACATATCCAACTACAGAGTATTTCACAATGTTATAATATAATTCACGGGACATCTAGCATTGAAATTGAAAAATGTTGCATTAAGAAGCAGAATATTATGCGTCCGTTACTAATGTCATCTTTTCCACACTACTGTAAAATAAACAATATTAGTTTCATAGAGCTACAGGCTAAGTTAATAATAACTAAAACAAATTATCCTATCATCTATACGGACGGAGCCAAGATGCCAGAGGGAGTCGGCACAGCATGTACTGTAAGACTTCATAATATTTTTATCCATGATTTTAAAATTGCTTTACATCCATTAAATTCTATCTATCAGGCAGGATTGGTCGGTTTAAAACATGCCATTACCTGGCTGACTGAATCAATTTATCAACGTGCTTTAATATATACAGACAACTTTTCCTCATTTATGATTTTACAGAAAGCATTTCCAAGTAACGGGTTTGTTCAGCAAATTTATGAAATTTTATTACAAATTTCGAACAAACATATCACCATAGGCAGGATAAGGGCTCATATGGGCCATCTAGGCAATGAAAGAGCCGATGGTTTAGAAAAGACAGTTATTTAGCAAAGGCAGAAAAATGTAGACATTGTGAACAGTATCCCTTTTCCTATTCGAGATACCAATGAAATTATTAATAAGGTGGACACTAAATACCTCTGATGTAAGCAAGTCATTCAATATCATCTAACTGGTCACAGTAGTTTCCCTAAATTTTAAAAAAAGTTTAGTAAACGACCAAATCCTATCTGTGACTGTGGAAAAGTGGGGAATGTTCTACATTACATTTATGCCAGATGCCATTCATGCCCTACTTTTTCAACTTTGATCAAAGTAAATCGGTGAGATATAATTTAAGACGCACTCTTTTTGATCCAAATAATTATGAAAAACTCAAAGATAATTATAATGTGCTGAATCAAATGTACTCATTTATAAAATATAAATTTTGAGCACTCTTTACAGTGGCGGTCAAAAGTTTCCGGCCAGCAAAAATTTTTCACTTATTTTGTAAATATACCCATATGAAGAGGAATCTCAAAGCGATACTTATACATTTTATTGACATATTAGTTAGGAACTTACTTATAGAAGAACGTGTAAATATCAATAAATTTAATTGACAAAATTAAGTATAAAAGAAAACGCATGTTCTCAAAAGTTTCCGGCCACTTATCATTCTTTAGTTTTTTCTATCCGTAAAGTGTTTTTTGGTTGTGTTTATGAATGAATCAACGTGTATAGCATAGTTTAAATTCAAATTTGAAAAGTTCAACAATTGTTGTTCATAAATGAGTGATTAGTTTGTCGCTAAAAGTCCAATCTTCTCGAGATAGTGCGGCTAAGTTATCGATGGGTAAAATCGACTTTAAACGATATTTAAAAATTATATAAAGATGGCCATGGCTTTCCGGACTTTCAGAGGTCTGGGAGATCCCAGAAAATTACTATTCCTGTGTAAAGAATTCTCAGGAGAAAAACCAATGATAATTCGCATGAAAATTCCGTTGCAATGTATTGCGATTTACGGAATGAAAATATTGCTTAAATAAGTTAGTCTACTGTGTTATGATGCTGACGTGATACAGAACTTTATGGAAGAGTCGGTGTTAAAAAATTTTCAGAGGTAAAAAAAATACCGACGTATCCTACTTTCATTTTCCAAGGAACACAAAATCTGGTCAAGTGAAAACTGGACAAAAGTTCTATTTTTCCATTAATCGAATTTGAAATTTTCTTGGTAGTGATGGCAGACACTACATATGATGACCTAACAACAAAAGGTATGATTCGACCTATGTTATTCCTACAATGAAGCATGGCGGAGGACACGTTATGCCGTGGGAAATCCACAGCCAGATGAATGATACAATGTATAAGGATATCTTGCAAGACCATTTTTTGCCTTAGAGAAAAAAGAAATTGGTCACAACTATTTTTCATAACATGATAACGACATAAATAATGTATGCAAGCCTCGATAAGCAATAGTTTTCGCACAAAAAATTTTGTTTTTGAAATGGTCAGCCCAAACGCCCAACATGAATCCAATAGAAAATCTTTGGAAAGAAGTTTGCAAAAGTCTGCGGAACTATAAATATTGCAACTGAGTCGAAATTTAGCCAAAATTGAAAGAAATGTGGAAAAAATGTACCATAGAAGATCTTTAACCGTTGATTGTATGAATGTCACATTGCTGCGCCGCAGTACTTATTACTAAAGCTAATAAAATAGTAATACGATAGTATTTGTAAATGTTGTTGATCACTGTAATTTTCCATTACAATACCACTTTTTTACGAACTTGTGAAAGTGGCCGGGAACTTTTGAGAACATGCGTTTGGTTTTATACTTGATTTTGTCAGTTAAAGTTATTGATAGTTACACGTTCTTCTATAAGTAAGTTCCTAACTAACATGTCAATAAAATGTATAAGTATCGCTTTGAGATTCCTCTTCATATGGGAATATTTACAAAATAACTGAAAATTTTTTGCTTGCCGGAAACTTTTGACCGCCACTGTATATTAGCATTTCACTAGGGGGAACTTGATATAATCAACGTTGAACTCTAAAATATTCTTTAAAGACTATTGCATATTGTATAATAATTATAGACTTGGGATATGACTCTTGAGTAGCTGTGCCTTTGAGGATTTTTATAAACTGTAATGTATTTTTAATTTCTGCTTCTTTTTCTCAATTAGTTATTTAAAGCTATGTTCTCTTTTTCTTTTCTCAATTAGTTATCTTTAGCTGATGGTATTTTATACTCCGTCAGTAGTTTTTGTCCACTCTGGCACCTTTTAACTATTATCTTGCTTTGTACTATATTTACTTATTTTCCTTAATGTTATTGATTACTGTTAATAGTTAGTTTTCTATTTAGAGGTGTTTAATCTCATGATTGTTATTATTATTTTTGTTTTGTCTCGTTTTTATTTCTTAGTTGGCGGTTACCTATAAAAAGTCAGTTCCTGAAATATTTTGTTTTATATGTAAGACGATTCTTGTGTGCTATTTTATTTTTATTCCAGATAGGAATATTCTGGTCTCTTTATTAGGTAGATTTCGTATGAAATACTACCTATTGCAATCGCACCAGCTTATATATATATACAGGGTGTTTCGCTACCAGACCGACAAACTTTGAGGGGTGATAGTAGACGTAAAGACAAACATTATTAAATCGGAAACCATGGGGCGCAAACGTCTTCTGTAGGAGCTAGGGGTCATTAAAGTTTAAGGACAAAAATTCAAACGCTGATAAAAATTAGAAAAAAGGGTCGATTTGTTTGCGGTTTTCTCTAAAATCATTCTTTATATCACGATTTTTATTTTTTTAATTTTAAAGGTTAAGTTCAAAAATTGTCGATAGAGGGCGCTTTAGATTTTAGAGTAACGAACAAATACTTTTTACCGTTCTTTTGTGCATGAGGCTGAAATTATTCTAAAGTTTAGACTTTAACTTAAATTTTAAGCCCAAAATCGGAAACATGGGGATCGGTTAACTAGCGAAAATTTAACTGTGAAATTTAACTGGAGATTTTAAACCCTCATAAACATTGGACAAACTTATCGATTTTGTTGTGGTTTGCGTGTAGGTCATTCCCTTGGTAATTATTTTATTCAAAATGACGTACAGCTTTCATGTCCTCATTGTTTGATAGAGGGCGCTTTCGACACATGTCCGACATTTCAATGGTATTACTCCTGGGTGTTTTACTACCAGACTACCATACTTCCAGGAAGTGTAACAGATGCAAAGACGACTCGGAATCACACAGGAATGTAACGTTGATAATTGCTTTTTTGCATGTTACGTTTTAAAAAAAAGCAGAGAAAGAAAACAAAACAGAAACAAGCAGAGAAACAGCAACATGTTAAAGTGACAGAGCAAAGTTTATTTAAAGGTTTTACTGCTAAAAGTGTTCGAAATTACGACCAGAAAAAGTCTGGCAAACTTGACAGCGACAGTAGATGGCGCTGCGATTTTCTTAAAGTAGATCGCGCTGAACAGTAATGCGCGTGAAAGTTTCTGTCTCTTTGCGCAGCTCTATGTGGTTCCAGCACGATCGGGCTCTTCCACATTTTACCAATGATGTTCACCGATACCTCAACGTAACATATGGACAGCGGTGGATAGGTCGTGGTGGTCCGAATTATTAGCCTTCCAGATCACAGGACCTGTCAAGTATGAGCTTCTTCTGCTGGGGTCACATGAAAACTTGGGTGCATGAGAATCCTGTACCATCAATTAAAGACTTAGCAACTCGTATTTCTGTAGCTTCCGGAAATCTATAAAAGATTCCAGGAATCTTTCAAAGCGTGAGGAATTACATGCGACGCCGCTGTCAAGCATGTTGAATTACTTCTGGTCGTATTTTCGAACATCTTTTCTAGTAAAAACTTTAAATAAACTGTTTTATGTAATATTAGCGTGTTCCTGTTTCACTGCTTGTTTCTTTTTTTTTCTGCTTCCTTTAACCATAACTCGCAAAAAAGACATTTGCAATGTTACATTCCTATGCGATTCCGAGTCGCTTTCACATCCCTAACACTTCCTGGAAGTATGGTAGTCTGGTAGTAAAACACCCAAGAGTAACGCCATTGAAATGTCAGAGATGTGTCGGAAGCGCCCTCTACGAAAAAATGAGGACACCACAGCTGTACGTCATTTTAAATAAAATAATTACCAAGGGAATGATCTACACGAAAACCGCAACAAAATCGATTAGTTTGTCCAGTGTTTATGAGTATTTAAAATCTCCCCCTCGGTTCACAGTTAAATTTCCGCTAGTTAACCGATCCCCATATTTCCGATTTTGGGCTCAAAATTTAAGTTAAAGTCTAAACTTTAGAATAATTTCAACCCCATGCACAAAAGAACGGAAAAAAGATTTTTTCTTTACTCTAAAGTCTAAAGCGCACTCTATCGAAAATTTTCGAACTTAACCTTTAAAATTAAAAAAGAAATAAAAATCGTGATACAAAGAATGATTTTAGAGAAAACCGCAAACAAATCGACCCTTTTTTCTAATTTTTATCAGCGATTGAATTTTTGGACCTTAAGCTTTAATGGCCGCTAGCTCCTGCAGAAGACGTTTGCGCCCCATGGTTTCCTATTTAGTAATGTTTGCCTTTATGTCTACAATCACCCTTCAAAGTTTGTCGGTCTGGTAGCGAAACACCCTGTATATCTATCTATCTATCTATATATCTCACTTTCTTATGGACACGATAACTCCTATAATTCTTCACCAATCTCCACCAAACTGGTACATAAAATCAAAGGAGTTAAAATCTCGGCTAAGTTCGTTAATGGGCAAAATCGGACCAAGGGGGTCGGAATAGGGGGCGTTTTTGTGAAAACCGAAAAAAAGCCAAAACTTTTTAAGCAAAGTAGATATCGAATCGGTTTAAAGTTTATATTACTTCTTAAAAATGGGCCAAAAGTTTATGCATGACAGATTTTTGATAAATTTAGAGGTGGGCTCAAGGGGCGAAAAAAACAGGGGTTTTGAGAGTAAAAAATTCATAACTTCGTCAATTTTCAAGATATCAATTCCAACTAAATTTTTTGTAAATGTTCTTAAAATTATCTAAAACTTTTGTATTTACAAGTTTTTGATAGGACCAATATTTACCGATGAAAAAAATTAAAAACGAAAAGAAAAAGGGCATTGAAAAAAGAGAAAAATCCATAACTCCGTCAATTTTTAAGATATCAAATCTGATTAAATTTATTTTACATCTTCTCAAAAATATCTACAACTTTTATATTGACAAGTTTTTCATAGGACCAATTCCTATAGCAAAAAGAAATTAAACAAAAATAGGAGTTGGAGAAAAAACCTCAAATCCAAACTGCTTATATTCTGACTCATTTTTAAATTCATTTTTGATTTTAAACGCATCCAAATGGTAGATCCTCTTATTTAGAAACTGTATAAAGTGACGCATTGGTCAATTTTCTGATAAAGATAGAATATATTTCAAAAAAGGCTACCAAAAAGGGTATTTTGAACAGAATTTCCCAAAGTCATCGGGACTGAAAATTTAAGGAAGTATTCAAATAAGAAATTGCGTTTTTTTCTTACTCGTTTTTAAATCCATTTTTGTTCTCAAACGCATCCAATTTACAGATCCTCTTATTTAGGAACTATATAATGTGATGCATTGACCGATTTTTTGATAAAGACAAAATATATTTTGAAAAAGGCTACCAAAAAGGGTATTTTGAACAGAATTTCCCGAAGTCTTCCTGATTTGAAAATTTAAGGAAGTTTTCACATAGCAAATTGCGTTTTTTATGACTCGTTTTAAAATCCATTTTCGCTCTCAAACGCAATCCAATTTACAGATCCTCTTATTTAGGAACTATATACTGTGACTCATTGGCCAGTTTTTTGATAAAGATAGAATATATTTTTTAAAATGCTGTCAAAGTGAGTATTTCGCACAAAATTTTCCGAAGCAATCATGATTAAAGAATTAAGGATGTATTCAAACAACAAATCGGTTATTTTATGACTCATATTTAAATTCAATTTTTTTCTCAAATGCATTCAACTGACAGTTTTTTTGTTATTTAGGAACTGTATAATGTACTGTTTTGGTCGATTTTTTAATAAATTTAGAATTTATTTCAAAATATGTTGTCAAAATAGGCATTTGAGCTGAATTTTTCTTAAGATGATTCTGATAAAACCAGTTTTTGAAGAAAAATGAAATTAAAAATTTTTCATAAACGGCCAAATGAAGTCATTAAACTGGGTTTATCTCTAATCATATATATATATATATTTTAAATGAGCACTCTTCGGCACCTATAGGCCCAGCCGACAGGGATTTTTTTAATATATGTCGCTGTTCTGGGCTTGTCCCGAGAGAGGTCGTGGATAGGGTTTTCCCGCCGGAACATTTAGTCCATAAACCTAACGGTTGGCGTCCCGGCGGGGTTTCTTGTTCCTTGCAGTACTTTTCGTATTCTAAACCTAAGAGTAGGGAGTTTTAATTAATGATAGACTTGTAAACGATATGCTGTGTTAAATTCTATTTATTTCTGAACTGCATAATGAAAAAGTGAAAAATGGCTTGTAACATCAGAGGTTTCCGATTTACGGGGTGAATCGGGACACGTTTTCTCTCATGGTTTTTTTCTATACAGCAATAATTTCATGTAATATCTGAAAAAATATGTATGAATATGTATTGTAACAATATTTTGTTTGTTCTAATTACTTGAAGAGTTTAAAGGTGCCAAGAAATTACTTAGTTAAACAAAAAAGTCAACGCCCAATCCACCAGACATGTAACGTACAATAAAAGAATTTAAAAATGGCAAATTACTAAGAAAAATTGCACAGAATTATTGTCTGATATTCACAACATTACATAAACATCTCAAAATGGAAAACCAATTAAAAAAGAAGGAGATGCAAACAGTAGTAAGGGCGGGGGATGAGGGTGTTGTTAATTTAAAAATCGTAGATATTATTGAGAAGATGTAAAATAAATTTAATTAGATTTGATTGCTTAAAAATTGAGTAAGTTATGGATTTTTTTTCATTTTCCACCCCCCTTTTTCTTTTCGTTTTTATTTTTTTTCATCGGTAAAAGTTGTTTCTATCAAAAACTTGTAAATACAAAAGTTTTACATAATTCTGAGAACATTTATAAAAAATTTAGTTGGATTTTATATCTAATAAGTTGAGGAAGTTATGATTTTTTTCTCCCAAAAACCCTGTTTTTTTCGCCTCTTGAGCCAATTTTTAACTTTATCAAAAATCTGTTATGCATAAACTTTTGGCGCATTCTTTATAAGTAATATAAACTTTAAACTGATTCGATATCTATTTTAATTTAGAAGTTATCGCGTTTTTTCTGTTTTCACAAAAACCCTCCTAACTTCCACCCCCTTGGTCCGATTTTGCTCATTAACGAACTTAACCGAGATTTTATGCCGCTTGATTTTATGTAAAAGTTTGAAGAATATCTGAGCATAATTATTTAAGTTATCGTGTCCAGAAGAAAGTGATATACACCGATAAATATATATATATATATATATATAGATAGATAGATAGATAAACTTTTTTACTAAAGATAGTTTTGGGGTCTAGGGGTCGTGATCGGTGTAAATCTGCAAAATATTTTCAGAAATTCCAACATGGGAGCGATCGCAATAGGTAGTATTTCATACGAAATCTACCTAAAAAATAGGAGGTGGGATGGGAGATTCGATATTCGTATTTTAATGGAGAAAATAAATACCCTTTCTGTGTATGTATATTTCAAAAGAGTGTTATTAATTATTAATAAAAATTAATAAAAATTAATTATACATTCGTCTTATGGTATGGTTTTAACAAAATATCATATAAAATATACAGTAGTGACATAACGATATTATTGTTTGAATTAATGTTTACACAACGGATGTTTCTCTTTGAATATGAATGTTTTTTTTCTTTTTCTTTTTTTTTTTTTTTAGATTAATATTTATAATGGATGAAAATTTATATTTCCTTTATTAATCTTTAATCTATGGTGTTGCATTAATCTTTAAGAAATTTTGTTCACCTTTAATATGTGTATGATATCTTATGACAAAAGAGGAAAAAGAAAAAGTCCTTCCGGCAATGCCGGGAGGAAGAGGTCGCTTTCATATACTTATTTATTTATTTTAAATTCAGTTATATAAATGAAATATACGAAGCTCAAAATAGTGGAACACGATTATGTAAGATTGAATACTAGTTTTTGTCAATACTGAATATTAATAGGAATTTTTAGAAATTAGTCGTCTTTTATTCAATCTGGTTTTATTTTAAGCGATTTATAGGGTCTCCAAATTCCACGATATCCATTTTAACCCATTAACGCCCGAATTATTTTCTTCGCTAAAATTTAAATTTTGTATGTCCCACCACTTTTAAAAACAAATTAATTTTTATCTAAATTTATCGAGGATTCTGTCTGGTGAAAGAAGGTATATATTTTTCTTCCTCTTTACTGGTGGGAAACCGCTTTCTTGCTGTTTTTGCAACCGTCCTCAAATGAGGACGCTGGGCGTTAATGGGTTAAAGCAGCATGATGGATAAAAAAACCCAATGAGCTTGATCGAAATCTTAATTCATGTGAACATGCACACTCACATCGAAATCGATTAATATATACGAGTGCTGTCGCGGGCAAATTGACTTACAAAAAAGTCACCCACATTAGAAATTCAAACTGCTATATCCCAAGCGTTTTTTAAGCTAAAGAAAAAGCAAAAAATACTCCGGAATTCATTATTAAGATAAATAGTTTAGAGAGAACCTTTTTAGGTGCGTTCGTAATTATGTAAATACGTAGCACCTATTGTTGTCGCTCAGTCCGTCCGTCTGTCCGTCTGTCTGTCCGTCGGTCTGTCCGTCTGTCCGTCTGTCTGTCCGCATATAACAACGCAAAAACTACCCAACCGAATCGTTTGAAATTTAAAATACATAATTATTACATAATTTTGTCGAGTCATTTCAAATTTTATGAAAATCGGATGGATAGATCAATTACAGGGACAATCAAAAGCATTCCGTTACATTACGGTCAATGGGGAAAAAAGTTTCAAATGCATTTTAATCGTTTGAAATTTAAAATGCATAGTTATTACATAATTTTGTCGAGTTATTTCAAATTTTTTGATAATCGGGTGCATAGATCAATTACAGGGACAATCAAAAGTATTCAATTACATTATAGTCAATGGGGAAAAAGTTTCAAATGTATTTTATACGTTTGAAATTTAAAATACATAGTTATTACATAATTTTGTCGAGTTATTTCAAATTTTATGAAAATCAGATGCATAGATCAATTACAGGGACAATCAAAAGTATTCAATTACATTATAGTCAATGGGGAAAAAGTTTCAAATGTATTTTATACGTTTGAAATTTAAAATACATAGTTATTACATAATTTTGTCGAGTTATTTCAAATTTTTTGATAATCGGGTGCATAGATCAATTACAGGGGCAATCAAAAGTATTCCGTTACATTACGGTCAATGGGGAAAATGTTTCAAATGCATTTTAATGGTGTTGCACTCATTCGAACTTAATAGAATCTATATACAATGTAAAGTACACATTATAATATACATTTTACATAATTTGTGATGCAAAGAACATTTGTTATTGATTTACAAGGCCACACAAAAGTATTCCATTACATAATGGTATAGGGAGAACATTGTTTGATGAGCGTTTTAATTGTAATTCCCTATTTACAATTTTATGAGATTGATATATGAGAGTAATATTTTTAAAACTTCGTTATCGTACGAACGCACCTCGTTTGCTACGCTTCACGTGCAATTTCCAACTTGTTTCAATTTCTAAATGTTTGTTTATACATCATTATACATTTAAAAGATTTTTGAAAAAAATTAAATGGCCGCCATTTTGAAACAAGATGGCGGATAAAGTTGGCCTGTGAAGACATTGGTATATACCTCGGTCAAGAACACGCGACCATGAACACACGGAGTTATATTGAAATCAGCCTATAAATATGCGTATTAACGCGTGACAAATTTCAGACCGTTTCAAAGTGTCAATCTCATCGGAAATTGAAAGTGCTAAAACTCAGCCATTTTTCAAGATATAGATGAAACAAAAAATGCTCTGGAACCTTTGTATCAAGGTCAAAACACAAAGGAAAAATCTACGCACCAAGTTTCATCCAAATCAGTGTATAAATACGCGTGTTATCACGTGACGAAAACCGGATCATTTCAAAAAATGTGAGCAACACTAGAAATTAAAAGTACTATAACTCAGTCATTATTTAAGAAACAAAAAGTGCTTTGGAATCTTTGTATCAAGATCAAATGCATAAAAGAAAAATCTTTTTCAATTTCTCCCTTTTTTGTGCCTAATTTCAAATTTTAAATTTTTTTAAAATTTAAACGGGCGCAATTTTTAAACAAGATGGCGGATAAAACTAGTTAACGAACTCGGTCCAGGCTTTATTAAGTACTATGTAGACACCAAATTACATCCAAATAGATTTATAAATACGAGTGTTATCACATGACAAAATCAGATCGTTTCAAAATGTCAGCCATAAGAAAAATTCAAAGTGCTATAACTCAATCATTTTTTAAGATATAGACAAAGTAAAAAGTGTTCTGGATATGGTGTTTTAAGATCTAACACATAAAATAAAAATATTTTAATTTCTTCGCATTTAATTTAAAATTTAAAATTTTTAAAAAAAATTTAAATGGCCGCCATTTTGAAACAAGATGACGGATGGTGCTGGCCAACGAACTCGGTCGAGATATTTCTATGTACTATGTACATACCAAGTTTCACTCAAATCGGTTCATAAATTCGTTAGTTATAGCATGACAAATATCAGATCGTTTCAAAATGTCAGCCATAAGAAAAATTCAAAGTGCTATAAATCAGTCATTTTTTAAGATATAGACAAAATAAAAAGTGTTCTGGAATTGGTGTTTTAAGATCTAACACACAAAATAAAAATATTTTCAACTTTTAATTTTTTCGTATTTAATTTTAAATTTTAAAGATTTTTAAATTTTTTAAATGGCCGCCATTTTGAAACAAAATGGCGGATGATGCTGGCCAACAAACTCGGTCGAGATATTTGTATGTACTATGTACATACTAAGTTTCATTCAAATCGGTTCATAAATACGTTAGTTATCGCATGACAAAAATCAGATATATATATATATGGTTATATATATATATGTCAACATTTGAACGGAGGGTGGTTTTGGGGTCTGGGGGTCATGATCGGTGAAAATATACCAAAATTATTTGGAAGTGCTTTCCTCCGGACGGCTGCAATAGGTAGCTTTTTACTTTTTGTAATGAAAGCTACCTAAAAAAAACACATATACAGTTGGCAAAAAAAGTATTTGTACACTTCATTTTTTTAAATTATAATGAAATTAAATAAAAGATTTAAGCAAAAAATACTGTAATACATTAATTTAATGCATTATAATATTATAGAAGCAGAAACAAAATTAAACGAATCGATTTTTTACATTATAATAAACAAATATACAAAATTATAATGCAAAAAAAGTATTTGTACACTATCTTAATGTAATATAATTAAGGAAAATTTAGTAAAATGATACAAATTAATATTTTGTGCGAATTCATTTAGCGTTTATGACTACTTCTAGATGGTATGACATAGATTCCACCAACTTTTTTGTAGTGGTCTGGTTAATGTTATTCCATGACACAATAAGAGCTTCTTTAAAACTGTTTTTTACTAATACATAATTTTTTTTCGGATTTTTGCATCCAATAGCATCTGCAAATTTTCTACTGGATTCAAGTCTAGAGATTTTAGAGGAATTACCAGTCGTCTTCGAGTATTGTCGTAAGCATGTGCTGGTGATCACAGCAGTATGCTTTGGTCATTATCCTGCAGAAAGTGAAAAGCTTCCTCTATGCCTAATTTCTTGGCACAGTTTAATAAATTATGGCGCGACACATCACTGTATGTTAAACCTGTCCTTCCATTGTCAAAAAATTTTAAATGTCCTGCTCCATTAGAAGCTATACACCCCAAAAGTATAATATTCCCCCCAACATGCTTGATAGTTTGAGGTATACGTTTTGGGTCTAGAACAGTTTTATTTTTACGCCAATTTTTTCGAATGCTTGATGGTAAGAAAATTCCGAATTTTTCCTCATCAGAAAAAATTACTGTTTTCCAAAAATCCAATGATTTACTTCTGTATGCGAAAGCGAATACTATGCGTTTTCGCCTATTTGTTTCGTTGATGAATGGATTTTCCCTTGAGGTTCTTCCTTTTAAATCTGCATTGAGAAGAATATTTTTTATTGTTTGAGGTATTACTCTGATGCGAGAAGATGTCGCAAGGTCTCCAGCAAATTTTTGAACCGAACGCACAGGAATTTTTAAAGCTTTTTTAACAACACTCTCTTTTTCCTTCATTGTTAGTTTGCTAAGAAGTCCTGGTTTTCATTGAATTTCGATTCTTTTAATTTATTCATAGTTTCTCACTATACATCCAATAGTTGTAAATGGTAATTTAATAGCTTTTACAAATTCTTGTTGCGAAATTAAATTTTTATTATGCTCAATCATAGGATTTCATATATCTAGAGGTGCCTCTCTAGTATTAGGTTCTATATTCAATTACTTCAAGAGCAAATTAAATTAAATGTCAGACAAATATAATATGAACTTAAAAATTATTAACAGCTTCGGTAAAAGTAGTCCTTTGAACCATAAACACTATAAAACACAGTACATATCAGGATGGAGAAATGTACAAATACTTTTTTTGCAAGAAATTTTTAAACTTTTCCCATTAGAAAATTATTTTACATCTTTATCGAAATTTTCTGTTGTGTAATTTAAAACGCACGGTAAACAGACTGTATTAAAACTATTTTTGACAAAATATCTGTTTTTATTTAGTAAAAAATTAAAAATTTTAGAGTGTACAAATACTTTTTTTGCCAACTGTATATAAATATGTTCAGACTTTTATTTTTCTACTGTACAGTCTTGGAAAATTAAAAAGGTATCGCTCCCTATTAGCTGCCACACACCACCTTATAAAAATATGACTGGTACCAATAGATTAGTAATAATCTATACTTAAATTTTGCTTGAGGATAAATACAGATATTGTAACAGATATTGCACCAAACTTTAAAGATTGGAATACTAACACCTAATTTTAGCATTACATTTAAATTATTTGTTTAGTTTAGCCTTTTTTTGGGGGGGGGGGGATATTAAACAGGAAGTAATGCAGACAAGTGGGTTAACAATTATGCAGATTTATACTTTTAAAACTCTTAATGTTAAATTCACTTTTAATCGCCGTCAAACAGATTACAATATGTCAGCTTTAAAAAAGAACTCAAAAATTATTTAGCAATCTGAGTTGCGGATTTTGTATCAGTAACTCCGATGGAACACTGGCCAAACCAAAGGTTTATATTTAAATATTACTTTGATAGTGAAAAAATCAGAAGCATATTGTAAGCGCAAGCGCATGCATGGCACATGGAACGCTAATGCTGTTTTCTTTTCGTTGGGAATGTGAAAGTATGTATTAAGGAAAATTTATTCCATCTGGGTTATAGGATAAGACATACAATTTTTACTTTTTACTTTTTCTATCTATAACAGATGAAAATATTGTAATCGATTATTTTTACTTTATTTTGACGGATTTATGTGTATTAGAGGTCAGAAACCCCGAAAAGAAAGATTTTTACAAAATGCCTGTCTGTCTGTGTATTACCATTTTACCATGAAGTTAAGCATAGAATTAATAAAAAATCAAATATATGCTCTTCACTATAAAAAAAATAGGTCCTTCTTGAATTTGGAAATGTTCGGAGGAAGATGCGATATAATAGCGAATTTTCAGCCATTTTCATTGTTATACCTTCGAAAATCATATGCATTTATGCATAGAATTGATCCAAATTTCATATATAGCTATTGGCTATCGCTAGCACGTTCTCCTTGAATTTGAAAATATTCCGCTTGAAGGTGCGCTGTAATAGCAATTTTTGAATAATTTTCTCGATTTTTCATAGCTCTGCTCTACGTTGGTGGCTTGTGCAGTGACGAGATCTTCGCATTTTGCTAAGCCGGCTATTAGCCGCTAGCATGAATCATAATAATGAAAAGTATTGATAATTATCAGATCGAGATTAACTAGTTTTAATTCTAATTAATTTACTGAAGGCGATATATTTATTGTAACTGTAGAGTAGATAACTATAGAGGAGAGATGGGCAGTCTAAATATTTCCAAAGTTTGATCATAGGTTGCGACATAAACTTTTTTCGTAGGAAAGAATTCAACGAGTTAATTTATTGCAACGGACAACTGTGATTATTTCGGTTATAAAAAGTAAGTTTAATTTTAATTTTTAAAAGTTTAGCAGTAGAATACTTTTCTTTAGTTAAATTATCTGAATGTTTTGCAGTGCATCATATATTACTTTAGTACCAAATGCAAAAATGTTTTAAATGATGTAAAGAAGTATTTTGAAATGATTTGGGTCAATAATAACATTTCTTATAAAAATTACAAATTTAACATTCTTTACGTTTCTCCGGACCTATGAGTTATATTTAGTAAAATTTTTCTGTTATAGTGTCAAGTAAGACAAAAAAGTCCCATCATTTTTAGTGTTAAAATTGAGCGAGTTCTAGCTGTTTAACGTTCAAGCATATTTTTCGTTGCAAATTACGTGTCATTCACAAATTTTGTAAAAATATAATTTCGCCAGAAAAATTAAAAAAAAAAATGGTTGATATTAAAATTAATATTGTAACATAAATTTGAAATCTTTAGCTATTCTGATAGATTAATGCAAAATGTACAATTTGTAATAAACATGTAAAAAGAAAAAACAAACAAAATATTAGTGAAATAAAACTATGAAAATTAATAGCCTCAATTGTTTACAAAATGATGCAAATTGTAAAATGCTGATAGATTACACTAGGGTGCAAAAATTTGATTATGTTGTGTCTTTTAGATTTTGATAATTGATTCTTATGTAATCTGCGCTGCTAAATCCAAAATTAACATTTTTTTTTTTTTTAACCATACGTAAAGCTTTTTCGGAAATCGTAAATTTTATTGTTAATAAAAGAAGCAATAACGAAAATTCGATACTATAAAATAGATGTGGTTGTTTTGTTTGTAACTTTTTATAAATGGATTATACATATTTTTTACCGCAAATTCCGAAAAAGGACTTCATCTTAACCATCAAATAAGGGTTTTCTGCAAATTGTGAATTTCAAAGTTTAAAGCTAAAATTGAACCTCCTTTTTCGAATCCCTTAGCTCTTTAGCTGCAAAAATCCTAGTATAATCTAAAATATTGAATAAATTATGGAATTAAATTAAAAAGGTTTATGTCTGTTTTATTATAACAGATTTTCGCTATATTTAACTTTGACATTTACGATATGCAAAAAATTTCTAATATAATGGTTAAAAATGAAGGCCATTGACAGATTCAATGCTAAAACTTATACATAAAAATCAATTTTCAAAAGTTGAAAAACAGAGCCATCTCCTTTATCTTATAATATCCGATTTTTGTTAGTTCTTAACTTTGACAATTTATCATTTGAGAAAAATCCTGACATGACGGTTAAAAATTTATGGTAATTTTTAGATTCAGTGATAAAAAATTCATAAAATTTAAATTTAAAAAAATCATCGCAATCTTTGCTGTCTAATCTAAAATTTTTTCTTAAGCTTCTTGGCGGTAATATGTCTAAACATTTTTGTGTTATCTTGTAAAAGAAATATAAATGGTAACCACTTAAAATCAAAATAATATTAAATTGTCATCGGAGTTTCGTCATTATGTAACATTTAATCTGGATAGGATGTTTGAAAGTGAGTTAAAGCTCGAGTAAAAATTTTGAACTTGTAAAGCACGCATATATATACACGCATGCGATCGTGGAAGTTAAATAATAAAAAGAATATTGCCCAGTTGAACTGATGGCATTGAGTTCACAGGCTACGCATACTAATTGTACATTACAGCCTTATATTTTCAAGGGTTAATTCCGTTCGAAAAAAAAATTTAAAGGAGGGCAAACAGCTCCCCCCTTTCCCCTTTTTATTCTTAATCATTGAACCCCCTAAACTAATCAGGAACGTGTTTTATCATATAAAAAATCTATATCCAAAATTCAGAGCAAATCGGAAAATTCTTAATAAAAACTCATTTATATAATTTATGAGAAGTTATCCCCCTCTTTTATACTTAACCATTATACTTCCAAAACTTTTCTGAGGTTTGAACGAAATCTGATAATTCTGCTTGAAAAACCAATTTATATAAATTAAGGGGAGGGGATTAGAATCCCCGTCCCCCCCTGTTTATACTTATCCAATGAACACCTAATACCAATCACGGAGGCGACTCATCAGAATGATCCTATATCTAAATTTTGAAAGAAAACTGATAATTCTGCATTAAAAACCATTAATATCAATTAAGGGGAGGGGCATGAACCCCCCGTTGCCCCTCTAATACATATCGAATGAAATCAAAAAATAATCAGGGAAGCGCCTTTTCTGAATACACGTATATACAAAATTTCAAGTGGATTGGATATTTTTATCATGAGTTATCGCGTTACGCACGAACGACCGTACGTACATACATACAGAACGGACGGGCACATAAGCTCTCAGGCTATGATAGCCTGTGAGCTAAAAACCTATAAACTAACATAATTTCTTTAAAAAGAAATCATGCAAAGAAACAGTCTCAAATCCTCACAGAATAAAACCGATATTAAAATAAAATCATTTTAGCCAATCTGAAACTTAATAAAAGTTGACTCAATAGAAATATTTGTACGATTTTTTTCAAAGCGCAGATACGCATAAAATAAGATCTTTCAGTACTTTAGGCATTTGGTATATTATCCCTCAAACCACACCTGAACTCATTTGTATTCAGTGCAGAAAAGTGAAATAAGACAAACATTTTTAACGTTTCATAACTTCGTCAATTTTAGTGTTATATGAACGGGAATTTTTTTTGTCTTGCTTGTCAGTGTTATAGGAAAGTTAAGTTTTAATAAATATAATTTATAGATCTTAGGGATCGTAAAAAAATTAATTATGTTTAGTTACCAATAAAAATAAATTTCATTCAAACCTTTTTCTAAATTATATATTTTGTGATACGCACCATGATTTTCAAATATTAAACATGTCCTTTCAATTTCTTGAATTTAACTTAGGAATATCTTTAATCCGCTGAAGATTGCTGAACTATAAATTTAATATTATGTTTACTTCTGAAACAAACGCGTGTTTTACATGCAAAACATACTTTCGTCTGAAATTTCGTATTCATTCTTTTGATTTGTGGTCAAATGCTATCTTATATTTATGAGATTATCTCTGTTTGTATTGGTAAGAAATTAAATTTGTGAAATATAAAGTAAATATTGAAAAATACATTTTTTAAATATTTTTATTTGGAGAATTTTACTTCATAAAGTATATTTTTATTTTAAAACTAGAATAGTTCTCTCGAAATATTCCAAGAAACAAAAAAAAAATATGTGTGGCACTCGGGGACTGCCGCGGTAAAGCTATTGCATAGCATTTTTTATAAACTTATACTGCAAAAATACTGCGTCAATGTCTGCTGAAGTCTATCGAAGGATACCGCGCTGAAGTCTGCCAAACTCAAACGTCGTTAGCCGGAGTGTTAGGATTTTTTTCTCGTTACGGAATTCCTAGATTAGGTCGCCGCGCACAAAGCCCGCGATAATAGCTATGCAATAGCTTAATAAATTACCAAACAAAATTTGGTCGTGCTACGAAAATTAGATCGCGAGTTATAAGCATTTTAAGTTTTTCGACCCTCACGGTGGTGGGGTCACCTGTCATCAAAAATTAACACTGTCTCATAAAAAACTACCAAACAAAATTTGGCCGCGCTACGAAAAATAGATCGCGAGTTATAAGCATTTTAAATTTTTCGACCCTCACCGTGGGGGGGTCTATTGTCCCCAAAAATTAACACTGTCTCATAATAAATTAACAAACAAAATTTAGCCACGCTATGAACATTAGATCGCGAGTTATAAGCATTTCAAATTTTTCGACCCTCACAGTGGGGGTCTCCTGTCACCAAAAATTCACAATATCTCATAATAAATTACCAAACAAAATTTGGCCGCGCTACGAAAATTACATAGCGAGTTATAAGCATTTTAAATTTTTCGACCCTCACCGTGGGGGGGGGGTCTCCTGTCACCAAAAATTAACACTGACTCATAATAAATTACCAAATAAAATTTGGCCGAGCTACGAAAATTAGATCGCGAGTTATAAGCCTTTTAAATTTTTCGACCCTCACCGTAGGGGGTCTCCTGTCACCAAAAATTAACAGTCTCATATTAAATTACCAAACAAAATTTGGCCGCGCTACGAAAATTAGATCGCGAGTTATAAGCATTTTAAATTTTTCGACCCTCACCGTGGGGGGGGTCTAATGTCCCCAAAAACTAGCACTGTCTCATAATAAATTACCAAACAAAATTTGGCCGCACTATGAACATTAGATCGCGAGTTATAAGCATTTCAAATTTTTCGACCCTCACCGTGGGGGGGGGGGGGTCTAATGTCCCCAAAAATTAACACTGTCTCATAATAAATTACCAAACAAAATTTGGCCGCAATACGAAAATTAAATCGCGAGTTATAAGCATTTTAAATTTTTCGACCCTCACGGTGGGGGGTCTCCTGTCACCAAAAATTAACACTGTCTTATAATAAATTACCAAACAATATTTTGCCAAGCTACCAAAATTAGATCGCGAGTTATAGGCATTTTTAAATTTTCGACCCTCACCTTGTGGTGTCTTCTGTCACCAACAATTAACAATGTCTCATAATAAATAACCAAACAAAATTTGGCCGCCCTACGAGTATTAGATCGCGAGTTATGAGCATTTTAAATTTTTCGATCCTCACCGTGTGGGGTCTTCTGTAACCAAAAATTAACACTGTCTCATAATAAATTACCAAATAAAATTTGGCCGCGCTACGAAAATTAGATTGTGATTTATAAACATTTTAAATTTTTCGACCCTCACCGTGGGGGGTCTAATGTACCTAGAAATTAACACTGTCTCATAATAAATTACCAAACAAAATTTGGCCGTGCAACGAAAATTAGATCGCAAGTTATAAGCATTTTAAATTTTTCGACCCTCACCGTGGGGGTTCTATAATGGCCCCAAAAATTAACACTGCCTCATAATAAATTACCAAACAAAATTTGGCCACGCTAAAAAAATTAGATCGCGAGTTAGAAGCATTTAAAATTTTTCGACCGTCACCTTGGAGGGTCTCCTGTCTCCAAAAATCAACACTGTCCCATAATAAATTACCAAAGAAAATTTGTCCGCGCTACGAAAATTAGATCGCGACTTAGAAGCATTTTAAATTTTTCGACCCTCACCGTGGGGGGTCTCTTGTCACCAAAAGTTAACACTGTCTTATAATAAATTACCAAACAATATTTTGTCAAGCTACCAAAATTAGATCGCGAGTTATAAGCATTTTAAATTTTTCGACCCTCACAGTGGGGGTCTCCTGTCACCAAAATAAATAAGACCACCAAAATAAACACTGTCTCATGATAAATTACCAAACAAAATTTGGCCGCGCTATGAAAATTAGATCATAAGAAACATAAGTTTAAGACTTGATATCCTAATATCTGAAAAATACCACGTCAATGTCTGCCGAAGTCTACCGAAGGATACCGTCCCGAAGTTTTCCGAACGGAAACGACGTTAGCCGAGTGTTAGGTTTTTTCGTTGCGGATGTGTTAGAATTTTTCGCGTTACGGAATTTTTGGATTCGGTCACCGCGCTCAAAGCCCGCGATAAAAGCTATGCAATAGCTTAAAAATGTCTCACAAAATTTGAAACAGATAAAAGTAAAATTAGAAAAAATTACATTGAAAATATTTTCATGCGCTTGGTTCATTAAAGGATATAACTATGAATGTTTTTTGTTAATTTGCCCTCATTTTCTGTTGTTGTGCACCTCTTTTTATATTTAATCTTTAGTTTTATTAAACTGTAGATATATTTCTGTAGAGATCTTTACTTACCTGTAAACTTCTTATGATAATTTAAAATCCGTAAGGGGAAACAACAAACACAATTTTTATTTAATCATTCAGCGGGCGCGATAACTTTATTTTTCACAAGCAGCCTCTCGTCTTACTTTTTATGGCAAAAACTGTTTCGTTTTCTTGAGCTGTTACAAATGCTAGATATT
Organism: Maratus speculifer; assembly: GCA_964019185.1. NCBI lineage: Eukaryota > Metazoa > Arthropoda > Arachnida > Araneae > Salticidae > Maratus > Maratus speculifer. The sequence continues at coordinate 434,019 of CAXHSM010000492.1, read as the reverse complement.
TCATAATAATATTAAAATTAGAAAATTGATAAGGAATCATGCATAATGAGATAAAAAACTAAATTTTAATAATATTAAGTACTGGGGAAAATATCTATGAATTATTACTGTTGAGACAATAAGGCTATTTTATAAAAATATATATCAAGCATGATTTTTTGAAAAAATTAGAAAATCTATTACATTAAAAAATATCTATTCTTTTTAAAAGATGTGCTAGTTTGAGGTTTTATAGTTAGTCACAAATATTTTACACCTGAAAGAAATTTAAAATGCAGAAATTTTTCTTTTTTTTTCTCCTGGTATATTCTAGCGTCCTTCATTTTGTTTTATCCGTACAGATATTTTTTCCTTACCTTCAATTGATTCTTCTTGATATCTGTGAAATATTTTTGTAAACATCTTTCCTTTATTCTCTTTTTGCAAAAATTCCATTAAATATTTTTCATTTGGCTTCCTAAAATAAAAAAACAACATTACAAAACAATTAATATATTGCAGGAAAAATCTTTTAAACATGAGCTAATTAATTAAATGTCTAGATGATTCTGGGAGCATGTAAAAATTATTTATCAAAACTGTACAACATGGGCGTAATCTGGCGGGGGCAAGGGGGGGCATCTGCCCCCCTAGTTTTTTAAGTGCAGGGGCAAGACATGGGTTTTGCTCCTCCAGTTTTTTGTCTTGTTTTCTTTTTTTTTAAGTCAGAAATAATGTTTGTTGTGTGTACATAAGTAATTTCTATTAAAAACTTCCTGGCATAGTAACATTTGCAGTAAAAATATTCTTCCTCTCCCTTTTTTTTCCGTTTGTACAAAGTAGAAAGACTTTATTTCCCCTTTTTATCTAGCAGGGATGTTTGGACACAAGCGTGAGAGAAGATATCATGACTACTGTGTCTTGACTTTGATCATTGTCCTTTTCTTTAGGATAGTATAACAGGACATTTTAACTCCCTGACCCCCAGGTCTCTCGAATATATAGAGCTTCTTCGAATATACCCATAGCGCCAATACGTCTGAAGAAATTGTCCGGGGTGTCTGATTCTGAACCTGATTTTTTCTGTCACCCATTGTCACAAAAAGTGAGACAGGGAGATTGTAAGGCTGCGGACAAACAACACTACTTTCATCTACACTAAAAGAGCAATAAATCTATCTTTGAAGATGCAGTTCCCGACTATCGGTGGGAGGAGAACAAAAGGATGCTAGTTTTCGAACCTCTTTAAATGATTTTTGAGAAAAGAACCCTACCGAATTGACAAAGGGAGGGAAAGTTTATCTCCCCCATCTTCAGTGGTAAAGCAGTCAACTGATTTCGAGCTCGATTTCTCTCTTGAAGTGCAGATTCAGTTCACTGAAATAGCAATTTTACATCAAAGCGCCGACACGAAAGATAAAAAATAGCGACGCCTGACCACAAGAAGTTAGTGCTATGTGCCCGGTCATTAAAGGAGGTACAGTAGCTTCTAAATCGGAAGATAAAAATTACAATAATTCGTATACAAATGTATCTGTTTATAACGGAAAATATTAATATTTCTTACGAAAGAAATAACATACAAATTATACCTGTCAAGAAGGAAACGTCTAAAACTGAATTTTCCTTTGGTCACTTACACTTGAAATTACGTCTAATAGCGTTTTACTGAATTAACCGTTTACACGCCGAATTAATATCGCAATGTAATAATAATTTTGTTTTTCCTATATTACAGTTTCAAATGTTTTAATTTATGCATACAAATTTAGAAAATAACAAAAAATATATTTCTGGATTTCTTTCGGCTGTTTTCATTTCAGCGTTCGCATTTTCGAACATGATTATTGATTGACAACTTATGCAAATATAACAAACTATTTTCCGCTATATGCTACTGTATATTGTTCTTGAGTATTTTCTCGAATTCCAAAAACATTTAGATTTCTAGCGTCAAATGTAAGTAACATAGAGAAAACGATAAAAGAAAATAATATATTTTTATGCAAATTAGTGGATTTGCATATTCGTTAATACCTATGAAAAATTCTTAAAAATAATTTTTCTTTTTCAAAAGTTCAAATCAACCTTATATTTTATAGGAAAATTAAGGACATCGTTATTATGTTGGAAAATGTATGTTTTGTATTATAATAATACAATGTTCCCATTTGGAACATTGGCGTTTAAACGGTTAAATAAGCAAAGTAATCTTATATAGTATAATGCGTGTAAGCGGGATTGCTAAGGACTAAAAAATGAAATTCGTTTATGGAAATTTTCCGGAGAAGCTCTTATAATTGTAAGATATTATGTAGAACTATGAAATTTTTAAGCTTCTAAAATAGGATTCTGTTGTACACAAGTGCAGATTTTAAAAGTTTTATTAATCAAAATATATAAAATAAATATACACCTATAAATACATCTGTAACCTCTTCAGACCTGAGATTAAAATAACTCTACAAATATATGTTTATTGGTTTTGCATAATGGAAATGACACCATAGATGACAGAAAGAGTCATTTTTATGAAATCAATACTTTAGAGGACTGGTAATTTAGGTTTATAAATATGGATATAAAAGTACAAACCCTCTTAAAACATCAGTTTAATTATCAATAATATAAATTTACGCAATAACAAAATTAAGGCCTTTAAACAAGTGAATGATCAGAAAATTCCCAAATTTTTGTATTGTAAAGCATTTAAATTAAATAATCATGAATATTTCTTACTTTTTTGGCCACAATGTCTTGAAGCTATTTTCGGAATTCGGTTGAAAATAATATTTATTTTATGAGGTAATATTCATCAGTGCTGATATTTATTGGTTTTGTTTAAAAGCAAAAATCATTCAGCTATATAGAAGTAAAGAAAAGATGCAAAAAATTCGAACAGTTTAGTTTTTATGAGAAAAAGAATGGAGGTACACATTTGTGTACTTCGGGTCTGAAGAGGATAAAATAACTGAGAACACACTCCGTTTCAGCAAGATTTGCCATTTGTATATTATTCCTTTCGGATGGCGTTATAATAAAAATGTTGCTTTATAGACAGGTTTAGGAGATTTCGCAGTTTCTACTGTATTAAGTTTCATTCGACACAGACCAACGAATAACGAATAATATGGTAATAAACCAAATTTAAAAGAATTTATAGATCATGAAAAATCGGAACTCTTGGCGTCTCGTTCAGAGGTTCAAGGGACAGGTCTTGGTCTTGGAGCACTTGAAAATCGGGACATCGTACGTAAAACGGGACACCTGCTAGCGTGTGTCCCGTTACTCGTTACCCGTTATCTGAACACACTGTGCTCCGCGCATTTACATAGGGACTAAAGTAAAAAAAAACACAAAATTCTGCTAAAGGTTTGCGAAAAAAAACATAATCTCGTTATAGTATCGGAAAAAAAATGCACATTGATTCATTTTGTTGGTGGATAGCGGAAAAGAAAGATTAACTTCGTCAAAAAGTTGCAGAAAATACGCATAATTAGCATCGGGAAACGAATTTTTCCCTACCTCTTTTCTGTAACCTTTCAGAAAATTTGCAGTAAATTCACATTTCCCCCCCCCTTTTTTACTCAATATCATCCTTGAGAATTTAGTTGATTATGCATTGAAAAAATTGCAAATTTTTTGAATTTGTCACGGGAGAAAATACTTTCCAGGGTCTTACGAATCGGGGAAATTCAGAAGTTTAGACAAAAACGCCAGAAGTATACGCAGCACCTGTCTGTCCACATATAACAGAGCTTAAACTACCAAACGGAATCTTTTGAAAATTAAAATATATAATTTTTGCATAATTTGTCGACTCGAACAATAATTTCGCCCGGCCAGTGGCCGAGAGGTTCTGACCTCTTAACTGGTAGACGGCAGGTGCTGGGTTCGAACCCAATCGCGGCCGTCGGCCTAACCGTTCGGAGTTTTCGTGGTTTTCTTCGAACCTTGCGTAAATACGGGTTAGTTTTCCTTAGAAAGACCCCCACGAAGGGCACTCCTCCCCATGGGCCTATATCCCTAGTGTAGATAATCGGCCGACACAAATATACCAAAACACCGAACAATAATTTCGTGCATTTTAATGATGTTATACTCTTTCTAATGTTATAAAAGTGATATGCATCTGTCACGAATGTACTGAAATATGCATTCTGTACAATGTGTGGTATAGAAAGAATATTTTTTAATAATTTAGAGGGCCAACGTATTCCATTGCATAATAGTATAGGGGGGGGGATATTGTTTGAGGCGCGTTTTAATTTCATTAAACTGTTTCACATTTCACGGACTTAGTGCAGACTAAGTTTAAATCGTTTATTAAAATGTCGAAACGTTTCGACGAATTGAGATATTTTTTACAAAATAAAATATGTAAAAATTTCGACGAAAGAAGAATCACATTGACGCCCATGGAAATATTTTCTGAAAATGCATTTTCAACTGCTATACGCGTTTTTTCGCTTAACCAAATTTGACTGTATTTTTCATATATTGACATATTATTATCTATTAAATAGTAATTCCACAGAAAACTTTTTTACTTGTTTTATGAGTTTGTCAGCTTGATTTAAATTTTAGCTTGTTTCTCTTATGATTTATACTTATAGCTCTATAGATTATATGCACAGTTGCAAAAAATAATTCACATACATTATTTGCTATGGACAGAAATTCGTGAAAATAGATTTATAACTGCGTTCCGTGTTTCTAAATTTTTAATTTAGATTGACTTCAGCATGGTATGAAAAGATGACTTTTCTTAACAGTATTCTAATATAAGTGTAGGAAAATATTTCATAATCAATAACCGATACTCTACTTTTTGTTTTTGATTTTCTTCAATTGAAAAAATGTGAAGTGGTGCAATTATTTTTTTTTTCAAGACAATATTAACTTTTACATTCTTAATCTAAAATTATTCCGTATATCCTAATAAGGCGCTAAAACAAAAATTTCTTATTCATTCCAATCAGAACGTTAACCAAAGATTTTTAAAAATAAAATTTTGTCATCTGTTGCCTTTCTGGAATGAAAGGTTTAAACATATTTATCTCAACCTCCTCCCTATCTACTATTGTGTATTCGAATCGAAGAAAACAAGAACTGAGAACATTATTCAAGATTTTGTTTTAATACTTTATTTCTTTCAATTAGCCAAGCTTTAAATTCTCCACTTTGCGGTTTACATCCATCTACCCTTTTCCGAACAGTAAAAGAACTGATTATTGAACTTTGAAACACTTTGACTCATCATATTTTTGTATTACGCACTTTCTTTTTTTTTTCTGTTGTGAAATATGCAGTCGGAGAGACGTTCTTTTTCTCTCTCCCTTAAAATTGTTACCCTTTAATTATTTAATCCAGAAATCATTATCTGTTTTTATTACATTAAATATAAAATTTAAAGAAATGACATCCGTCTTTGATGTGTGTACTGAAGTTACAAAAACACAGTTATTAATGTTATAATTAAGTTTCTTACAGCTGCAAGCCCAACGCTGAAGCTGAAATGGATTTATCGTCAGTCGTGTTTACTGGGATCTGGGATAACCATAAATGAGGTAAGTGAACAATTTCCTTATCTGTTTATTTGTTCATGCTGTTTTGACTAAATAAATTAAATAGAGGATCCTCCGCTCCAGTATTTGAAATATAATATATAATATATACATTTAACGACAGATTATGAGACTGATTTTGTCGCACTGTTACCGATAATAAGTGAAATCATTTTATTACTGGTTTATTATCGCAGAATTTGTTTTGTGCTTATATAATATATATATATATATATATATATATATATATATATTGAAATTGAAATAAATGATATAATGTTTTTCTTTTCTGCTATGTTTTGAAAGAAAAAAACGTAAGCAACTCCGAATTCGAAGCACAAAAATTTACATAAATAAAATAAAAATATATAAGACTTTTACGTCTATATATCGTTACAAAATGAGTATCATAAATAATACTGTCATTGAAAAACTCAATGCAAATAATTATCATATGTGGAAATTCAGGATGGACATGTATCTCCAAAAGGATGACCTCTATAGTGTCATAATCAATGAACCCCCAGATCCCATGACAGATACGTTTGAAAATAAAAACAGAAAAGCACGTGCAATTATTAATTTATCTATCGACGACGACCAAGTTATACACGTTAAAAATTTAGGGAGAGCGCGTAACATCTGGACTGCCTTGAAAAATGTCCATGAAAGGACCAATTTGAGCAGCAAACTTTTCTTATTAAGAAAAATGTATTCGTCAAAATTAAGTCAAGGTGGCAACCTCATACAACACTTAAATAATATATATGAAATACGCGATCGACTCGCTGCCATAGGCGAAACAATCGATGATCAACATCTTGCAGCATTAATGCTGTGCTCCCTGCCTCCCAGCTACGATGTTCTCATAACTGCATTGGAGGCTAGGGATGAACGTGATCTTAGTGCTGCGTTTATACGCAGCAAACTTACTGATGAATACTTAAAAAGGAATGATAACAAAAGTGAAAATGAACCATCTCACACAGTGTACAAAGTGAAAAGTGCCAAACCGAAAGTAAATAAATTTTGCAGATACTGCAAAAAGAATTCGCACAATATTGAAGAATGCTGGCACTTAAAAAATAAAAACAAAAGTGGTTCAAAACCACCACAATATAACAATAGATTTCCAAACCAGTCACAAAAATCGGCTATATGCTCTCAAGGCAGTGCAGGTGCGAGTACAAACAAAAATAAAAATATCGAAAAGGAAACACCCAATAATAAATATGTTACATTTTTTGTTGGGGATAATGTAAAAAACTTATGGGTAATTGATTCTGGGTCCTCAACTCATATTTGCAACGATAGAAATAAATTTAATGATTTTTATGACAATATTTCTAGTGTAACAATTGCGAATGGTCAAGAGTTATACTCTGAGGGTTACGGGACTATAAAATTAGATACAGTAATGTCGGATAACACTCGCAGTACGATAACATTAAAAATGTATTGTATGTTCCAGAAATAGAAACGAACTTGATTTCTATAAAAAGGGCCACAGAAAACGGTTGTAAAGCCATATTTTAAAAACAATCTTGCAAAATAACTCACGAAGGTGTCACATACCTCGAGGGCTATGTAAACAACAATTTGTATGAATGTAAAATAAAACAAAATACATCTCACAATATAAATATCATAAATGAATGCGAAAATAAAAATTGTTTGCACAAATGGCATAGAAGATTAGGCCACAGAAATGTTAACCATATTAAGGAATTAGTAAACAATGATATGGCGTTAGGGATTGAAATTGACAAATGTAAACACGGCGATACATGCGAAACTTGCATCATCTCTAAACTCACTAGTGATCCATACCCCATAGCCGCTAGTTTTCGAGCTACAGAGCCCACAGTATTAGTGCATTCTGATCTGTGCGGGCCCATGCAAACAGTGACGGTTGGGGGAAAATACTATTTTCTGACATTCATAGACGATTTTAGCCGTTTTACTGTCACGTATTTATTGAGAAATAATGATGAAGTTTTTCCGAAATTTAAGGAATATGTAGCAATGACTACGAATAAATTTGGTAGGAAAGTAAAAGCTATCCGTTCCGATAACGGAGGTGAATATTTAGGAAAGGAAATTGATAGTTATTTAAAAAATGAGGGAATCGATCACCAGCTTACAGTTCCATACTCTGCGCCTCAAAACAGGGTTGCGGAGCGTAAAAACCGTACCTTGACGGAAATGGCTCGCTGCCTACTAAAAGATAGTGGTTTACCTAACTCATTCTGGGGCGAAGCTATCTGCACCGCAACGTACTTACAGAATCGACTCCCAACCTCATCCAACGACCGTACACCCTACGAAAAATGGACTGGTCGTAAACCAGACCTTTCGAACATAAAAACCTTTGGGTGTCGCGCATTTGCCTACATACAAAAACCCCTTAGAAGAAAATTGGATAATACCGCGATCGAGAGAATATTCGTAGGTTACGACAATAGGAGTAAGGGCTACAGAATTTGTACGGATGGCAGGAAAATAATAATAAGTAGAACTGTAAAATTTCTAGAGAATGAAGGTCGAAACACAACCCAAAATAACATGTCGAATAAAACTATTGAAACGCCTAATAATGATAATCTGCAACCGAAATTGCAATTGATCGAAGATAATGTATGTACCGAAGAAACAGAGCAAAATCAGATTGCAAATTCAGACACCACGCAGATCGTCCCACGTAGATCAAACAGATCGAACAAGGGGGTTCCTCCTGATAGGTTTGCTTTCCTAACAAATAATGATAAGGTAGAAGACCCGAAAAGTTGGGACGATATAAAAAATATGCAAAACCCGGTTGAAAAGGAAAAATGGATAGAAGCGACTTTAGAAGAAATGAACTCTCTTCGCGAGAATGATACGTGGGAATTAGTCGAAGCCCCGCCAGGGACTAAAGTAATCGGTTGTAAGTGGGCGTTTAAATCTAAATACAATAGCCAGGGTGTGTTGGAGAAATTTAAGGCTAGACTAGTTGCAAAGGGTTTTTCCCAGAAATATGGGGTTGATTATGACGAGACCTTTGCACCAGTCGCATCTCATACGACAATTAGAAGTTTCTTAGCAATGGCATTGTATAAAAATTTGAGTTTAAGACATATTGACATTAAGACTGCTTTCCTACACGGGGAATTACAAGAAGACGTGTTTATGCATCAGCCTGAGGGTTATGTGGTTCCGGGAGAGGAACATAAGGTATGCAGACTTAAAAAGGCCATTTATGGTTTAAAGCAGGCAGCCAGGGCGTGGAACCTGACATTGCACAAATCACTAACAAAATTAGGTTTTCACCAAAGTCAGGTTGGTAAATGTCTATACAAACAAACAATCAATAACTCAACGACTTACCTAATTGTTTATGTTGACGATCTCCTGATAGCTGGAGAAGATGTAAATATTGACGAACTCATAAACAAATTAAATAAAGAATACCCAGTTACTGATTTAGGTGAGGCGAAATACTATTTGGGGATAAACATAAATAGACCCGACAAGAACACAATGACACTCGACCAAATGAATAAAATCAATGAATTGGCAAATAAATTTAACTTAAAAAATGCGAAACCAACCAACATACCGATAGAACCCGGATATGTAAAACTAGAAGATAATGAAAATCTTCTTCCAAATAACACAAATTACAGACAGGCCGTAGGGGCTCTACTTTATATTGCGACTGTGACTAGACCAGACATTTCCGCAGCAGTAAACATTTTGAGCCGCAGAAATGAAAATCCAAGGGTTAAAGACTGGGAAGCAGTTAAAAGAACAATTAAATACCTTAAGACAACAATAGACTTAAAATTAACTTACACTAATTTGGAGGAACATGTCTTGAGATTATATTCCAATTCGGACTGGGCCAATGATAAATCGGACAGGAAGTCAGTATCCGGAAATCTCTTCAAATTAGGAAAAAATACCATCTTGTGGACTTCGAAAAAACAGAGATGCATTGCTCTATCATCGGCAGAGTCCGAATATGTTGCAGCTGCATGTGCAGCTCAAGAAACTGTTTACATTCTCTAACTATTTAAAGAACTCGATCTTAATCAGAAACTACCCATAATATTGTTCGAGGACAACCAGTCATGTATTAAGCTAACTGAATCCGAAAAAGGTCACACCAGGACCAAGCATATTTCTATTCGATATCATCTAATCAGAAATTTAGTGGAAGAGGGAATTATTAAGCTACAGTATCTACAATCTGCTGCAATGCCAGCAGATATTTTAACAAAACCCCTTCCAAAGACTCAATTTGAATTACACCGCGAAAGCTTGTTGAACCCATGAACAAACACTTGTTCCTCCGATTCAGGGGCGGGTATTGTGTATTCGAATCGAAGAAAACAAGAACTGAGAACATTATTCAAGATTTTGTTTTAATACTTTATTTCTTTCAATTAGCCAAGCTTTAAATTCTCCACTTTGCGGTTTACATCCATCTACCCTTTTCCGAACAGTAAAAGAACTGATTATTGAACTTTGAAACACTTTGACTCATCATATTTTTGTATTACGCACTTTCTTTTTTTTCTGTTGTGAAATATGCAGTCGGAGAGACGTTCTTTTTCTCTCTCCCTTAAAATTGTTACCCTTTAATTATTTAATCCAGAAATCATTATCTGTTTTTATTACATTAAATATAAAATTTAAAGAAATGACATCCGTCTTTGATGTGTGTACTGAAGTTACAAAAACACAGTTATTAATGTTATAATTAAGTTTCTTACAGCTGCAAGCCCAACGCTGTAGCTGAAACGGATTAATCGTCAGTCGTGTTTACTGGGATCTGGGATGACCATAAATGAGGTAAGTGAACAATTTCCTTATCTGTTTATTTGTTCATGCTGTTTTGACTAAATAAATTAAATAGAGGATCCTCCGCTCCAGTATTTGAAATATAATATATAATATATACATTTAACAACATCTACTTACCACCATTAAATAAAACCTTTGAAAGTATGGGGCCGGATTTTCCCCGAGTCTCGTACACGACATTCGCGAACCGGGCAGGTGGAGTGGGGGCAAACTTCGCAATGGGTCGGCAAAAAAACCAAATGGGCCAACTGGGCTTAGGCTGGGCAGAGAAAAAAAAATTCATGGCTACCAGCCCGATAGAAAAGTTTACGCAAAACCGATAAAATATCAGCTACTTTCATTGAATAAGACTTTTGAGAGAATAAGTACAAATGTGCGTACGAGCCAATGGTAGTTCGACAACATCAATAACACGTTCGAAAATATAACATGTCCACCGTAGAGACCGACATCGAACATGGTGTCTGAGATAGTTTATTTTATCTTATATATATTTATTTATTTATTTAATCTTCTGCAGACTTATGCCGTGCTGACATCAGGCTTTTTTGTTTTCACCGCACAGTCGAGCCGAGCCGGAGCTAAACTTAATTATTCTTAGGAAGTATAGGGCAAGTAATATGTTTTGTAAAAAATATAATAGCGGTAATGGACTGTTGTTAACGTAATCTTTGGAAATATATGTTAACGTGGTTCTCAAATTCACAGCTCCATAACACGAAGTTTTAACATATTTTCTGACTAACTTCTAACAACAAAGGTTTAAAATTGAGAAGCTTGACTATTGAAGAGATTTGGAATCAATTGGCACTTTCTATTTTTGATTAATAAATTACTTGTCAGCAATTGAGAGATTTGTTACGGCTTCAGGTTTTTACAGTTTCCAGTGATGTCGCTTCTGAAAATTCGATTCAAAATTTTATTACTATTATCTCAAAGATACGTTGTCTTTATGAAAAAATAGATAACGCCATTTGATTACACAGTATCTGAATAAGATCACCTGCCAATCTTATGAGCTTCCGAAAAGAAATGAATTCAGAAATGTGTCAGAAAGTAGCTCTTTTGGATTCGAGAATAGCCTTAATAAATGGAATATTTTCTCAAATTAGAGAAATATATTTCCACAAATCTACTTTTTATTACATAGCTTCAAAAATTACGGTATTTTTAACCAACTTTTTTTTCTTTTATACTAAACTACATTATTTTTACGAATCCTTATTTAAATGGGACCACCAGTGGCTGAGAGTTTCTGCTGTGGAAGCTAGTGGACGGGAGGTGCTGGGTTCGATCCAAATCGCGTCCGTCGGTCTAATCGTTCGGAGTTTTCATGATTTCCTTTGAACTTTGCGTAAATATGGGTTAAGTTCCCTTAGAAAGACTCTGACGAAGGACACTCCCCCTAGGGCCTATATCGAACGTGCAGATAATCGGCCGTCATACATAATTCCACAAATACACCTCATTTAAATGTTGAAGCGTCTGAGAATTTAAGTAATCGCTAATATGTATTGTCTTGTTTGCACATAAAAGTTTAAAAATATACTGTCAATTTATCCAATAAATATACATGCAGTAGCTTTTAAAAGAATCTTTATTGTATGTTAAGTAAAATCCAAATTTTTGTACAAATCGAATCGGGCCAGATCAAGCAGAGCCTGTTTTAACTGATTTCTGTACGGGTAGGGCTGGGCTCCTGTCGAAATTTTAATTTTTACGCCGGGCCGGGCCAAAATAATTTTCGTTCGGACCGGCCCGGAGCCAGAATTTCCGACCCGTGCAGATATCTAGAAGGCTGTGACAGTTTTTTATTAAGTTTGTTTGAACTTTTTTCCGGTTGAACAGTGCATCAAAACATAAGAGATAAACGGTTGTGCATCAATATTTTAAAATATCTTTTTAAAGACATAAAATTACTAATTTCGGATTTTTCCTTATTTTTTCGTATATGACTGAACATTTTTTTTAATATTAAATTTTTTAAATATTTAAGTGTAATGCGGGCACACGATAACTGGAGAAAGGGGGGGTATAATTTTCTAAAAAAGTACTTCAAAATTTTGCCCCCTAGTTTTAGAGCCCAAGTTACGCCTATGCTGTACAAAACTGCACTGAAAATCAATGAAAACAATTTTATTTCGATGGGAAGATTTCATTTGAGGAAGCACATAACCGAGGTAGAACATGACGTTTATAGCGTTGAAAATAAATCTGAATTGATGAAAATTGTTTACGTTGTATATGCTTGTTTGAAAAACATTACTTTATTTTGCAACTAGCTGACCTGCCCGGCTTTGCCTGGACTTCTGCAAATCTTTTAAAATCAAGTTGTACGATTTTATGTTTCGAAGATAAATTTCTTTGAAATACATGCCCGCTGAAAGGCTGAAAAATCGGATAAGAAAACTAACTGATAATTAACTGTAAAAAAGCTTGAAATAAATTTTCAAACTGATTATTTCACGTTAAAATACGACTATACCAGAACCAAACTCATACTCGATCGTTAGCTTAAGGCCCCTGTCCCTGCCCGTGAAGACACTCGCGAGCTAATGCTATTCCTATCGGGAGGCATTTTTCTAATAACTCATTTGCATTTTAACACTTTTAAATATTTTTTTTTTTTGCATTGGATAGCTGAGGTCCCTCTCGACATCGCTTCTTGACTACTTTTTCGATTTTGGTCTCGGATATCTTTTATGAAGCTAGTTTCACTTTCAAAATCGGTTCAGAAAGTGAAACTAACTTTATAAAAAACATCTTCGACCAAAATTGAAAAAGTAGTCAAGGAGCAATCTTGAGAGGGACCTCAGCTATCCAATGCAAAAAAATTATTTAAAAATATCAAAATGCGAATGAGTAATTAGAAAAATGCCTCCCCATAGGAATAGCATTAGCTCGCGAGTGTCTTCGCGGGCAGGGACAGGGGCCTTAAAGCTTAGTGTGTAGATTTAGATTTTCAGATCTATTGCATAAAATTATGTATATTTTTTTAATCAAAATATGTTAAATAATACTATCTTATGGCAAAATTCGTGGAAAAAACGAAAAGCGACTTCGGGGAAGAAATTTTTTTAAAAGGTTATTTCTGTACTTTTTGGATTAGTTTGAAATTTTGCAATGAGAATTATAAGTTTCTGCCTCAATCTCTAAAATTTACATTAATCTTATTTACATACTAAATCATGGGAAAAAACTAAAAACTTATATGTTCTATATTATAAGTTCTTGTTATGTGATTTTTTTTTATCTAAACCATATTGGATGTTTTACTATTTACATTAATACTTTAAGTATTTTTCATCCATGTGCTTGCTAGCTTAGTGCTTTTTCATAAAAATATTACATATGGAGATGAAAGTCACACATCTTTATATCTTTGTTGTTTTGTCTCAAATATTTAGAAGTATAGGTTAGTTTCTAACCGACTTCAAAGGTGGAAGTTATGAATTCGACCTTTATGTATTTTTTGTTCATTCAATTCTGGTGATAAGCTTTTTTTAAATAAAGCCATTAAAGATTCAAATTCTCTTTGAGGCAGTCGTCCAACTGGAAGCATTCATTGTTCAGGCTATTACTCTTACATCGATACAAGATCTTTTTTCTTCTAAGTGCGAAAATTTGACTGGACAATGGCTGGGATCTAGATAGATTTTGCGCTGTTAGTGAAAGAAGATTGATCAGTGTGGAAATTTACACTGATAGAAATCTACAGCTGTAGCTGCACAATCACTCCATCGTTTGCACAGATCTCTATTTCGACCAATGCATATGCTCCATCAATCTGTTGATTAGAGCTTTTTAAAAATAAAACCTTTAAAATTCAGATTCTATTCCAAGTAGTCGTTCAATTAGAAGAGTTCATTTTCCATGCTGTTACTCTTACGCAGATACATGATCACGCGAAATTTTGACTGGACTTTAGAGATGGGCAAGACCGTCCCTTTTAAGAAATCTTTCCAGACGGAATCGTTCACCGAGAAAAACGATTTCTTTTGAGTCGTTTCTATTGTAATCGTTCCGAAAAAAAGGAATGATTCCGAAAACAAGGAACGATTTCAAAAACAAGGAATAATTCCGGGAACAAGAAACGATCCCGAGTAAAAAGAAATGAATCCGAAAAAAATGGAACAAATCCGACAAAAATGGAACGCATCCAAAAAAAGGAACGAGTCCGACAAAAAAAGTTATCCGATGAATCCGATGAAAAGGGTTAGTTTAAAAAAGGATTCCAAGGGAAAAAATACATCCGAGAACGATTTTAAGAAAAAGGGAATGAATCCGCAAGCTGGGATGAAAGGTCATGGAGCGACATGCAATCCCGAATATTTATTACTAATTTAATTCCTTTCGTATCCATCTTTTTCTTACCATTTCTTACCGTCCGCCTTAATATTTTAATATTTTGGACAGATGATTTTGCTTTTAAGGTTTCGTTTATTTATCTGTGTCCGATATTAATTAGCATTGTTATTTCTAATCACCATAATACAAATGTTCCCTAACTTTCTGATTTACGACATTAAGCATAATTCCTCTTGAAAATTTAAATTTCGCTGACATTTCATTTACCGTTATAGTTTATCTATGAAATTTTACCGTAGCTTTGGTTTTGGTTATCAGACTGTTGTGGCGGTCAATTAGGTTTTCAATGTAATCATTGTTTTCCGCTCCAAAATACATCATCAAATGACCCTCTATTTATGTTATTATTTTATGTAGGAAATTTCATTACTGATCTGATATTTGGCATCAGGGCCTATGATTTTTTCCTCTTCAAAATCCACCCTTTCATAATCTTCAGCTTACACATCGGTTCTCGCAACCTGCCGTTTTCCAAGTGGTGCATTTCTGTACTATTCCTCAGAAATCGGTAATTTTGGGATCTGCTCATTTCGAAAAAATTCCTCGGACTCCGTCTATTTCGAAATAAGTTCAGGTATGAATAGAATCTTGTATAAAATCAAATTCAGATATCGATTTGAATAAAACATAATTTATTAACTGGAGTGCATTTGACAGTGTTTGTATGTATATAATAGTGTGCTTCTTAACTGGATCATCAATGCGTAGCCAAAACCGAAACACCTACACCTAAAATCATAAAATTGAACTGTTACTTCCTAATATAATATAAAAATCCATTAAAATTGTTTCCTGAAATTCAATCCTTACTGAATTGAAAATGGGATTTGAAGTGTCTGAAAAATGATACAAATGAAAACCCAAGATACTTAAATTTAGAAATTGCTCATGATTAAAACTGTGGTTGATTATATGTGGTAAGAAAAAAATCATAACTATTTTGTTCAAAAACTTAGCTAACTTTCTTCAACTTTATATTTTAATGCAAATAAGTTTTGAAATACATAAAATAAATAAGAAAATAAAAAATGCAAAATGCAATGTTGTTCAAAAAGATTTTATTTCAAAAAAAGGTATACATAAAATTTGCTGCTTTAGAGAAATCATAAACAACAAGAGCCAGGCTAAAATGGTAGTACAACAAATAATTCAACATTAATTTCTTGATACTAAAGAAATTTAACATAAATACTACAAAATTGTCATGAATAGTAAATTGTTTCTAAAATTTTTATTCATTGGAAATAATCAAAATATTTTAAGAACAACCGATTTTTTTAAATTTTTGTCTATTAAGTTGGCGTACATAAGCTAAAACCTTTAACAACGTTTAAACGCGTACATACATACAATATAATGACACTAAAGTCGTTCCGAGGATTGTTGGATCTCCTTCCTCAGTGCGAAAAAAATATAAATAAATAAATACATAAAAATAATAGATTAAAATGAGCTCATAGAAAACCTCGGTTATAGCCCCAGGTAAAACTCTGAAAACCCCTGGTATAACCCCGAAAAACTCGGGACTATGACAATGTTAAAGGGGCTATAAAATGTCGTTCTATTAAAATAGGTTCTTTAAACCCATTTTAATCTTTTAATTGTTTTTTTTTTCAGCGCTGAAGAACGGTCACAAACCACAAACGGCCATGTGCGATTTTTGTGTCATGGTATTGTACTTATTTATGCGTTTAAACGTTGTTAAAGGTTTTAGCTTACGTATTGAAATTCGCAAAAAGTGACTGCTTTATTTGATTATTAAGCTAGAGTTTTAGCTTAGAAATTTGCTATAGCCAAAATGTTTTTGAAATAACTATAAATGAGCCAAATAAATTTTTTAAACTTAAACATTTAATAATTTCAATATTATACAATCATTTTCTGCTTTAATAATTTTGTGAATAATTAATAAGTATTATTGGGACATATGGAGAAAAATAACAATGTTTGAGATTTATAGTACATAAAGTAAAAATATGTGCTAAATTAATAGACAATTGTAATAATATAATTTTAATGCAAAGGCGAAAAAAAATAATTCCGAAATTAAAATAGTGTAAAACACCAAAATAATACAAAATACAACTACAGTTATTTTCCCCGCAAAGTTTTAGAAAAAGTCAGAAATGAAAAATATTCTATTCTTCAGCATATAAATATTAATTTCTGTAAACTCCATGCATTTTTTTTATAAAAATGCATAGCTGCGACTCGTAAATCCTTTTCTGTGATAACGCTATTTTTGAATCATAATCCTTACCATATTTAACCCCAGAATTCTGCAATTAATTACATTAAAATTAGGCAAGTAATTTCTATTAGAAGGAGTGATAATTAAAAAGCGGAATTGTTGACAAGTAAAAATATGGTGATAGATACATTTAGAAATTTTATTTTGCTAAAGAAAAAAACTGCTTTGAATTTTGCAAATAACATATGAAATATAAATATGCAGATTGGAGTCAATGGGAAGCGGGAAATGCTGCGATTGTTAGTATTGAAGATTACAATTGAGCCTCGTTAACATGAATCTCAAGGGGAATCAAAGTGGTGCATGTTAACTGAAATTCATGTTTATCAGTATCAAATTTTCATATTCGTCTTTATAGAGGACTTTGAAAACAATTCATGTTAAAAGTAATTCACGTTAAGCGTGTTCATGTTAACAAGGTTCGACTGGTTTAGGATTCCGGTACTTTTTTTGTTAGAAACTAAGTCCAGGAATAAGTAAAAAGACAGGGGAATTTTTATTATTGCTAATAATTGCGCTACTAATATTTCCTAGCCCTCTCTATCTAAAAACGTGAGAATAAGGAAAGAAAACGCAATTGCCATAATCGACTGTTTGAAATAAAGTTTTGGAAAACGTTTTTTTTTAATTTGTTTTTGTTTTATATTACGGAAAATATCATTATAAATGTACCTCTCGGGACCATTGAACCCATTTGGTAGATGAAGAATCAACATAAATCTATAACATAAAGACCTATTAAATCATAAAGCATATACTTTATATTTGTAGATCTAATTACAAGCATCAAGTATGCAGCTTTACATATATGTCGCAGAGTTGGAATAAGAACAATAATCTGTATGCAGCTCATGATTTTTTTTTCTGTTTTTATACTCGAAACCATCATTAAGGGAGCGAACCACTGTTAAGTTATTTGAATCCCAACTATTACTGTTACTGTTATATTATTCTGACTATTATTAGACATAATGTTTTCTGAAATATTCAATATTTTAAGAACGAAAGAAACATTTTACAAAAATTCCCTGTCGGCTTGCCTATAAGCGGAGGTAGATTTCGTTAAGTGCTCATTTCAACAACAAAAAATAAAATATATTTAGAGATAAACTCAGTTTAACAATTTTATTTGGCCATTTTGGAAGAAATTTTATTTTTCTGTAAGATTTGGTTTTATCAAAATCATCTTAAGCCTCAAAATGTCCACTTTAATAGCATTTTTTGAATTTTTTTCTGTAAACAGTACGCTCCAGTTTGTTTTCATAATTTTTTTCATTAGTTTAATATCAAGAAAAGGTAAACTACTAGCTAAACAATGAGATCTAACAATACTATCTCTTTTTATTCCAACTCATCTTTTCTTATAAAATTGCTGCCTATAGATTTTACATTAAACGTACCTTCGAAGTCTGTACAGATAAATACCTAGAAAAAGAAATTAAAATGATTAAACAGATTGCGTTGGAGAATGGTTTCCCTCTTCAACTGATTAATTGTTTAGTTAATCGAGCAAAACAATCCAGACCGAAGACAGAATTAAGTTTGATTAAGTTCAGTTCTTGGAAATTTGGACATGTACCACAACTTTACGAGAGACTGAGATATGCTATACTAAAATTTAATATTAAATTGATTGCTAAACCTCCTACAAAATTAAAAGATTTAATTCGTAACAAAATGGATCCAATTCCAGATTATGAAAAAGCAGCTGTTTATATGATTCCTTTCACTACATAAGATTAAAAAAGTTTATTCTATATTGGTAAGACTTCTCGAAAACTAAAAGTAAGACTGTAAGAGCATTTTTCGGATATACAATACAACAACCAAGTACAGCCTTATCTGGAATGCAACAAAAAGAAAATATTTTTATAAATTTCGACAAAGCTAAAATAATCTTTTCAACATCAAACCATTACTCTTCAATTATCCGCGAATCCCTCAAAATTTTGCTTAACAATGATACTGTTTGTAATGACGTCATTTCTTATAATACAGCTCATATTCAAAATATTAGAATAATTACCTTTTTTTTAGAAATTGAAAATATCGTTTGGTAATTTAATGTCTTTTAATGAAAATATGCAAACGATATTTTTATTAAGAATTTATTGTTGATTAAACTTATTTGTTATCTTGAATTTAATATCATTTTTGAAAAGATTAATTGCAAAAAAAAATTATTTTGAAAAGTCAAAATATTAGAATATTTATTCAAGTGGTTCAAAATATTAGAATATTTATTCAAGTGGTTCAAAATATTAGAATATTTCACATTAATTCTCCTTTAATTATTACCAATTCTTAACTGGTGGCATCATTGATTAAATTCAGACTATTTTATTTAAAATCAGTATTCTTTTTTGCAGTTTGTTTCTTTTTCGTCTTAAAATGGGCCGTGTGAGTGATATTCCTGAATCTACTAAACTTCGTATGGTTGATTTGTATCGGCATGGTAAAAATGAATGTTTTATAGCGAATTATTTACATTGTTCGCAATCGAGCGTTAGTAAATTACTAACACAATATTCAAAAATTGGAAAATTTCAAAATAATCGCCGAAATGGTGGCCGAAAACCAAAAACATCTGCTAGAAATGACAGGAAACTGAAGCGTATAGTTAAGAAAAACCGTTTTAAAAGTGTGCGATTCTTGCACCGAAAATGGAAAGAAGAAGGAGTTGAAGTTTCTACATCGACAACATTAAGACGTCTCCATAAATTTAAATTTGAATCTCGTGTACCGAAAACAAAACCTCTCATGACTGCAAGACAAAAGCGTATAAGATTGAATTGGTGTAAATCAAGACGTTTATGGAGCAATGAAGATTGGAAAAATATATTATTTAGTGATGAAAGTATGTTTTGTGTTTCATATGGTAATCAAGGTATTCAAGTTTGGAGAATGAAGCAAGAAGCATTTGATAAAGAATGCCTTAAACGTTCCGTAAAATTTGCTGCTAGTGTCATGGTTTGGGGTTGTATGAGTGCAGAAGGACCTGGAAAGTTATGCATCGTCTACGAAAAGGTTAACTCTCTGATATATCAAGAAATTTTAGAATATTACATGATTCCATCATCAGAAGATTTATTTGAAGATGATTTCATCTTTCAACAAGATTTAGCGTCCCCGCATACCTCGGTGTCAACTAAGAATTTGTTCCGCCAACGCAACATTAAGGTACTTCCTTGGCCACCAAATTCACCAGATCTTAATCCCATCGAAAACTTATTGTGTATAAAGAAGAAAAAACTTCAAGAAAATCCTCCTTCAAGTAAAACTGAGTTAGTGGCACGTATAAAGTCTATTTGGGCTAATATTGATAGAAATGTTTGTAAACACCTTGTATATAATATGCAAGATCGATTGAACTCTGTTATGAAAGCTAAAGGGGATGCTACAAAATATTAACTACCATTTACTTCATATTCATAAGGTAATATTGTTGCGTAAAATAAAATATTCTAATATTTTGAACCAATCTAAATTTTATTCTAATATTCTGGTGTGTTTAAGGAAGCTGTATACCTAATTTATTGTGCTGTATTTTATATTTTATAAATGTTAAAATCTTATCTAAACATTCCAGATTTAATTTATAAGAAATTTAATTGCATTTACTTAGTATAAAAAATAAATAAATGACAAATAATTTTTTCTTATTACTTTTTTTCAATTATTCTAATATTTTGAATATGAGCTGTATTCCTACACTTTGGTACAATATCCTTGGTGTTTCGATGAATTCATCGTGAATTTGTTTGTACATGTGGACTGTTTTTGTTTTTGTTTTGTTTTTAAGTTTTCTATTTCTAACCAATTATCTTCTATTATATTCCTTTGAAAATGGATGCAAGGATATCCAAAAGATCTTAGGTAAATAATAAATAAATAATATCTATTTTTGCAAAACTTTTTAAGTATTTATTTGTACATTTTGAGTTTAATAACAAGGTGTAAATTTCCATCAATACACTGGTATTAATACAGCGATTTGACTCATTGAAATTTATGTTTCTCTTTAGTTATCTAAATATAGCCCTTGGATGATATTTAATATTAAAACTTAGTTTCATTAAAAAAAATCAATCTAAAAAAACATAATAGTTTATGAACTGATAATAAATTATCAATTAATAAATAAATAAAACTAAATATCGAATCTTAGCTCTTTGGGGAAAAATCGATAAAAAAAATAGAATAACTTATAACAAATCAATAAAGAAAAAAAAGAGAGCAATGTTTTTTTAAATTATCAAAATAAAGCCCTTGTATGATACTTAATATTAAAAATTAGTTTCATTAAAAAAAATCTAAAAAATCTATAATATTTTATTAACTGATAATAAATTTATAAAAATAAATTAAATTAAATATAGAAACTTAGGGGGGTTTTGGAATGGGAGAGAGAAGAATCGATTAAAAAATAGAGCAACTTATAATAAATCAATAAAGAAAAAAAAGAGAAATTTAAAAGATCGTGTAACCAAACCACATTGTTGGGGATACGAGACTTGTATGCTAACCGTTACCCCAGACCATCAGCAAACACTTTTACGAAACTACTGTTTTAACCTCGACACAAGTTCATAAAAGGATTTGGCACTTGCCGTTCTTTTATTCCTCGCCAAACCTGTTTTGATTACTTATGACGGAAAAACGGAAAAAATACTCGTGATGTGATTCCATCAAAACAAAGCAAGGATATATATACAATTTAGTCATACAAATAAAAATAATTCAAATTATATGTATATATATTAAAATATAACGATAAAATGATGGGATAACGCTCGTGCTGGCAGAATGAAAACGAAACTTATGGAAGAAAAAAATATTTTTTTCATGAAAATTGCGAAATTCGTAGACAAAATTGTATTTATATCCGTATTATAAACATTTCTGAACCTGAAAATTTATGTTACAAATTGAAAAAAGCATGAAAATATTATGAATGATGAGGATTTTAAAACTCTCTAATTTCATTCTATGTAAAGTCTATGACAGCGCTGCAGTTGATCGCCCGCGGCGGTTGAAAACAGCTTTCGGCCAATCAGATTTTATTGCCATCATGTCGCTCCTCTTACCGCAGATTGTAGGTTCACTAGTCTATATTTCCTTAACTCAGACGACGCAGCGTCGAATGTTAAGAGGCGGGCTCCCCACACCCCAATTCATTCTACGTCATGATGTCATGTATCTTATTTTTTGCAAATGTTGTCTACTTTCTAAATTTCTCCTAAAACTATGAAAAAAATATTTTCAGAATAAATTTGCCAACTTTTTTTGAGGAGGGGGGGGGGGCGGATTTTTAGTGAGAAGTTAAAATTTCAGATTCAACTATCCCAAACCCTAAAGGAGATAGTCAAGTTCCGGTTATCACATTCGAACTCAAAACACAAGCACCAGTGCTCATTTCCGATGTCGTTATTGATGAATTAGGCGACTGTACATTATTTATTAAATCATGGTGCGTTTTTGATAACATCTTTCTTTTTAGTTTTTATGACTGAAAGGAGAGTATTTCAATATGTACCAACATATGGAGATACGTTGCTTTGCATTAACTCATGGAAACACTTTGACGCGCTCTGATTGTGTAAAGACACTTTAAGGATGAATTTTCAGTTTTTCGACTCCTTCTTTCAATGTTCGTAGATTTCAATGTGGACCTTAAGGTTGGTTGGATGTGCTAAATTTTCGAAGTGCGAAATCATTCCTAAGTGCCAAATCTTAATGGACAAGTTCTCATATCCACTGAACCGGAAACCCGCATCGATACGAACTGACATCGGAAGTAGGTGCCAAAAAGAGAAAAATCCACTACTATACATGTTATTCCGGAGAAAAAAAATATTTGCATAAGTCAATGCATGCGCATTCTCATTGCTATGTGTAGCAATGTTGTCTTTAAATTTAGATTTGGTTACCAGAATAGATATCAGAATGATTTTAGATTTTGTTCAGGTAGGATTCCTCGATATACAAATGACGAAACATGGGGCATTGAAATGATAGCATTTGATTGAAATGATTCTCGACAAAAGCGAGTTACCAAACATCTTGTTGAGCCGGCCATTGACGTCAATCTTGATAAATTTTCGCAAAGATACAATCGAATTCTTTCAGGCAACTATCGTAAAGATCTGTAATAGAAAATGCCTACCATTGCTATAGTTTAAACAAAAACGAAATGAAACAATGAAATAATTTGTGAAATTGGTGCCAAACAGTTTTAAGTACAGTAATATTTCTGAATATATTGTGCCGAGTACCATAAAAAATGGTGATTATCATTATCAATTGTGATTGTTTGGCACGGACTTCAAAGTTAATTCATTACTTTTTATGTATATATATTCATAAATTAAATCATAAATATGTAAATCCATCTCTTGTAAAAAAAAATTCCCTGGAAAATCCATGTTTAGATAATATTAAATTCTATAGAGTTAATTTAACACTTTTTTTGCTGTTAAATGATATCCGATGTGTGATTATTGGATAACGTTTTGTCATTAAAGAATTTTAAATAATTATTTAATTCTTTTTAGCGTTTCTTTTAAGTCAGTTGTATTTTTTTAATCTTATTTTGTTGATCAAATGAGTATATTTGGATATTTCACAGTGAAAGTGTATTATCTATGAAAGGTTAAAAGAATATAAGTAAAGGTAGAAGGCAGCGAATATTTTTAGCTGTGATAATTAGAAAATTACAGCAACAGTTAAATAATGCCTCATGTACACATCGAAATGCGTTAAATGATTCAAAAATTTCAGAAATATTAAAGCGTTAAAAATAATTTGTTAGATTTCGCTCTCTTTATGCGAATTACTGGCGCCAGCAGAACGAAATCGAGGAAATGTGTGAGTAGTTAATTCCGTGATATGACAAATTCACTAGTACTTATGAAAAAATAAAAGATATTTTCACTCAAACACGTGTATTAATAATAACAATAATAATATGAGTTGCAGAATTTTGGAGAGTGTGAGTAAATTTTGATTTTAAACTTCGATTAATGACGTACCAAAAATATCCTCCTGCGTACAACGGGTTATTTATCCTTGGCGTATGCTAATATTCCAACAGGTCAAACTTGCGTTCCTACCATAGTTGGTATGCCACATCAAGCTCTACTAACTATAGTCATGACACCTGTCTCTCAATTTTTTACAACAGTTAGATAGGTTTTATGAGAATGATGCTGGCCTGCAAGGAAACGTTGCCGGTACAACCTTGCTGCTGGTCATGCCTTGTCTCCACATTTATAGTAAAGTAAATCCATATCACAAAACTCAGCTATAACCCTTTGTCTACTGACGGTACTTATAAGAATCACTGTGTAAAATTTAATAAAAACGTATTTAATCATCCTATTAATAAAAGTTATTTATCTTACCAAACAATATACTTTACTCGATCTAATTTAGATAGAATAAAAAAACAGTCGAAGTTAAATATTTTTAAAAAGAGGTCATTGTCTTAATCATTTTCATAGGTATATCTTTTTTTCTTTGAAAAAAATTTATATGAAATATTTTCGTCGGTGAAAGCCTATTTATTTACAGAGAGGATCATAATACATTTAAATACATTACTTTTATAAAAATTGTAATATTTCCATGATAGTATTTTTGGTTAACTAATTTGATTATTTTTGTAAATATTTTACAAAAAAACTATAAATACCGATATATTTAATCAGTTTTAATGAAAAAACACTTCTAAATTTCACATTATTATTGTTTAAAAATTCTAGTATATCTTCAGGTATTAAAGAAGACAATTATTGATGTGAAGCCATTTCTTGATAAATAATTCGGTTGATAAAGCGTTAAAAAAACTGCTCCAGGACCATGAGCATTAACATACAACCCCAGGAAGATGTTTCTTTTATAGCTGTCTCAGGTGAACAGGGATGACGTCTCTTATAGGACACTGTTTTACACGATCTATATATTATCTACTCGGTTTATAAAAACAATCAGTACAAGCATGCAACCATCGGGCTTTGGACAGCAGTCCTTTCGATTGGGAATCACAAGTGATACCAATGTGCCACATTGCGATGTCATGTTTTTTCTGAAATATGTCTTCTTCAGTTCAAGTTTTGAATTTCAGAGTAAGAAATCACGAAAAAACAAATATGCGTTTTAAACGTTTTGTTGATCGCTTTAACCGTTCTGTTTTGTCCGCAACGTGTCTTTTCGCTCTAAATCGATGATATTCTACAATTTTGAAAATATTTTTTTCCCTATCTGTTTCTGATTTCATGATAAGAATGCTAACTCCGTAGTTTTTCATATGTGGCGCTGTAGATGTTTTCGTTCAGTAGCGTATGGCTGCTTTGCTATACTTAGACATCACTTTTGTGGTGTCTAACAAGGGCACCACCAAACATGGTGCTCACAGATTTTAATGATTTCTAAGTATGTTGTAGGGGTTATACCACTAATTATTCAGCTGAAAGGATTCTTTCAAATGGGCCTTGGTTTTTGAGAAATTGGGGGGGGTCAAAGTTTAGCGTTTATTTCAAATACCTGTTAGTATTGCCTTTGGTCAGCAGCTTCGTGGCTCCGAGGTAAAGTGCTGGACTCCAGACTCGGAGGTGGCGGGTTCAACTCCAAGTTGGACCACCCTTTTTTTTTTTTTTTTTTTTTTTTCATCTTTACATACTTTTTACATGTTACATATTTTAAGCTGAATTTGGAATTCTACGGCTTTGAACTTATTAACATTTTCTTATGTGGATTGTTTAATTTTTTTACTTTTATTTTTCTTACTTAAAAAAATATGGTTCAAATGATAAACTAATTGCACTTCAAAATTTATTAAATAAATAAAAAATGCTTATATAATTAGAATTTTCAAAAAGCATAAAAAATTTTGAATATTTTAAAATCCCTTTTACTTTAAATATTAATAATTTTGCTCAATTACTTTTTTCAGATTTTCAAATGAATATTACACAATACTGTGCATGGATTTTTAGACAATCTATTATTACATTTAATATACTTACATATATATATATTTATGTTACTGATATATGCAGTGTAAAAAGATTAAATTTAACACATAACGCATCTTTATACACACTTTTATTTGGAAAAAATTATAATTATAACCTGAAAACTGATTACATGAGTATATTTATCGCATGTATAATACAGAACCAATATAAAAAAAATAAATCACCATATCAAATACAAAAAAAGGCCTTAGCACTTTTAAAACATGAAAGTGAAAAAATTATGCACACAGAAAAAAACCGTTTAGAATCATCATTTGCGTAGGGAATTGCGCTGAATGTATTAACAAAATTTACAGTATCGCGTGATATATTTGTCGTGTGAATAAAAATAAGTAATTAAATTATTCACAATTTAACAGAATCTTACTTGATATTTAAGAGCAAATATTTATTTTTTGATCAACTTTTATATAAACCTTTCCCTTAAAAACTTAACGTTTATGATTTTTTTTAATTAATAGTTTTTTCAAAACTTATTAATCTAAACGCAAATTTGAACTAATTCGTGACTGAAATCTCATCTTTTTAAAACTCGTATAAATTTACATAACCTATATTCCTTAACTAGTTCTGCAAAAGAAACTAAACGACAACAACAAAAAGAATTTCTATTTTTGCGTGATATTACCGAGAAAATAAAAGCAGACGAATAAAATAAATACATATATTTTTTTTTATCTATCGTAATATTATTTCATTAGCAAACGATTTTCCCAATTTAGTTGATTTTTTATGAATAGTGCTTTAATTTGTTAAAATAAAAAATATATGTATTATTTTAAATATAATCAGTCATTTCTTATTTGTGCAAACGATAAATGATATTGAGGATGAACTTTAGAAATAAATGTATTTAAAGATCAGTAAAAATTTGGAAAATATTTTAACACTACTGCAATAATATTTTATTAGACTTTCAAAGGTATGCATTATTTGAATTAACTAATCATATAAATGTCTGAGAAATTGCACCTCAAAATTACTTTGTATAATTTATACAAAAAAAGGATAAATTTTCATTTAAAAAATTCCACAAAAAAGGCGATAGGAAAGAGAAAAATTATTATTTCAGAATTGTGCTTAATAAAAAAAGAAATTACATAATAATTAACCAAAAAAAAAAAAAAAAAGATTCAAGGCATAAATTAGTTATGCCGTTTTGTCAATAAAAATATTAGTTTAAAAATTGCAGATAAAAATAAATTTCCATGAAATAAATTCGGAAATATAAATTTACTTTATTAAAAAAATATCAAAAAGTTCAAAGCTGTAGTAGAATTTCCAATACTGCTTAAAATATGTAACGTGTAAAAAGTATGTAAAGATAAAAATAATATGTAATTGTGTAATATTCATTTGAAAATCTGAAAAAAGTAATTGAGCAAAATTATTAATATTTAAAGTAAAAGGGATTTTAAAATATTCAAAATTTTTGTGCTTTTTGAAAATTCTAATTATATAAGCATTTTTTATTTATTTAATAAATTTTGAAGTGCAATTAGTTTATCATTTGAACCATATTTTTTTAAGTAAGAAAAATAAAAGTAAAAAAAATAAACAATCCACATAAGAAAATGTTAATAAGTTCAAAGCTGTAGAATTCCAAATTCAGCTTAAAATATGTAACATGTAAAAAGTATGTAAAGATTAAAAAAAAAAAAGTCCAACTTGGAGTTGAACCCGCCACCTCCGAGTCTGGAGTCCAGCACTTTACCTCGGAGCCACGGAGCTGCTGACCAAAGGCAATACTAACAGGTATTTGAAATAAACGCTAAACTTTGACCCCCCAATTTCTCAAAAACCAAGGCCCATTTGAAAGAATCCTTTCAGCTGAATAATTAGTGGTATAACCCCTACAACATACTTAGAAATCATTAAAATCTGTGAGCACCATGTTTGGTGGTGCCCTTGTAAGTATAACAATGTAGATGATTCACTTTTGTGAATATAGCAGCAGCCGTTCCGAAGTTAAGAGGATGGCAAGGAACTTTAGTGGGCAAAATGTGTAAGGGAAAGTGTCTTCTTTCTGAAAGGAGCTTACCATATTTAATTTCAAAACTTTTCATTAAATAAAATGTACGGTTGTGAAAATGTTTGTCTTGGATAAGACTCCAAAATAATCACGAGATATTAGCATTAATGGTTTGTATGATAAATATAGCTATAGAGTCTGGAAGAGAGATAATATCGAGTGATAGCAATGAGTGGTCTTGAAGCCGCTTCGGTTTGCATGCGCATTAAACCCCTACCTACTTTTGATATCTTTTACGATAGTTTTTAAGATAGTTGATTTGCATCTTAATATTTATAAAGGATTTCTTTTTCGTTTTTTTTTTTTTGCATTGAGTAGCTGAAGTTCATCTGTACAATAGCGGTTTTTTACTTTTTCGATTTACTTTGCAGGGTTTTTTATGTAGTCCAAGTGTTACGCGACAAAAATAAGGTGAAAACTGCAAATCGTGATAAGAATATACCGCTTGGTGAGTATGTACTTTATGATAATACAATGCATATTAGAAGGGGAGGCATCTCGTTAAGTCGTCGGAATTCAAGATGGCGGCTGTTATTCAAAGTGGCGTCATTTTCTGAATTTTCTTAATATGCTTAATATAAATGTGCATTTCATGTCGATTTTCATGTTTTTAAAGGGAAATTTCCGTTGTTAACACTTTCCAGAATTATTTAAAAGAGTGTATGAATTCGGTTTATCTGTCTGTTTTTCCGCCTGTCCTTCCATGCTCCAGCCTGCTTAAATGTACTCAGATTGCTATGTAAATTATATATTTTTTATAAAATTTATAATAACATGTTTGAAGTAAAAAATAAAGTGTATAGCTTCTAAGGCCGCCACACACCAGGGAGACATGCGTCAAAAATCGTGCAACAGTCAAACCGGTTTTTTCTTTGTTATCGGGATGAAATTGTCGCATGTCGCACGTTTTTTCGTTTAATGTCTCACTGGTGTGTGGCGGG
The DNA here is from genome assembly GCA_964019185.1 of Maratus speculifer. Lineage (NCBI taxonomy): Eukaryota > Metazoa > Arthropoda > Arachnida > Araneae > Salticidae > Maratus > Maratus speculifer. Next base: position 404,995 of record CAXHSM010000492.1, on the reverse strand, counting down.
CCTTATAGTCCATTTACAGGGCACTAAAAAATGGCATTACAGTATTGTGCATGCGGCGAAATTGTTTGCAATGTGTTTTAATGATGTTATACTCTTTAACCTCCTGACTGCCGCCGGCTGATTTTTTCACACACTAAGCTGCAGGTTTCACTGCAACATAAGCAATATTTAAATTAGTATAATTCCACAAATAAAACCCAGTTCTGAAAAATTAAGTTAGGATTGATGCTATCAAAGATTATACACCGATACTAATAACGTATTTTGCATCAGGTTGGAAAAAACATCTTTTTTTATATTTTTAATAAATTACAGAGAAAACAACATTACAATATTACCCTTTGGCTGGGCAGTCAGGGGGTTAAAACATATTCAAATTGATATACATCAATGGTAATACTATAGTGTACTACCAAATACTTACTACATAATAAGATGTGCTGGTCATAGCATTTATCGTTATTTGCAGTGACACACCAAAACAAGAAAATATGCATTTGTAATTTGCATATAAATTTTATAAAGATCACGATTTAATTTAAGTGTTATTATTGGAGGTGCTAGGAGGGATAAAACTTCATTTTGTGATGAGGATACTCTGAATATACAGTATCTATCTTATATTAACAAAATGCATATAAGAAAGTGAGGCATCGTATAAATTTATAGGAATTCAAAATGGCGACTATTATTTAAAATCTTTTGCAGTTTTATTCCTCTGCATCTTACAGGAGTATTTCTGATGTCAATTTTCATGTTTTATAACTCAAAAATTATCTTTTTAATATTAGAAATATACCTAAAATGAAAATAGGACAATTATTAAAGTTATTTTTGTCATTTACAGTAGAAAATTAAAAAAAATAAATTATAAAAATACTGTTTTATTAATATATTACTTATACAATATATTAAAAAATGAATGTTACATATAAAGCTGTAGAATATAGAAACTTCACTTACAAGGGGACCACCAAACATGGTGCTCACAGATTTTGATGATTTCAAAGTATGTTGCAGGGGTCACACCACTAATTATTCAGCTGGAAGGGTTCTTTCAAATGGGCCTTAGTTTTTGAGAAATTGGGGGTCAAAATTTAGCGCTCATTTCAAATGTCCGTTAGTATTGCAAGCAGATTGTGGCTCGGTGGCGTGGGGTAACGAGCGACTTGGCGGGTTCAACTCCAAGTTAGAACTTTTTTTTTCTTTATATACTTTTTACACATTACATATTTTAAACAGAACTGGGAATTCTACAGCTTTGAACTTTTTGATATTTTCTTAATAAATTAAATTTATATTTTCGTATTTATTTCATGAAAATTTATTTTTTGTGCAATTTTTAAACTAATATTTTTATTGACAAAACTGCAAAACTAATTTATGCCTAGAACTATTTTTTATTAATTATTATGTAATTTCTTTTTTTATTAAGCACAATTCTGAAATAATAATTTTTCTTTTTTCTATCGCCTTTTTTTGTGGAATTTTTTTTATGAAAATGTATACTTTTTTGTATAAATAATATAAAATAATTTTCTGGATCAATTTCTCAAACACTTATAAAATTAGTTAATTCACATAATGCATATATTCGAAAGTGTAATAAATATTAATGCAGTAGTGCTAAAATATTATCCAAATTTTTACTAATCTTTAAACACATTCATCTCTAAAGTTCAACCTAAACATTATTTATCGTTTGCACAAATAAGTAGTGACAGATTACATTAAAAAAAATTATATTATACATTTTTATTTTAACAAATTAAAACACTATTAATAAAAAAATAAACTACATCGGAAAAGTCGTCTGCTAATGATTTCAATGAGATAAAATTTACGATACACAAAAAATATGTATATATTTATTTTATTCGTCTGCTTTTATTTTCTCGGTAAAATCACGCAAAAATAGAAATTCTTTTTACTAATGTCATTTAGCTTCTTTTGCAGACAAATAAGACTTGCAATATTGGTATGTATATGTAGGATTAAAATGCTAAAAATATTGTAATGAAAGGAACCAGCACTAGCATAGAAAGTTCAGGTTTGGAAAAGGAACAAAAAGGCGAAATTACGAATGCATTAAAATATTGCGAAATGTTGTTACAAAATGATAATCTGCTTACAAATTCTCCACCAGATGATATTTCCTGTGCTTCTATTGTTATGGCTGAAGAATTTCATAATTCAATATTAAAAATATTAGATGATTGAGAAATTGAGGCAGAAGAATTGATATTGAATGAAGAATATGAATTAAAGGAATTTACAAAGGTATTAATTTTTTTACTTAGCTATATATATACACACACACACACACATATATATATATATATATATATATATATATATGAGGTATTTGTACCCTATATGGACAGGGCTCTCAATATGGACACCCCTAATATTTTTAAAGGTAATAATGTTAGTCGAGAGATGGCTCAACATTTTCGCGAAGAAAAGCAGTTGAAAAGATAATTAAGGCTGGAAAGTGTAAAAAAGCGCGCTATTCGCTATTCACGAGGAAACCTGTTGTTTCGAGATATGCTGATCTTAATTACTTGTAAGCTTAAATTCTTATTAGATATGGTAAAATTACACTAAATGTTGAAAAGTGGAGTATTTTAGAAAGCTAATAAAACATATTTTCGATTGCTATTGCATATTTTGCTTTAAAATATTTTCCTTATTCATTTGTTACTAGATTTAGTAAAACTACGACCGGTTCCCAATATGGACAGCCCATCGACTCCAACTATAAGAAAGAAGAAAATTCAACGTTGCCAAACAATAAATTGAAAAGGCATCAAAGTGGTAAAATCTTTGTTCAACAAGATGTCATTTGAACAATTCCCACAAAACCTTCCTCCAAAAAACCCTTGCAGAAAAATAAATAGAAGCCCCCCCCCCCCCGCCAGCAGGATATCTGTTGGCGAAATCATAGGCACCAATGGTATGACTTCCTCAACAAAAGAGAGCTGGTACTGCTTCTTTTGCAGTATTGATGCTTTTTCAAACATGCAGCCATGCATCACATGTGACAGATATGTTCATGAGGATTATATGGGACTTACTTCCCATGGTGAAAATGTTTCTATTTGTCCATGCTGTGAGGACTGGGTAATAACAGATGTAAATTCGCAGACAGATGCTATAAAGCTAAGTAAAACCAACAGTATTATTTCATAATATTAGTAACTAAGGGGCTTTGCATGGGTCTTCGAAGTGTAAAAGCCGAAAATGATCCTCCCTTTTCAAAAATGCATGTTCTAAAGATATTTACTGTCCCCCCCCCCCTCCTCCTCCGAATACTTTAAGATACATTTTTTTATTCCCTCTCCTCTAAAATCCCTTGGAAAAGTGACTCTTTCATACACACTGTGTCGAAAGTAAATAAGGGAACACCTGTCCATAATAGGGACAGGTAGTTCCTTATATGGACGCTTGTAAACATTTTTTGTTTTTATCATATAAATTAAACCAGAATAATTACAAGGTCGCTAATTTTAATAATGATAGTCAATAGTCCAAGGATAGTGGACACACATTTTTGGAGTCCTCTGGCTTGTACATGGGGGTGAAAAAATACATTTTCTTTAAGGTGTCCATATAGGGTACAGGTACTATAGATGCATTTATACGTTATATTTCATTCAGAAAAAATCGAAAAAGTAAAAATTGAAAAAATAAACTATCCCCATAGGAAAATATCAAAAAGTTCAAAGCTGTATAATTCCCAATTCTGCTTACAATATGCAACGTGTGTAAAGTATACAAAGAAAAAAAAGTTCTAGCTTGGAGTTGAACCCGCCAAGTGCGAGTCCAGAGTCTCGCTCGTTACCGCAGCGCCACCGAGCCACAATCTGTTTGCAATACTAACGGCTATTTGAAATTAGCGCTAAACTTTGACCCCCAATTTCTCAAAAACTAAGGCCCATTTGAAGGAACCCTTCCATCTGAATAATTAGTAGTGTGACCCCTACAACATACTTTGAAATCATCAAAATCTGTGAACCACCATCTGACCACCATGTTTGGTGGTCCCCTTGTTAGTATCATCATATTTTTCACATTCGTTTTTGAAATTGCACAGTAATGTGCAAGAAAGTCCAATCTTTCTACAGACATATTTATTTTTACAGATTTTACACACACATTTTATTAACTCTACACAAGAGTCTGAAATTTCTAGCAACTCCAACTATTTTATTTTCCATGATAAATTATCTAACCACCATCCCCATTTGTTTGGAGAGGGTGGAAGTATTGCACGCTGATCTGCTTGTCCCCAAATGTGTCCAGCTTGGAAAGCACTGCGTAAAATAATGTTGTTGAAGTTAGAAGGTTGTTGGAAGATGTTCAAAGGAACGACTTTTTGTCATAAACAATTCTTCTCTTGCATTTTTGACACGTAGGCTATTGTTTTTTGAACAGTACAACGATACTACGAACTTTTCTAAAATATTTAAAATACTTTCAGGAATAGAAGTTTTTGGTTTTGATAGGTATGATAATGCAGCAGTAGCATCTTTAAATGGAATCCATGTTTTCCTATTTCGTCTTTCCCGTGAAACCCGGATTGCTGTCGCATCCCGTGAAAGCATGAGATTCTAGTAAAGCCATTGCGTTTTCTTTTCCAATTGCTGCAGTTATGGTATGGACAAAAATAAATCTGTATTTTTTCCCTGTTCCAAATGCAACCAAAATAGTTTCTAGTCATTTATCTGAAAGGATAAAGAAATATGTAATCGCTAAAACTAACAAATCAGTGTTTACAAAGCGTATAATAATATTTTTCAGTCCTTTTCAGCAATGTCTTTGAGATGAAGTATTATTCTTGAATCAGCTTCTTCATGACCAGGGCAAGTCATTCCAATTAAGGAACTTACGGGAGTAAGACTGCCTTTAACTTCTTCTCCTGAAGTGGTTATATTATAGCTTGTGCATTTTTATGGTATTTATTGATGGCGTCCCAAGCACATGAAAAAGCTCTTCTTTGTTATTTGAATTTCTTAAGAAATCTTGCCAATTTTTAGGTAGTCTAACATGTGGTTGCACTTATCATTTTGTCCCAGAACCCCTCTTCTGTCTAATTTCTCCCTTAATGCTTGGTGTAATATATCGATCCAAAATTAAATGTATTCTTTAACGTATAAAACTCTCAATGTTGTTACATAAATGAGGATAAAATGTGTTAATGTAATAATTATTAATTGTGCTTGAAGTTTGTGGAGGCTTTAAAATGTTAGTAAGAACTGGCCCATTATGTGTTGAAGCATCACATGTTCCTGGAAAAACTTTGTCATTTTTAGCAACAGTTTCCTCTAAAATATGAGCTAAATCACTCTTACGGCTAGGAATAAATTCCCCGTTACTAGAAATTGTAGGTGGAAATGGTTGATTTTCATATTAAAAAAAAATTGCAAGTCTGACAATTTGACTGACAATTCTGTGTAACTATTAAAAGCCTGGAAAACAACTGGACGTCTGTTTTTAAAACCTTCAAGGCTGCATTTTTATTGTTTGTGGTTTTCGCCGGAGTACTAAACACAGGAATTTTGTTCTTTTTCAAAAGTTGAAATATTGATTTTTTTTTTTTTTTTTTTTTTTTTTTTAACTAGGCGTTTTTTAATGAAAATCTGGCATTGGTCAATAGCAGTTGATTCAACTGAATAAATTGATGCATTAATATCCTTATTAACAAGAACTCTGCTTTCGATGACAAGCAAGTCTTCACCATCTTCTGAAAATGAGTTCCTTAACCCATTCGTGCCCAGCATCTTTTGTGTAAATTTTATTTGGTTGGCACCACTATTTTTAGAAGATTTAAGTTTAGTTCATTAATCACGAAAATGCATCATTTAAATAAAATAATTATTGCTTTTCTTTTTTACCGGTGTGAAAAACAGTGCTGAATGCACCTTTTGAAACGTCCCTAAAAAGGGACGTTAGACACTAATGAGTTAATTCTTTTATGCTATTGAGTGCTTGAACCTTGGCGAAAAATTTAAATTGAAATGAGTGATATTGTTTATGATGGATCGATTTCTTCTTCGGGTTTTACTTGAAAGTTAGACTCAAACTCATGTATACAATTACAGCTATCTGGTCCAGATACCATCCAACGTATAAGTGCCGATGGATCCTGTAATAACCCTACTGCACTTTTTTCTCTTTTGACAATCACGTTGTTTTGTTCATGCGCTTGATCTATACCCATAGCTGAGAAGAGTTTGATTTTCTTATTACAAAATGTCCCGATGAAAATGCACGGTGTACGTCTGGTAGTTTAACCTCTGCATCAAACAGATCTTTCAGGTGGATTGGTAATTAACGTGCATAATTAAGGTGATCAAGCAGAAATGTGCCTGCGAGAAGAGTCAGGAACCGCAACAAAAATAAAAGGAAAATAAATTGAAATTTTGGATCACTTTTTATTCATCTCATTTTGGATGGAGATACATCATCGTAATTATAATGTGTATTTATAAGCTGCATTCCAACAAAAAAAAAAAATCATATGACATTTTGAAATTCGTTCCTACCTAGTTCAGTTAAAAAAAACATATTATAATCAATAAAGCACATAGACAACATTTGTGGTTATAGACAGCACTTTAAACGCATTCTTTTTTGAGAGCTTGTAAATGAACTATAAAATTTACTCACTACATATTGTACAGCAAGTATCTTGTACTGCACTTCAGTGATGTGTATTTATTTCAATATGTTTCAAACAGTTTAACATCATTAAAACAAACTAAAAAGAATTTTCGCCATTAGACCAAAGTGTAAGGGAATTATTTTGAGTGCGCCTGTAAACGAACTATAAATGCTATACTGTACATCTTGCAGTATGCCTCTTCTTTAAATTATATATAGATAACACATCTATAAATTACACAGAAATCTGAGTAAATTTAGGCAAAAAAGAGCAGGGACGGATTGACGGCTAAACAATTCATAAATACTTTGAGTGCCCTGTAAATGGACTATAAAAGCTATGCACTTTATTTTTTACTCCGACCATGTTATTATAACCTTCATATAACATATAAAATTTACATGGCAATCTGAGTACATTTAAGTGAGTTAGAGCTTGGAAGGACAGGCGGACAGACAGACAAACAGACAGAGAAACCGAATTCATACACTCTTTTCAGTATTGTTGGAGAGTATCAAAAACAAAAATTTGACTTTAAAAACTTCGAAATCAACATGAAATACTGATTTATATTAAGCAGATTAAGAAAATTCACAAATGACGCCATTTTGAATAACAGCCGTCATCTTGAATACCGACGACTTTACGAGATGCCTCCCCCTCTAATATCCATTGTATTATCACAAAGTACATATTCATCAAGCGGTATATTCTTATCACGATTTGCAATTTTCTGATGCGTAGCACCCGGACTAATGAGAATATTTTCACTTTTGAAACCGGTTCAGAAAGTAAAATTATTGTAATAATAAAAATCAGTAAGCAAAATCACAAAAGTATAAAACGATCTTTTTGCAGATAGATTTCAGCTAGAAAATTGGAAAAAATCATTTAAAAATATTGAAATCCAAATAAGATATCTTCAAAAATTATTTCTCAGGATTAACATTAGCAAACGGGTGGATTCGTGTGAATGAAGTAACCTCTTAATAAAAATTTGTTTTTAAATTTTTCGGTGAGATCTTACGTTATTGGGGTGCATTGCAACAAATATACGCGCCCTTCTTCTATAAGCTATAATACTTGTATAGGCACTCGAAGCTAAATAATGTATGTTAGCCCCATTCTACCAAATGCTATCTATGCTCTAAAGTTCCATATTTTAGAAGCTGTTCAGACTTTTTTTTCAAATTCGGAAACTGGTAAACTAATAAACCGATTAATAATATTGCTAGCTTTCAACTGTTTAGTAATTTAGTTATCAGTGCAACTCACATGAATATACTTTACAATACATTTTATACAAAGCCATTAATTGGACGCATACAAACAAAACAAAAATAAAGATACATATTTACCAGTTAAGATAGTGGGCAATAAGTATGGTATATTGCTTATTCAAATTTAACCCTTTTTCATTTTCTTATTTTATTAGAAAATGGCTACAAAATGTAAGTTTATATTTTTTTCCTTCTTTTTCTTTAAGTTTTTTATTTTCGTCTAGTATAGTCTTCTAGTATACTTTTTTCAATTTTAGAAACAACTATGCACTTATATGGATGTATATGTATTTATAGAAACTATAGACGAAATATGCAAATATATAATTGCATATAACCCGTACTCTTCTCATCACAATTGAGTCAGATTTGTGGATCTCCATTCGGTAATTTCTCACAGTACAAAACATATTTTCAAAAATTGAATAAGCTGTATTATAATTTTATGCTGTTCCATTGTCACATGATTTTAAAAATGCATCATTAAAGATAATAAAGTTTTCAATGTTAATTTGATGATTAAAGGATTGTGTTACATGATTATTTTTCTATTACATAGTTACCTCCACTTTCTTTTGGTACTATTTAAATCTCCTGTACACTTCATTATCTTTTCTATTTGTTCAATCTGTGGAAATATTTTAGTGTGTAAAAAATATATTTTTTAAATAAAAACTTTCTGACTTTTGTAGAATAAGAAGTAAAGTTTGATGCTGTTTAGATTTAATTATTTTTATGTTTATTATTTTTTTCTTTGTTATAATTATTTCAGATTTAATTGCAATTTTTTAAATTGTAGTTAAGTAATATATAACTTTTTATAAAAACAATTTAACTAAATAAAATATATATTCCCAAATCCTACAATCTCTATTAAAAAACGTGATTATAGTTTGATTCTTTCGTAAATCAATGACAAATAAAATGTTTAACTTCCACATTATAGCCAGTAGAATGTACATACAATTAATTTGGATTAATTTAATGTAATAAAAACTAAATATAAATATAAAAGTAAAGTTAAAAATAAGAAATATGGATGGCTTTTTGAATTAAAAATCTTCTCATTCTTCATTCCGTTCTGGTAATGTCTTAAAACTTTGTTAACTAATTGGGAAACAGAATGAGTATCTAGGAAGTTTCTGAATCATCTGAATTACCTAGAATTTAATATTTCCTTCATTACTGAAGCTCCAGCTTCCATTCCTAGCATTTTTAGTTATGTGGATCTAAATGTGATATAAAGTGGCGCCGAAATTCTCCAGGGATGCATTAGTTCCACTAATTGAGGATCTACTGTAAATAGTTACATTTAAAGTTATGCTCTTAAGATCCACTTGGACGCATCTTTTTTATGTGTAATTATAAAAGCTAGTGTTTACAGTAACATGTTATTTTAAAAGTATTTGAAATTAAGCTGATGAGCAAAAGGATGTAATGAATGTTTTGGGAAGGAGACAAATTTGTGTACAAAGCACGTTTAATTGCTAATCTCTTAATAATTAATGGTGGTTTAAACTGATTGGGTTAAAGACACGATAAATTTCGATATTTCAAAGAGGGCACATTTCTGAGTAATCATTATTTGAAGAAGAAAATTTTAAATTAAACATTTGGTTAATTTCCCATATTTCCTGAGATCAACTGAAACAATTCTGTATTCTGTAAGACTTCATTTAAGCTTTAAATTAAAATGTAAAGCTTGAAAATTTATCTTAGAGGATGAAATTAGAATCTTCGTAAGAATGTTTCTCTAAAATATTCCTTAAATGTGAGTTTAGTTCGAGTATTTCGAGTACAAAATAGAACATTAGCTTGAAAATTTAATATGAAAGATTAGAAATCAATTCAAACTGTAACTTCTAATTAAACAATCTAATTCCGTCTTTGTTTGATGTTTATTTTTTCTTCTGAATTTATGTATTATCTATAACCACATGACAGAAACCTTTATCACCTTACTAATTATTCAATTATGAAAGCATGTTATAAAATATTTTATAGCATCATAAATAAGTTGAGTATATGTTATATGTGATACCGTCGGTCATGAAGAGGTTTAGACCTGTAAATAATTCGGATCTATATCAATGTGTGTTAGCGGTCAAGCTGTTAAGTATGCCGCTAGAATTATTCTTTTATAATCCAGAATAGGAATTAAATAGAAGCCTAAATATTTTTTAGTTTTTATCAAAATAATAGTCGATAAATTTCGATTATATAATAATAAAGGATTGTTCAATACAAAAAGAGCAAATTAGCTGTAGCTGACATGTCACAGATTTAAATGAAAATTGGCATATAAGTACAACATGTTTATTTATGAGTAAATGCAAAATAGATTTCAGGACAGTTTATTTAAGCATGTAAACAAACGTTACAAGTTGATACAAAATCGAATTTTTTACGACATGCTTGAAATTTTAATCTTCATTATTAGCCTTAGGAATGAAAAACAATATCATAAATTATTTTTAGGTAAGAATGGATAAGAAGTAAGAGATTGGTGTGATTTAGGATTTTAATTTTTGTTCCTTAATGAGAAAAAAATATAAAAAAGGAAAAAGTCAATAATTCTATTACTTATTTAAACAAGAAGGATAGCTGTTATAACTTTATTTGACGTTGTAAAAAAAAAGTACGTATTTTATATACAGGAATTTTCATATTTTCCTTTTTATTCCTTAAAGCGAAAAAAATAAAGAAAGAAAAAATTGACGGGAAAAGCCTACATTTCTATTGCTCTTTTGGACATGAAGGAAAGTTCTTATATCTTTCCAAATTATTTGATATTATAAGCAAAAACGTCTATTTTAAATATTGAAACGCTACTTCTCCCCTTTATCTTCTTTTCTTTTCTTTTTTGCTTCAGGATTATATTAAAAATGGTTAGTATTGAACAAATAATTATCTAGTAATTTTAAATTTTTGTTGGTGGCAGCACTATTTTCCCTTGAAATCGTGCTATATTTTAAGAAAAGCGCGCAAATTGAAAGAAAAATATTCCATGGAATGTAACAAAATTACCTTTTTGTACCATTTTTTATGCTAGGAATCAAAAGGTAATCTTGAATTTCTTTTAACATATTATGAACTTATTAATCTTTATGTCTGAGCAATATTGTTAGTGTCGGACCGTTCCTTTGTTTATTTTCTGTGTGTTCATAAGATGAAAAATTATGATTTTGCACCTTTTTTAAAAAGTTTCTTAGTGTTATTGAGGATGAAGTAAATAAATGGTAATTTTCGAACTTGAGGAAATCTATCTTTATACTAATATTACATAAGACATCAATTTCACACATGTTTTTTAATTACTTTTATTTCTGTAACGTTTCTAATTTTCTCAAAATTCACAAAATTTCAATTTTTACAACCAATTTAAAATTAATGATAGCGTTACCATACTAAATAAATAAGAAAATAATTTTCCAGGGGTTATAATATTATAAGGAAAATTTATTTCTGTTAAATAATTTTCAAGATATAAAACTTCGAACTTGCAGCTTTGGAGGATTGCACATGCCAGTCTATGCCACAAGTTTTTTAAATGTGCAGAACTTCTAAAATAATTTATTTTTTGTCAAGATATTTTGGAGAGTTCTACTTGAATATGAGTTAAACCTGTGTATCAAATTTTATTAAAATCGGTCACCATGAGGTCAGGAATTTTTTTTTTCTTTTTGGCTCATTTTACGTGGAATGAGCCAAAAAAAATGGTGAATTTTAATTTGTAGGGGAATCATGTGTACCTAAAATCTCCATTTAAAAAATACAGGAATGTAAGTTATATACTTCGACTGTGTAAGTGGCAACATCAACAATCTTATTAGTGCCACTTTCAGTACCAGAAGAAAGGATTTGGGAGAAGTTAAAGATTAAAAATTACATTCAAAGCACAAAAAAGGGCTGGGTGAATGTTTTCAGCTGAATTCTTTTATTATTTTACAAAAAATAAAAAGTTGTTTCTATTTTAACTACAACACCCAGTTTAAAATGTTGTATGAAATATGAAATAAGATATTAAATATGTCACCAGTCTATTTGAATTTTTATATAGAGACCATTTCGTGCGAAGTAGTATCACGTAATTACATTGTATCTAGCGATATGGGACCTCAGCAAACTCTACTCATTATATTCCTCTTTTTTATTTTATTTGAAAATTCTCAATTATAATGCATGAGAATATAGTCTTTTCTTATTGATTAGTTATAGTTTAATACATTATAAAGTGGACAGTTATGAGTTTCTTAATATTTCAAAAATTTCAAAACTGCATTTAACAATTGATGATATTACTTTCGAACTCAAATAACATTTATACGATTTTCAAACAGTTTTGGAATAAGAGACAAGTACATCTAATCCATTTTCAAATATACACTATATACAGGTTGAGTCATAAATATCGAAACAATACGCTATCTTCTTAAATATTGCTCCCAGACCCATACTTCCAATTGCAAAAATTCGTAAAAAAAGGTAAATTTTCTGATAAGTTGCAACTCCATGGAGGGTATATTTGAAAAAATAAAAAAATTAACTTTTTATACGGCCCCCGTAGGATAAAAATGCCAATTAGGAAAACTTTCCTTATACAGTCCTGAATAATACACAAAAAGTTGCATCTTCATATCTTCAAAAGTTGCAGAGTTATAGCCGTTTGAATAATTCATCAGGTTTTAAGGGATTAGACACAAATTGAAATGCGCGCAATTCAAAAGACAATATTACTTTAACAGTTCTGGGAAACGTGTAAAAAATCTATCTTTTGAGTTAGAATTTTGATTTTTTTTTTTTTTTTTTTTTTTTTTTTTTTTTTGTGTGTGTGTGTGATGGTTAGCCATATAATTTGCTAAGAAAATCACATCCTAAAATTTATCATAAAATTTATAAAAATTTCATATGATTAGTACTGGTTTAAATGGGATAATTAAAAATCGTTATAACTCCAAATATTATTTATCGGATTTCAATTTCTTTCCATTTAATTAAATATGAAAATCGGATTTTAGTTTTGTTCCAGGGTTTTGGTTTTATAATATTCATTTTAAAACTATTAAAAATATTTATTGAAAAAATAATATAACTTTAAAAAATCATATTTTCAAAAGTAAAAAATTTTTCAATATTGCACGAAGCAAAACTAATGTAAAATAATTAAAAATGACATGTTCAATAGGGTGGAGCGAAAAAAAATTTTTTTTTGAAAATCAAAAACGGGTAGGTGCCAAAAGTTGCCTTTATACTAGTACATTAACTGCGTGAAATTTTACCGCTGAAAAAAAATGGCTTGAGTCTGCGCTTTTGCTCCAAAAATCGAAATTTTGAGTAAAATTTGTCATTTTTTGACATTTTTTCAAAAAAAGTAAAAAATTCCTACAGAGCTGGTTAGTATTTAAAAGTGTTCCTTAGACCTTTATATTTATCTGCTTAACGTATTTAAACTATAAAACAATATCTGTAGTCTGTATAATTGGAGCAAATCTGACAACTTTTTGTGAAAAATCAGCGTTAACCTCTCTATTGGAGCATACAACGAAATGTTCTTTAGAATGCATTTCTTACCTAGCTGCTTTCAAAACTACTGTGTATATAACTCATAGAGGTGGTTGCATTATCCCACCCGTCTCAACCACCCAATCATCTCGGCCCAGTGTTTTATTTATGTATTGAATTGTTACCTTTTTCCCGAAGACGAGTATATATATCAAAGTAATTTATCTCTTCTTTGTATTCACTGACTTTGGATGATTTGGATTGCTCGTGTGACCTGCTGCACGTATATTTTTATACCATGTATAACAGAAGAGAAGCTGAGTAATGTATTGGGTATGTTCTTAATTGAACCTTTCCAGCAGTCTATTATCTTCATTAAATTTTCATGCAATTAATACACTATGATTGGAAGTTCTGTTACCACAGCATTTTTTCAATCAATTACATTTTATATATAATGATTTTCCTAAAAATTGATTGTATGAATTCAGTTTTTAGTATGTCATCATTTACTGTACTTATTACATTGAATGTATTTTGAGAAGCTGGCTGCTTAATATTATGACGATCGTCACAGAGGATTGCAAACAAAATTTGCGTGTAAAACAACAATATTTCTAAAGAAGTTTTAGTATGCTTTATGTCGTTTCCTGTGTTGTTCCGTAGTCTAGTAATTTCTAATAAGATTTTAGATCTATTATTTAGGTGTGTAGTACATTTGGTATAAAAGATCCCTCTGTATAAACTTGGATTATACATTTTGTGAGTGAACATATAGATGCTGATTGCCAATCTGTGCTTATATAAAACGGAAAATTTTATTAACTTTATGAGCTGTCTTTTGTGTGAGATGTTTTCTAAACTCCTATTCCCCATTCTTTCTGAGAAATAGCTTTCCTTATGAATTAGCTTTGCAATTTCTGACAGAAATTTCTAGTCTGTTCTGAGTATTTTTTTCTCAATTTGAGAATAATTTTTCAAAATTATTCTCTATTTTATATTAAAAAAAATTGCAATAGGAAGTGAATAGTACGTAGACAAAGATTTTCCTTATTGATCCAGTGAATCCATGTAGCTTAGAACGTTTTATATCGACTTCTCTAATAATTGGCGCAGAGGAAATTCACTGGAGTTGAAGTAGCGAATGATTCAATATTATACACAATTCTAAGCTTACCCCATGCAAAATGGTTCACAGTGACAAATAAAATTCTCCTAATTTTAAATGAGCACTTATAGTCGATTAGAATCCGTACATTCCCTCATAAAGTACTATGCATTATATGTTTATGCCCAGGACATTTCACCATCAAATGTTGTCCACTCATAAAAAGAGGATCTAAAAGTTAATAGGAAATTACCTGGATACGAAAACACTTAGAAAACGGCATAAAACTAATGCAAAAAAAAAGTTATTTACATCAGTGGCTGCTTTACACATGGAGAACAAATTTTCATTGCAATTCTCGCTGACGATCACCATTACATTAAACAGCTAGCTTCTCAACATATAAAAAATGCAAAAGTAGAATAAATGATGGCATACTTATAGTTGAAATATCTGAAATCATCTTTGAAGCAAATCATTACGTAAAAAAATTACAATTGACTGAAAAAATGTTGTGGTAACAGAACTTCCAATCACTATTCATCAACTGAATGTAAGTTTGATAAATATAATAGATGGCCGAATAGATCCCTTTAATAGATTCCCGTGCATTACTCTGCTTGTTATTTTTTTGTATAAACTGTAAAAATATACCTGAAGATAGTTACAGCAGCATGTGGATGCAAAGAACAGATGAACAAGGTGGAAGCATCGAAAACATGCCAAATTTTTATAAAGAAAATCACAAATCAATGTATAAATAAAACACTGTACTAAGATGATCGAATAGTTGGGCCGGGTGGTATAGGAAATATAGCCACCTCCACGACGCATGTCCAAGGTAGTTTTGAAAACAAGAGCTGTATTAAAAACAACAATTCGTTGTATGACCCAATAGAGTGGTAATGCTGTTTTCTTACTAAAAGTTGCCTGTTTTGCTCCAGCTATAGGGAATAAAAATATTGTTTTATAGTTTAAATATGTTAAGCAGATAAATATAAAGGACTAAGCAACACTTTTAAATATTAAGCAGCTCTGTAGGAATTTTTTAATTTTTTTGAAAAAATGTCAAAAAATGACAAATTTTACCCAAAATTTCGATTTTTGGAGCAAAAGCGCAGACTCAAGCCATTTTTTTTTCAGTGGTAAAATTTCACGCAGTTGATGTACTAGTATAAAGGCAACTTTTGGCACCTACCCGTTTTTGATTTTCAAAAAAAAATTTTTTTTCGCTCCACCCTAATGTTCAAGTTTGTACTTTTTTCTTTAACAATTCTTAACTTTTAATAAGGTCTGCATTGGACGAAATTTTCAATCTCGGTCTCGAACAATCCGCATTAAAATCACCGTCTCTGACTGATCTAATACGTACGTGAAATAAGTAAAATTTGGTTCAATCAAAATTTTTACAAAAACCACATAGATTTTAAAATCGCTTTTATTTTACAAAAAAAAAAAAAAAAAACTTAAATTATTTTTAAAAGAATAGTATATTTAAATGCTAAAAAATAAATACAATAAAAATAGAAAAAAAATCTGCCTATGACGGAATTCTGTCTTAAACAGAAAATGTGTTGAACCATGCAAAATGAATACAATAATACTTGAGAAAAAACAAACTCCATTTAACCCTCCTAGAAAGGGCATTTGTCTATTATGTATTTTTTCTTTCCTATGTTATTCCGTCTTAAAAGGTTTTACTGTATAACATTTTTCAAAGTCTATAACGCACGAGATATGGATTAACAATACTAAAATATAAGTGAAATATTTAGATATAAACAGATATTTATTGATAAAATAAATATATCGCAGCCTTTGGCGCTTCCTTAATAATAAAAAGTATAAATATAAAAAAACGAAAAGCTATAATAAGTATTTTTGGTCAGAACTCCTCCCCGCAAAACAATTTTTAACTACACTGAAATAAAAAACTATGTTGAAATTGACGGCTGAGCCGGGCTATGATTTAAACTTTTTTCCAGGCTTGTCCGGATTAGGATTTTAACATTTTTCCATGCCGGGCAGAAATTTTTTCCCTATGAGTCGGTTTGGGACCGAACTTAGATATTTTGTTCCATGCAGACCTCCAGTGCTAACGATCAACATATTTTGAAAACAAGTTTTGATTTAAATTAATATGCTGCTTTATTATGTCCAGATAAGAGGCACGGTCTTAAATCGACATTTAATACGATCAATTTGTGGACGATCCCTCATTTGCTTTGTAAACAAGTAAAAAAAATTCCCTTTACAAGCATGATAAAGTGGTGTAAGTCACGAATTTTCGAGAATTTTGGATTTTAATATCTCCGTCAGGTTTTCAAATACGGAGATGAAATTTTTTTTGTTCAATTTAAGAACGGATAAGGAATAATTTCCTAGTTGGGAATTTTACTCTACGGGGGCCGTATAAAAATTTAATTTTCGTATTTTTTCAAATAGACCCCTATGGAGTTGTAACTTATCAGAAATTTCACCTTTTTTTATGAATTTTTGCAATTGGAAGTATGGGTCTAGAGGCAATATTTAAGGAGATAGACATTTATGACTCACCCTGTTTATATCGAGCACTATAAATATATCAAAGTTACATTTTTCAAGATATGAAATTATTTAAGATAAAATTAGCCAATTCTATACGCCATTACTTGTACCATCATTTACACCACCGCTGTTTTAAACGACAGCCAGCACAGCAAGACTCAATAAATAATTTAAATCGGAAAACAAATAACATCTTTTGTAGATACTAAACACAACATTTATTTATCACACAAGCATTCAATAGTTTGGAATGCTTGAAATGCAGTCAGTAGGAATTCAGCTTACAGTAGCCCCGAATTTCGTAAAATATTGGGTGGGCTTAATTTTTTTTTTTTTTCATTTGAATAACATACAAATTTTCTTCTTACTATGTGTGTGTGTGGATAAGGGCGGGGGAGAATCGAATGAACAAAAATGTTATTTCGAAATCAAATTATGGTTTTCGAAGTAAAATATAAAATTATTATAATTTAATTATATTAACATAATTTCTTCCTTATAAATACATTAATTATTATTATACATAACATACAAACTGTTAACTTTTAAATAAAATACTATAACTTAAAAATATGAAATTGAAGTCTATTAAATATTATATAAAGTGAAATAAAAATAAAATGCAGTTCTGATGCAAAATATGTCTTTGAGAGAAATTTAATTACACAATTCTCCCGTAAGCAGGCACGTAGCCAGGGAGGGGGCTAAGAGGGCTGAAGCCCCTCCCGAAAGTTTGAAAAGACTTTACAAAATTATCTCTATGATAATAAAATAAGTTTTTGTTTGTTTTTATCTTCCATTATACATTAAAATTAATTGCATTTTTAACTGTAAAAATATCCATTTATTCAATTACAGTTATAGTAATCCTTCATTATATCGGAAATTTGGATGTATTGTTTCTTAAATAGATATTTACCACAAAAAATATAAATTATTTTTAAAACACAATTTTAACTATGTTTATCGCAGTAAAATTTGTTCAAGTGTATTTCCGTATCATTAATTTGACTAAGAAAAATTAGTGCTGCACACATATGGCATTTTAACTTTAGGAGACACATATAAAACATCAACTTGCATGTCATGATCTTCCTTAATTTTTTTTTATCTTCATTAATATAAAAGAAACTTAAAGAGGTCGATGTTAAAATGTTTCACAGAGAAAAGAGCCGAAAACTTTAATAGCTGCCTGTAATATAAAATCATATGAAAAAACATAATTTTAAAGAAAGTATCTTTGATAATGATGTTGTAACTGAAAAACGCTTTTTATTAAAAAGAAACTATTAGAATGCATTTTTGAAAAGTAATGATACGAAGAAAAACGATATGGTATCAAAAAAACCTTTAAAGGCGGTTGCATCCCCCCAGTCTCTTCCCTGAACAACTTTTCTGCGAATTGTTTACATGTGAATCTTTAATAGCAAGAAAATGTGCGTAAACAGGGTGGCGAGTTGTCAGGGAAAAACACAGTAAAAAAAAGAGAAAGCTACCAGTATTTTCTTTCTGAAAACTTTCCAAATAATATAAAGAGATTAAAGAAGACGAATTTCCCTTTAACAAAATACTGGTATTTAACATCTTTTTTGACATTGTTTTTCCCTGACCACTCGCCACCCTGGTAAAGTAGTTGGTTTGTCTTGTTAATTTTCTTTGTATTTTGTAGAACTATTAACTTCAGGGATGGATACCCTATCTAGGGATTTTTTAAAGTTTTTTATAGCTTCACCGAGAGAGTTTTTTAGTCCATTACGTATTTGGATAAAATTTACCCCCCATAACAGTGTCAGGCGCATCTACAGATGTAGACGGGTGTACTGGCGGGCTTCATGGTTACTATTTTTATATTCAGTACAAGGACATATTGAGTTGTGTCTATGGACATAGTAAAAATTTAAACAGCAACACTGGCTCAGTTTACAGCAAGAAATTTACTTTAGTAATATAAGTGAAATGTATTCTGAGTTCAGAAAAGCCAATTTTATCAAATAAATTTTGGGTCTAAAATAAACTTTTTGAGTCGTGAATTTAATGACGGAAAATATAGTATTTTGTCAATTGGCTAGATAAGATGGAAACAAAAATGTTAATAACTATCTTTTAAGTAACTAGCAAATATAATATGAAATGGCAAAAATAATTTTTCTGACGTGAACCATTTTTTTTTAATTACAAAATCACAAAACAGCAGCATGCGTGCACTAAATCTTGAACTGACTTACGTAAAATCAGTTCCAATAATATCAACTTTTTCTGGCAGCAAGTCTTGTTTAGAAATTAAAATTTAGGCTTGTTTTGATGTTAGCGCTCGGAACAATTTTACTTTAGTGGGGATTCGTCAAGTACGCTATATGAGCCTACCGTATGGCAAGCAACTCAATTCGATATTACTATGTAACTGGAGATGACTTAGATGATGCCACGAAGAGAAAAATTTTTAGTTCCATTTTACTTTCCAAACAGACATATAATTTTCAAATAACTGTAGGAAAGAAACAAAGTAAGAGAAATTGAAGAAAGATCCAGAAATAATATTTTTTTCTTACATATTCATAAACACATTTATTGTAAGCTTTGTTTTTTTTTTTCTTTAAACGAAAGAATAGATACAGAAAGGACACAAAAAAAACGAAGAAGACTAGTTTTTACATGTTTCAGACATTGGTAAAAGGTTAAATGCATTTTCTTATGCGATTCTTATAATATATACAATTATATTATCACAAACCGTTTGTTATTTTAGCAAACAAAATTGAGATTTCTTCAGGAATATAAAAAAAGTATTATCTCATTGTGGGGTTTTCAAAGAGCTTCAGGAAAAGAAGAAATCGGAGCAGCCCTTGGACCAGTACTTAAAACAATCTTATTTTGTGCCAGCAAAATATGCCACTTCACCACGATGATGATCCTCTAACGTTAGAAAAATCGATATAAAAAAAATTGCTAGCTAAGAGCGCTTTTAAATTCTGCGCAAAATCTGGAGAGATTAAATTAAAACGAGATATTATAAATATCTGTAGAAATGCTATTTATTTCCCTGCAGGCATATAGAATAAAATCATTCAAATATCTTCGGACACAGTTACTGAAGAACTAATTATCAAAATAAATAACATAATCTGTTTTGTTAGTACAAACAAAAACACTTAACTTAATTGCTAATGAAACTATGGACATTTCAAGCAGAGAACAACTTGACCTTTGTGTTAGATATGTGGACAAATAAGATTCATAAACCCCAATAATCCAGAAAATTCTTTTAGGTTTTATTTCAATAAATGTCTTGTCTGCCAAAAATTCAAGAAAAGTAACATTACAACATTATGATGGGCTATGTCTTGACATGTATAAATGCGTCGCAAAGGACATGATGAATCTGGTCATGTTGGCGGGGTCCACTATAGAATTCTTCACAGTATGCAAAGATTAGATACGTCCACTTAGAAAGCCACTGGTTAAATCTTGCCTTGCCCAATAGCATGCTGATTTCCGTAACCCGAAAGTATCATGGACTTGTCAAAGCAGTGACAAAAGTTTTTTAAATCCCCTAAAGGCAAATTTAATGCTTCTAGAAGCAATTGCATCATATACCCCAGAAAGCTAAAAAAATGACTTCTTTGTATTTATGATACAACATTTTTCGAGAATCATAAAAACATATTAACTTTTGTTGAACTACATACATTTGCATTAGCTCAGAAAATATTTCGAAAATACATGGAAATTTTCTTCAGTAATTGGAGCCTTTTTGGCTGTCGGGAGAAGAATGATTTTTTCATAAGCCTGTCTTTTTGTGAGAAGGTTTTCAGTCTGACAAAGTCATAGTGAGTCTTTCAGGAAATATTTCATGACATGATATCTGCTGTAACTTATATTAAAGATGTCCTAATTGTTTTACATAAATATAGAGAATAATGCAGTAGAAATCTTTTGTAAGATATTTTATTGCACATCAAAACTTCGGGAAGACATCTTCCAAATTGAAATAAATATATCCTAAGACTAACATTTAGACAGACAACACGTAAAAGCTCTCAAATTACATTCTCTGAAGAGTATTACAATACCACGGTCTTTATTCCCTGTGTGGAAAGTCTTATTCAAAATTTAAAGGATCGAATCCTTTCGAATGAAGACATTCTAGGAAATTACCTATTACTTCTTTCAGGGTTTGTTTCACTAGAGAAAGCAAGCAAATTAGAGAATTTATCGCAATATTTTCGGGATAAAGTGTCAATGTAGCAAATGAAAACTGATTATAAATTAGGATGCAAAATTATTGACACCAATACAGAGTCCTAAAAGCTTTAGTACTGTATTGTGACGTATTACAATAATATCAAACACTTCTTCACAGTCTTGGTTGAAAGCTCAGTAACAACAGTCAGTGATGAAAGATCTATTTCAATTTTGAAAATAATTAAATCTTTGTCGTGAAGCGTTATGGCCGACGAGACTGAATAGCTTTGTATTGACTTCTATTCATTGGGATAATACAGTAGATCTTGTTAAGTTAATCAACATCATGGCTAAGAAGACATTACAATGATTGTTTCTGTTGCACTAATGAATTTAATGTACCAAGAGTATTATATTTATAATTATTATAATCAGAGAATGTGAATAAATATAATTTTTATGATTACATATGACTGTAGCGATTAATTTTTCTTTGGAAAAAATAATGCGTGTAGTTGATTTCATTTATAGATCAATAGTTTCAAAACCTCGCTACCTCGTTAGTTACAAAACCTCGTCTATACTTCTGAACACTGTAACCTCGCACTGGCAATGCCAGACTCTCCCATACTAATATTAATCCTGTGTTTTAAAACAATTCATGTTACTGGATTGCATTTCAATATATTTTAATGTTTTTCTCATAGAATATTTGAGGCTCACCTCAATCATTATTATTTTGTGCTTTTTAGGTTTCGCAGAAGATTTTTCCTAAAAACTTTCCGGATTCCAAACCGGTTTGGAAACTAGAAATGCTCTTGATTGTTAAAAATTGCAACAGAAACTGAAAAAATTAAATAAGAAACAACAATATTTGGCATTGTTATGATGTAACTTGTGCAGGAGTACATTTTAGGTTAAGCTTTGGTTATTTTTAAATATTTTGCTGTAAATTATACAAATTACTTTTGTAAGATCAGAAAAAACTTCAAGATTGTGCCCCTCCCGAAAGGAAATCCTGGCTACGGGCTTGCCCGTAAGTCTAATTGATGCCCTTACTATTTTCTAAACAAAAGTATTTTCAGAATTTCCGAGTTTTATTCCTACGATTAAATAAAAATAAATAATCAATGGAAATTGGGTGGTCGCAACTATCTGATTATTCTGCGGGCTCTTGCCCCACCAACCCATATAAGTTGGTGCCATTGTCGGCTTACATCCTATAGTAATTTGAATTGTTTTACCTACTTTCGGTAAAAAAAAAATCATCTTTATTTTAAGTTTTAATACCATTTGGTACGATAATACCGCTTTCATTTCGTAAAGCTGCACCTTTATCAGTTTTCTTTTAGGTGGTGAGACCAGAAAATACTCAAAAAGTAATTGCAAAAGAATATTTTCTTCTTATATTTTTTTAATTGCATTTACTCCCCCCCCCCCTCCTGTATAAAATAATGTTATTTTACTAAATTCCTATATGTTAAAACTATCTTAAAACTTAAATTAAATTTATTTTGTATGGATCTTTTCCTTCATAAAAGTATGATATTTTTTGGCTATAATATTCATAATCGCGGCAGACAGCATTAGATTAAGAGGCATGTTATGTTATTTCGTAAAGAAACAATATACCGGTTACATTACCACCTGTAATTTGTTCCTAAGCAAGATCTCTCTCATGCTTTCTTTCTACATTTGTTGACTGTTTTTCTACAGCTGCTACATATTTTCCCCAGCGTATAAATTCTTATAATGGTTATTTTCTGATGCAATATCTTTTATTTTTAATTGCATAGGTCTTTAATCAGCGCGGCTGCGCCTATTTTTCATGATGTAAAATACGACCTTGTAGTTTATAGTGGGTCTGTAGTCTATGTTTTCACCTCATTCTTTGGAGTTAAACTTCAAATTTTGCCCTTTCTTACTCCTCAATCACAATTCATAACGGAAATTAACTCGTAACTCATCTCAATTTAATTCTCGTCAGATATTTACTAGTCGGATGTTTTTGTAAATTACTCCTTGCCAATAACCCAGCTACTTCAATATATCAAAACTGTTAGAAATTAGAACAAAAACTAAACAACAATAAATATCCTTAAAATATTTCATTTTTCTTCTTTTTTTTCCTTATTTTTGCTATAAAGTTTATATTATAAATAATGACTTCTTGTAAAAAAATTAAAATTTTTTTTTAATGTACTTTGGTTGAAATATGCTTTTGCAATCTCTACGCTTTTAACAAAATATATGTAACAAAGTATATAGTAATGTATAATAACAACAAAGCTATTTAATCTGAAAATCGTTTTTTAAAATAATTTTACATGGTTAAACAGCGAACTCAAATTAAGTATTTCAAAATAATTAGAAAAAATATTCTTAAAAAATCAAATAAGACTGCTGTAGCGTATATACACTACATGGGAAAAGGTGACCGGCCACTTGCGCTTTTAGACATTTTGTTAAATATCTAGAAAAAGACATGAGGAATTATTCTGAAACTCTAAGCGTGTAAATATAATAGTACAGGTCATACGTTTCCGTGAAGATTTTTTTTTCCGAAACTCTATAGGGGACCGTCAACAAATTGAAAAAAACGAATAACTTTTGGATAATCCTATCAAAACTAATGTAGTAAAAGCACTATAACTGTAGATTATGATTAAGTGGCTTATAGTAATATACTGTGTTCATTTTTATGTGGATTGCATGTACGCTCGTTGAGAAATTAAGGTATTTATAAAAACAGTCCCAAAAATTTCCAAGTTTTCTGCTTATAATTTGCAAAGTTCTTAATATAAAATAATGTTCTTTTCTGAAAATATGACAAACAAAATTATACACCATACCCTGTCATCAGAATTAAAAATAGTAAAAATTGTATGAAAAATGAGCAGTTTTACTAAATAAATTTACATTGCGGAAGCGTCAATGATATCAAAATTTGTGTTAGCTAAATGTATAGAGCAACTTCTGTAAATATTTCAAAAATACATTTTGAAAATTCTGAAAGTGATCGTCTATAGAATCAGCTCAAAATCCGTTATTCCCAAAGTGAGGAAAAAAGATGAGAGGTTGTATCCATATATCCATTGATTAATGGCAATATAGAATACACAGTATTACTATATTTGGAAAAAAATAAATTATTTTTGATTTTTTTTTTTTTTTTTTTTTTTTTTTTTTGCTGATTTTTTTTGCTTTATTTTGGGAAAAACTGATTTTGAGTTCATTCTGTAGACATTCACTTTCAAAATTTTCAAGCTATGTTTTTGAAACTTTTACAGAAGTTGCTCTATACATTTAGCTAACACATTATGCAAATGAAATTTTGATATCTTTGACGCATGCGCAATGAAAAATAATTTACTAAACCTGTTTTTTTTTTTCACACAATTTTATTATTTTTTAATTCTGATGACAGGGTATTGTGTACAATGTTGTTTGTCCTATTTTTGAAAACGAACATTATTTTATATTAAGAACTCTACAAATTATAAATAAAAAAATTTGAAAAAAGTGGGATTGTTTTTATAAAAACCTTACTTTTTCTAGTATACATGCTATCCACATAAAAATAAACACAATATATTACAATAAGCCACTTAATCATAATCTGCAGTTAGAGCGCTTTTGCTACGGTACTTTTGACAGGGTTATCCAAAAGATATTCATTATTTTTTCAATTTGTTGACGATCCCCTACGGAGTTTCGGGAAAAAAATCTTCACAGAAATGTGTGGCCTGTACTATTATCTTTACACACTTAGCGTTACAGCATAATTCCTCATGTATTTTTCTAGATATTTTTAAAAAAAATCTAAAATCGCATGTTTGGCCATATAGTGTATTTACCAAAGAATATCATTAAAAATTACTCACATGCTCTCTGAGCAAAAATTGGCAAAATATTTAATAAATATTTCTTTATCTGTTACTTAATTTTTTTTTTTTCATTATTGTTTCAAACGCAAGAAAAAAAATCCAATACACATAATTTCTGCGATATTCTGTAAAAGAAATCAAGCAGTATTTAACCAAGGAATCAATAATAAACTTAAATGACTATTCTCATTATTTATATATGCTGCGCATTTTAAGTAATATAAGAATTGAAGCAAAAAGGCGTTTCGAAAAAATATCAAATTATATTTAGATTTATGTTAAATTTTGTTTTTACATAGTTCGGTTTCAATTTATAAAGAAGTTGTCATAAGACATATTACTGCCATCTAAAATCCAATTTAGAATATTAGTTTTGCAATCAATATAAACGATTGTATTGTAAGCATTCATTTATCTTTTCCTTTCATGTATGTCTTGTTGCATTTTGTTAAGAGAAAAAAGCATTTTCCTCCTATAATGTATTGAAAATTATATTTTATGGAAGAGGTAAACAATGTGCTGAGTGTTTTAACAATGAGATTATTATGTTATAGATACAATCTATGTAACATAAAACTTAAATGTATTACGAGGTTATGAAATTTATATGAGATAATAATAAAGGACTAAAAACAATGGAGTAAGGTTTTTATCCATTAAACTATTATATATTTATGATTTCTAAGATGAATAATATATCTATATATATATAGATAGATAGATAGATATACTTGCCTTTAGACAAATAAAGTATTTGGCTTCTGAAAATTCAATAAAGTTAGCAGCTTTTATTGAATTGTGTGTTTTACATTGGTTAAATCCTTATCTTATAATATACAGTTGGCAAAAAAAGTATTTGTACACTCTAAAATTTTTAATTTTTAACTAAATAAAAACAGATATTTTGTCAAAAATAGTTTTAATACAGTCTGTTTATCGTGCGTTTTAAATTACACAACAGAAAATTTCGATAAAGATGTAAAATAATTTTCTAATAGGAAAAGTTTAAAAATTTCTTGCAAAAAAAGTATTTGTACATTTCTCCATCCTGATATGTACTGTGTTTTATAGTGTTTATGGTTCAAAGGACTACTTTTACAGAAGCTGATAATAATTTTTGAGTTCATATTATATTTGTCTGACATTTAATCTAATTTGCTCTTGAAATAATTGAGTATAGAACCTAATACTAGAGAGGCACCTCTAGATATATGAAATCCTATGATTGAGCATAATAAAAATTTAAATTCGCAACAAGAATTTGTAAAAGCTATTAAATTACCATTTACAACTATTGGATGTATAGTGAGAAACTATGAATAAATTAAAAGCATCGAAATTCAATGAAAACCAGGACTTCTTAGCAAACTAACAATGAGGGAAAAAAGGAGTGTTGTTAAAAAAGCTTTAAAAAATCCTATGCGTTCGGTTCAAAAATTTGCTGGAGACCTTGCGACATCTTCTCGCATCAGAGTAATACCTCAAACAATAAAAAATATTCTTCTCAATGCAGATTTAAAAGGAAGAACCTCAAGGAAAAATCCATTCATCAGCGAAACAAATAGGCGAAAATGCATACTATTCGCTTTCGCATACAGAAGTAAATCATTGGATTTTTGAAAAACAGTAATTTTTTCTGATGAGGGAAAATTCGAAATTTTCTTACCATCAAGCATTCGAAAAAATTGGCGTAAAAATAAAACTGTTCTAGATCCAAAATGTATACTTCAAACTATCAAGCATGTTGGGGGGGAATATTATAATTTTGGGGTGCATAGCTTCTAATGGAGCAGGACATTTAAAATTTATTGACAATGGAAAGACAGGTTTAACATACATTGATGTGTCGCGCCATAATTTATTAAACTGTGCCAAGAAATTATGCATAGAGGAAGCTTTTCACTTTCTGCAGGATAAAGACCAAAGCATACTGCTGTAATCATCAGCACATGCTTACGACAATACTCCAAGACGACTGGTAATTCTTCTAAAATCTCTAGACTTGAATCCAATAGAAAATTTGCAGATGCTATTGGATGCAAAAATCCGAAAAAAAATATGTATTGGTAAAAAACAGTTTTAAAGAAGCTCTTATTGTGTCATGGAATAACATTAACCAGACCGATACAAAAAAGTTGATGGAATCCATGTCACACCATCTAGAAGTAGTCATAAACGCTAAATGAATTCGCACAAAATATTAATTTGTATCATTTTACTAAATTTTCATTAATTATATTACGTTAATATAGTGTACAAATACTTTTTTTGCATTATATTTTTGTATATTTGTTTATTATAATGTAAAAAATCGATTCGTTTAATTTTGTTTTTGATTCTATAATATTATAATGCGTTAAATTAATGTATTACAGTATTTTTTGCTTAAATCTTTTGTTTAATTTCATTATAATTTAAAAAAATGAAGTGTACAAATACTTTTTTTGCCAACTGTATGTAGAAGATGGTATCAGTGTCGTTTAGAGTCAAAGTGGATCAAATCAATAAATCGCTTTTTAGAGGCATTAAGGGATAAAGATAAATGTTAATACATATGCAAAAATAAGACAAATGTTTTTTTAATATCGGAAAATAAAACAGAACAACGAACATACAATAGAATAAACAAACAATAATACATATGCATTAAACACATCCGAATATCCACCATTCCGAGAATCGTTCTTTATCTTTTGAAACCCCAGAAAAATATACAGGAAATTCGGGTATTATGAAATACCATTTACTTTTTTGTTAGTAGTAAACATAAAAAATGTGGATACAATAAAAGTAAAAAAAGACTATTTTTTCATGCACTTATAAGGCTTTTATAGTGGAATAAAAAACACATATAAATATTTAGCTATTAGATAAATGTTAGACTTCACGGGTAATGGCAACTACTCCGGTAATATAGAATCGGGTTATAAGGAATATTAAAACTGGAAGAAGAAAAGGATTTGAAAATAAATTACAGAAATATTTTATTAAGTAAAACTTGGGATATCATCTGTAAATTATCGAGTTCTTTGAAAAATTGTGTTAATTTTTAGACTCGCCTTGAAGCAGTTTTCAAACTGATATTCCCTATTACTCTACACACCATCTTGAAAAATATAACCTCTTCTCACGTCACCAAGTTAATAAAAAGGGAAACGAACTAATACAGCAACAAATATAACTATTAAACTTTAACTGAACTTGGTTAGCATCAATGACAACACTTTAATTAAGACGAATTCTTAATCATTTAACAGCAAAAGCCGAAAATAAGATTTTATTTCACCAAGTCATTCAAAAAACAGATATCTAAACAACTGAACATATGATTCGTGGGAGTACTAGGAAGTTCTATAGCAAATTTATGATAGGTCGCAGTACTGTATGCTCCATATAATGAAGTATTCCATATTGTTAGACCAATACCCGAACATCCTCTATATTTTTAACAATTTCTAAATCCATTATTTTCAAAAAATATTTAACTTATTAAAATATTGTTAAAGCGCAGTACGTGTGCATCTTGATAGTGAAAAACCTATTTTGATAGTCATATTAAGAAATGAATAATTATCAATTAAAATTTTCCATGGGATAATATGAGTATCCCTTAAATAGATTTGATAAAACCCTAATTAAGAATATATGCGTACTGGAATCAAGTGCACGATGTCTATCTTCTTACCGTAAATTTGTCATTTTTCATCATTAAATTATGAAGTTTATCGTAACGTATACTTTAAAATTTCATTACTTTTAAAGACTTCATTTTGTGTTGCACTTAGTTATTTGCAAAAAGTGTCATTTCAGATTTGCTTTTCTTTTGTAAATTACGTTTTGTTTTCAATATTTAGAGAAATTCTACACATTACTTTAAAGACTATAGTTCCAACTGTGTACTAAACAAATATTTGAATGAAAATCTCTTTTCTTTTGTTGTTGTTTTACTTTGTTTTTAACTTATTCAGTATGAACCCAGGTTAAAAATTTCTTTAAATCTATTACGCAGTTAGAAAAGATTTCGTCCCAATAAAAATATTTTTATTCTAATTTCAAAGTAGTATTTCCTCCTATAAGATGCAAGGCGGATAAGCTGCAAGAAAATATCGTTTAAAAATAAATCCCAATCCAAAACATTTGTAGCTAGATGTTTTTGAGACCCAGGTGGTTATACTTAGAAAGAATCGATTGCATCTTTAAAACTCCTTATACAGTCGGGTTATTTGTGTAGAATTTTCCTACTGTCTTATAAGATTGGCTACTTATTCTCATTTTCATAAGCTTTATATTTTGCATTTTTGTAGTTAACTCTACAAAATTAATAGCAAACATAAATTCATTATTAGATTGTAAATGTAAAATACTATTTTATAAACCTTAGATATCTTTAAAATGAATACGTGATTCAGACGAAATTTGCATTAGACTGCAGAGTATTGGATTTTAATATCTGGGCTAAGAGTGAGTTAATGTGAAATAATTTTTAAAAAGGATCATCATTATAGAAAATTTCCATTCAAATTTATTTCCATTCATAATAATCACACATCTATATGCTTCCGTGCAAAATATTTTTAGAAGGTAGAAATTCAATTAAAATAACTTTTAATGAATATAAAATTCGGTAAAAATACTGCGAAATTACTAACTTGTTGTGAAACTACTATTACTTTGAAAAACTTAGTAACCTTTAAATAGTAATTAGCAGAACTAATTTATTAACATTTTCCTGTTTAAAATTAACTATTATCTTTTATACACAGGGTGTATCTAAACTACTCGGAAAAACTTTAAGGGGTGATAGTACACATAAAGTCAAATAATATTAAATGGGAAACTAAGGGTCCCAAACGTCTTCCGAAGGAGATAGGCGCCATCAAAGTTTAGGGTCCAAAATTTGAAATGATTATAAAAAATGGAAAAATTGGTCGATTCGTTTGCGGTTTTCACGAAAACTATTCTTTATGTCAGTATTGTCTTGAAAATAAATTATAAAGATAAATTTCAAAAATGCCGATAGAGGGCGCTTTAGACTTTGGAGTAACAAACAACTATGTTTTACCGTTATTTTTTGCATCTCATTAACTTTTTATAGAAGTTTAGACATAAACTTAAACTTTGAGCTCAAAATCTGTGGTTAAGTAGCGCAAACTGAACTGTGTTCAGTGGGAGTGGGTAGGTTCAAATTTCAAATGATTATAAAAAAACAGAATAATTGGTCAATTTATTTGTGGTTTTTAGTAGGGGAGACCGGGGCTAGTAGTGACATTTTCGACAATTTTTATATTACCCGTAAAATTTTAACTGAAGCGAAAGATTTAGTGTAACATATCATTAGAGTAAGTCTTGCGTAACATATTTATAAAACTACTATTAACATTATTAACATTTTTCATAACACAAAATGAATTCTGCGTAACCTCCAAATTTGTCACTACTAATCCCCGGTGCGGGGCAAATTGTGACATGCTTGGGGCATATTGTGACACATAACTGACGCATACAAGTACATTGTAACATATACAAATTATGTAAGAAAGACGATTAAATGGGATATGTTAAATCAAGAATGAGAAATTTATTCATTTATAACGTTCTTAAGACAATAAAATACTTTCATGTTTTAATAATATTGTAAATCAAATGAAAACAAAATATTTAAATTTTTAACATTTGTAAACTTTTAATATTTTATAAAGGTACTTTTAGAGACACTTAACCAAAAAAAAACTGTCTTAATCAGGAAAGAAATAAAAAGTAAGCAACACTAATCTTATTGATCTTTGATTCGGAAGCCTACTACAACGTGCAGGTTTATATCCTATATTGTCATCGCTTGTTTCAGCGTTTCAAGGTCCTGCTTTATGAGGTAGTCTTATTTCTGTAAGACTTACTACTGACACATGGTTATTATCAGTTGTCATAGAATCATTTTAATTTAACGAGATTTCTTTCTTCTGAAGACGGTCCTGCAATGTCACCATCATTGATTAAAGTTATTGCTGAAGTACTTGGTTTATTAACAGTTACATATTTACTAATTTTTTTTCTTTGTCATTCTGGTCTTTAACGCTCTCATCTCCGATAGGTAACGGTGGATCAGTTACTGAGGAACATAGGAAGTCTTCATCTGTAAAAATGTTCCTATTAAATTCCCAAATTCCACTGCATGAATGTATTTTGGAGAGACAGCACTAGAAAGGGCTAATTGACAATACCTCGTAAATCGTAGATCGACACAGTGCTTCCAGAATGCAATTTCAACCATCCACATACAGCCTGATTGTAGAATTTTTTGAACGGACCGTATACTGACACATCAAGGGGCTGTAATTTGTGACTCGTGTAAAGAGGAAATGTCACAACTAGCCCGCGTTACGCCATTTAGAATTTTATTCATTAATTTCCGAAATATTGGCATGATTAACAAATGAAATACGTAGAATAACAGCTCAAAATATAAGCATTAAAATAATATTAAGGAAGTTTACATACCTCATTATCGCTAGTGGCAATGACGATTCAAATGAATGTCGCAAAATTTACTTTTACGATAGAAAACAAGAAAAATATTTTTATCTCGAAAACAACGCGACGCTATACTTCAAAAAATATGCAGCACATTGAGACAATCAACCTCTTCACTCACATGACGCGACAGGTGCTGCAACCTATTGGGTCAGTCAGGAAGTTCGATGGCACAACTTGCCCCTGGCACAACTAGCCCCGGTCTCCCCTAAAACTATTCTTTATGTCAGTATTGTCTTGAAAATAAATTATTAACATAAATTTCAAAAAATGTCGATAGAGGGCGCTTTAGAATTTGGAGTAACATACAACTATTTTTTACCCCTTTTTTGCATCTCATTAAATTTTTTTTAAGCTTAGACATAAACTTAAATTTTGTGCTGAAAATTTGAATCGTTCAGTTGTGAGAGTGGTTAAGTAGCGCTAACTGAACTCTGTTCAACGGGGGTGGGAAGGTTCAAATTTCAAATGATTATACAAAACGGAAAAATTGGTCGATTCGATTGCGGTTTTTTTCTAAAACCATTCTTTATGTCAGCAATTCCTTGAAAATAAAATTTAAAGATAAATTTCAAAAAATTCCTTTAGAGGGCGCCTAAAACTTTAGAGTAACCAACAACAATTTTTAACTGTTATTTTTTTGTATCTAATTAAATGCACGCAAAAGCTTAGACTTAAATTTTGAGCTCAAATTCTGAATCACTGGGAGGGTTTAAGAAGCGCAAACTGAATTGTGTTCAGGAGTTGAAGTGTTACCCTTCCCACCCTACGAACACAGTTCAATTTTTCGCTACTTAATTACTCACAACGATTCAGATTTTGAGCTCAAAACTTAATTCTAAGCATTTAAAACATTTATTTAGATTTTAAAAAAAATAACGGTTACAAATAATTGTTGGTTATTCTAAAGTTTAAGGCGCCCTCTAACGGAATTTTTTTAATTTATCTTTAAAATTTATTTTCAAGGAAATACTGACATAAAGAATGGTTTTAGAGAAAACCGCAAACGAATCCATCATTTTTCCATTTTTTATAATCATTTGAAATTTGAACCTCCCCACCCCCCATTGAATACATTTCAGTTTGCGCTACTTAACCACTCTCAACGATTCAGACTTTCAGCTCAAAATTTAAGTTTATGTCTAAGCTTCTAAAAAAAATTATTGAGATGCAAAAAATAACGGTAAAAAATAGTTGTACGTTACTCCAAAGTCTAAAGCGCCCTCTATCGGCATTTTTAAAAATTTATCTGTATAATTTATTTTTAAGGCAATACTGAAAAAAAGAATAATTTTAGTGAAAACCGGAAATCAATTGATTAAATTTTTCTGTTTTTTAAAATCATTTGAAATTTGAACCTACCCACTCCCACTGAACACAATTCAGTTTGCGCTACTTAACCTCTGATTTTAAGCTCAAAATTTAAGTTTATGTCTAAACTTCTAAAAAAATTTAATGAGATGCAAAAAATAACGTTAAAAAATAGTTGTTCGTTACTCCAAAGTCTAAAGCTCCTTCTATCGGCATTTTTTGAAATTTATAATTTGTTTTCAAGACAATACTGACATAAAAAATAGTTTTCGTGAAAACCGCAAACGAATAGAACAATTTTTCCGTTTTTTATAATCATTTCAAATTTTGAACCCTAAACTTTGATGGCGCCTATCTCCTTCGGAAGACGTTTGGGACCCTTAGTTTTCCATTTAATATTATTTGTCTTAATGTGTACTATCATCCCTTTAAGTTTTGCCCAGTAGTTTAGATACACCCTGTATAAATTACATTAATAAATAAAATTATATATATGTGTGTGTGTGTGTAAAATTAGAACTTAAATATTTCGAATACTGTCAACGACGTGTAAAATTCTGCTCTAAACCAAATCACTTAGTAAGAACACGCTTTCGTAAATTTAGCAGTCGTGCAAAATGGTAAAGCTACAAAAAAGTTTCCCTTGAAATATTTTCTACTATAATTAGACAGAATTGTACATTTTTAAGCACTTTTATTCGTGTATCACATCACAGTAAAACATTTTCACTAATGCTGGTTTAAATTTCGTATCGACATAGTCATGTGTACTAATAAAATAAACAAATCGCTCTGTCTGTATGTATGTTTAGCTGTCTGTCTGTGTGTGATTGAACGATGGCTAGTGGAAAGTGTGACACGTACGAAGCTCAAAATTTTTGTGACATTTTCGAAAGGGTCTCATGATGCATTTAACATTCAGAATTTTAAAATTCTAAGAACAAGTTGGTAAATTACTTGGCAACCGAAACTCACTCGCATCAAAAACTCATCAAAAAGTCGATTAATAAAAATATTTATTTCTTCGAAACCCCACTTCAATGCCACATTTCCACCCCTAATCGAGCCTAGCAACACAGTCATACCAAAACGCCTCCTTCTAATCTCAAAAGTTTTAAAACGAGGGTAGCGTTTTGCAGAACAGTCATTACGTCTGCTTTGAAAAACATCTGTTTTCGTATGGCGATAAAAATGCAAGACTTCTTTTATATTGGGAAGTATCTTAAATTCTACATGGCCTGAAATCTCGAAAATTACACAGCTAAAAGCATAGAAAGGTTCCATTTCAGAAATTTTATTAATTACTACGATACGGTTTCAGGGAGTCAAAAAATCCAGGAAAAATCGATTTATAAAATAAACTTTTTATTTCCTTGGAAAAAAAAATTGAAAATTGAAAATTTTCTAGGGGATACTGGTACTCAATTGAGACAAAGTGACACCTTTAACTAGTGACTATTTTCAAACGAGCATAAAAATTTTAAAGTATTAAATTTATAATTTTTATTTTTATGCATTCAGATGTAGAAATTTTCGCAGATTTCAGATATGTAAATTTCTTCACTGTAGATCAATTATAACTTTAGATATTAATTAGTATATGATAATTGGGCGATTTAAACTCTCATTTATAAAAACCAGTCTCCAAAACCGCAAACGATTTTCATGCGATTCTTTAAAAAGGCCGTCATTTTTTTTAAAATACACCATTTAGAGATTTTAAAGCTGTGCATCTAGATCTATGTTTAAACGCTGTTTAATAATATATAAATTTTATAAATATCGGTCCGCAATTTTTGTTTTATAAAAAAATTGGTTTTTAAAAAGAAAAAGAGATACACAGTTGAGACCCGAATTTATTGGACTAATGAAATTTAACGAACTTTTAAGAACTAAGTTGCAAAACGATCAATCTTGTAACTTTCAGATAACTTCTAACACAAAGATCTCAAACAAGCAAGAAAAATCATGCGTTAAGCATAGATTATGAAGCACTTTCCAACACTTAATGTAATCTTTAACAAAACTTTGTTATTCAGGGAAATAATAGTGTATAGCCAAATATACCCAAATATGTGTTCCAGTACATTAGAATAGCCCTGTATTTCATATGTCAGTTCATATAAGGGGAAAATTTAGCTTAGTAAGAAAATATCCAGTAGCTTGAAATTTCTTTTTCAGCAATTCATACTATTAGAAGGAAACATACTTGAATACTTTTATTCAGCCCTGTAGTTTACATTGTACCTTTATTAAACGTCAACATTAGGCTAAAAGTTATTGTAAACTAAAACACTTTTAAAACAACTGAATTCACATTCTCATAAATCATCATTCATAGGCGTCCATGTACCGAATTCTTTGCGTGGCCCTGTATATCCCTTTATCTATATTCTGCAAACATTTCTCAGTAAATTGAATGCAGCTCAGCGTAAAAATGCATAGCTTATTTAAGAACCACGTTTAAATAATTTACGCTCATATTCAGTAACGTTGGTGAGCTCTTTTGGGTAGCCCTGTATATCAACTATAACATTTATACACACCATATAATGTGCATATATTTAGCAAAATATAAACGCAAATATCATAATTAAAATGCATTTCATCCCTCCATCAGCCATCATCTGACACATATACGGTATTTCAGAAAGAATATACTATTTGAAATCTTTTGTATGGCCCTGTAAATGCTATGTACTTCATATTATGCAAGACAGTAGCGTATAATTTATATTAAGCTTCAGTGACATATATCAATTTTATTATACATGAAAAAGCTTAATATATTTAAAATACATACACAATTCCCCCTTTTACCATTATCTAATGGAATTATTTTGTGTGGCCCTGTAAATGAATAATAGCTACATTTTCACCTTCTATTTTATGGAATGCATATATTAATATGTTTGACAGGGTATAACATCTTTGAAATTCCTTTGAAACGATTTTTCCCCATAGGCCGTAATGTAATAGGACACTTTTGATTCGCCCTGTAGATAAACTAATCATGGTAGAAACTTCATTTTCGATAGGACTTGTGCTAGGGTAAACGTCAATAACGTCCTAAAATTTCATGGCAATCCGAGTATATTAACGATTTTTCCCCATAGGCCGTAATGTAATGGGAAAATTTTGATTCTCTCTGTAGATAAACTAATCATGGTAGCAACTTCATTTTCAATAGGACTTGTGCTAGGGTAAACGTCAATAACGTCCTAAAATTTCATGGCAATCCGAGTATATTAACAATTTTTCCCCATAGGCCGTAATGTAATGGGAAACTTTTGATTCTCTCTGTAGATAAACTAATCATGGTAGGTACTTCATTTTCAATAGGGTTCGTGCTAGGGTAAACCTCAATAACGTATAAAAATTTCATAGCGATCCGAGTATATTTACGGGAGTTAGAGCGCGGACAGACGGACATCCGGCCAGACGGACAGACGGCCATCCGGCCAGACGGACAGACGGCCAGACAAACCGAATGCATAAGCACTTTTCAACTTTGTTGGAAAGTGCTAAAAAATATGGAATATCAAAATTCAGGAGGGAGTAAAGGGCAATAACTTTTTAAAAAGAGAGCGATCAAATATTCAAAAACGTACCGTTTTAGATGTGGATCTTTGACAGAACTCTGGGATATATATTACTTATTTAATATAAAATATTAAGAGTTCGTACCACTATTTTCGAATAATAATTTCAAAAATTATAATAAATTTTTGTTGAAGTCCGCAACCCCCTGGACTAATATAACTGCCAGTAGGTTGTTTAACGGGGTTTCGTTCAGAAAGTTTCGTAAAGAACAGAAGTCGCCCTCTGGTGGTGAAAGGAAAATTAAAAGATTCGAGATTTTTTTTTAAGAGCATACCTGCTAAACGGTGTCGTAGGCAGCGTGGAACTGGTTCAAGGTTTGTTCAGTTCTAAATTGGGTATTTTTATGAGATTTTGTAGCACAGATTTCAGGTTTATTTAAGAATATTATTACAGGACCGGCCAAGCCGGGCAGGCCAGATAGTGATAAATAAGATGTTATTCTTCCCATATAACATCGCCAGATAAAAATTTTCTACACCAGATGACAGGGGTTTTGTTAGAACAAGAAAAATCGTAGGAAGATCTCCTCCGAAGCCAGTGTAACGAGGTTATATCTGAACATGCGCTAGAATGTAAGAATTTTATGGTTACGTTCTACGTTGCAATACATTTTTTAGACAAAGCAATTTTATCCAATACGAAAATATTACCCCGCAAAAAAATAAGCGTTCTATCAGTCGCTCGGAAGGTTAAATGATGCAATCTGTCTTCTAGCGTCGCTCACAGGGGACCTTGGGTATTCAAATGATTTTTTTTAAACGTAAACAAATGAAAGAATAAAAATAAGATATGGGGTTTTAGGAAAATAGTTGCTTTGGCAGGTTAATGTTTTTTAGAATAAAATAAAAGAATGAAAGCGTAGGTTAAAGGTATGGAAGATAAATAATCCGTTAAATATTATAAAAAGAAAGGGTAAAAGTTAAATATTAAAATAATTTTGAAATAATCTACAATTAAAGCGAAATTTTTTTATTATTACATATATATATATACAGTAAATCAAAAAATAATTTTGGCATTTTATTTGCCCTTTCTTATTTTATTTTATTTACATTTTTGGATTTTCTTGGTTTTGCGTTTTTTTTCCAGCAAATCATAGTTAATTTGCTAAAATTCTGTATAAGATTAAATATAGTTTTATAAAATAAATGATTTTTTTTTTATTTAAGTCAATTATTATCTTTGTCAAAACAGTTTTGAGCGCTAGTGTATATTCATGATTGAATGTCTTGTCCGGGGTGATTCCCCTAGACCTCAGTGTTGGTATCGTACACGACTTCGAGACTCTCACAAGATGGGGTGAGAGTATTGAAAAATCCAATCTCTGGCCAGAAATGGTGGAGGTTTGGAAGTAGCAGCCTCAACGATGCTATCTAGGTAGAATACCATGGACGCCAGCACTCATCCGGAAAACTCCGTATACTTACTATAGAATAGTAAGGTTCCAAACGGAAAACTCCGTATACTTACTATAGAATAGTATGGTTCCAAACGGATGGTTGGTGAGAGGGTGGGTTGTGCCTATCACCTCGCCACTAGGGACGGCATTGTTGCGAAGGGAAGGTTCCGCCTCTCCGACGATCAACTGTTTTCGCAACCGAGGTCCACGCGATCAAAGAGGCGATCTCTGAGGGTCTTTGGAGTGATCTCGGTGAACTCGATATCTACTCGGATTCGAGATCGGCGCTTCAGGGACTTTACTCCTTGGTGCCTAGGCACAAAGCAGTAGCCGAGATTAGACACCTGGTTGCCAACAAAGGAATCATGGTTCATATGCACTGAATTAAGGCTCATGTCGGATACGCCTTTAACGAACATGCCGATGCTCTGGTTAAGGAGGCTGCGTGGCGACAAACGGTTGACATTCATGTTCCTCTGTCGGGACGTCAAGTCAAGAGGAAGCTCCTTGACCGGGCACTCATAGATTGGCAGGAAGGTTTGACCGATCTGAGGACGGCCGGATGACATATGCGATCTCCCAGACAGTCTCCACTCGGAGAGTCAAGGGCGATTTCTTTTTAAACCAGGTTCTAACCGGACATGGTATTTTCGGTGACTACCAATCCCACTTCTTTAAAGGCAACCCTGCGTGCTTTTGCGGGAATGGGATTAGCACGATTAGACATTGTGTCTATGAGTGCCCCCTGTGAAGGTCCATCTGGGAAAAGAGTTTCCACCCAAACTTCCGTACTCGAACGCTTACGATCTTTCCTTTGATCATTACAGCAGGAAGGGTATCGTTGAGGTAGTCAGCGATCTCTTGACAAAGACAATGGATCGGGTAGGTCGCCGGGGAAATTGAGCTCTCGGCCTTCTTGTTCCGAAGATTTCTCGAACGCAAGATTTCCAAATCGTTCGAACGCACTACTCTATATAGAAAAGTCCGAGGCCACTTGTGGACGCGATTCGGACGAAGCGCCTATACAAGGCTTTTCAGGGTTTTCCTGGTACGTAACGAGAATTCGAGTCGCTTTCCTGTAAGTTCTCCCTAAAGGCTGGGTCCATTGATCAGCTGCGTGCTCAGGAAGCTTTTGCTACATCGGCTCTTCTCGGTGTCAGCCTTGTGGCGCGCGGGCTGTGTCGTTTCGGGGGCTGCGGTTGGTGAGCCACCGAGCTACGACGCTTGGGTCGTGTGCCTGGTGTCCCTGCATGTTGTTCCTGTCCGGCAGCGGCGCTGTCGTGGTGGCCGAGCGTCACTTGGTTCCTCTTGACTCGGAGGTCTCGTGACCTCACTGTTGGACCACATGGAGCCTTTCGGCTCTAGATCGGGAAACCTCATAGTTTATTCATGATTGTAGATGATCATTTGTAATGGTTATATATGTATTTTCATGTTTGTGTTTGTTTTAATTTCATACTTCAATAAGTTAGTGTATTTTTTCAAGAAATGTTAAAATTCTACTCCATTACACTCTTAACTTAGACAAATTAAAACTCAAATTTCAATGTTTTGTGCAGTCGTTAAACCATTTCAGAATTGTGTTTAATTTTGCTTATGCATTATGCAACCAAACGATGAGCCAAGTGTTGGAACACGCTTTTTAGAAACTCATTAACAACACTCTTTTACAAAACTTTTCGCACATAGATTATGCTTTTAATATTTAATGTTTATTTATTTAATGTTTATTTAATATTGTACTTTTAATATTTTCTGCTTTTTGCCAGCGGTTGGCTCGCTTTCATCTCCAGCTCTCACTCGAAAAATTCCAAGCTTTAACCTTCATTAAACGAAGAGAACTCAAACGTAAGCCCGTGATGCGAGTCAATGGGGTTAGCGTCCACCACGTTCATACTCTTAAGTTATTAGGTTTAATTATTTATAAACACCAGAGCTGGATTCTACATATCAAAGCACTAAAAATTAAACTTTTAAATTATTACCATAATTCCTGTAAATTAACATAAAAAACATGAGGCATCAAGCCCAATATGTTAAAAACAAGGTACCATACAATCATTGAACGCATCATCTTTTACTGCGTGGGCGTCTGGGGAGGTTCGCTAACCAAATTGGCTAAGCAAAAACTTGCCTCTATCCAGCGCATATTCCTTCTGCAAATGGTTAGAGGTTATAGAACTATCTCAACGGATGCACTCACAGTACTTGCAGGTATTCCACCCATACACTTAACACTTATTTACGAGTTTCAGAAAAACAGAATGCTACACTTAGAACACGAACCAACACAGTCAGCACTCTTCATTAACTAGCTTTTACAAAGTCCATAGCTGGACTATGCATCCGGCGGATGAGACATCTTATCTTCCAAGTTAATGTTAATAAGCATTCTTACAGCCTCTCGAAAAATCCAGCCAACTTTCACCGACGGGTCACGCACGGAGACGAGAGTAGCATCATCCTTCTGTGTTTTCAAAGGCAGTGTTGTTATTCATCGGTGGGCCTGCAGGATTGGAGATAACAATTCAGTGTTCCAAGCGGAACTCTTCGTAATCCTGCGAGCCTTGGAATGGATTGTTCTCTGTCCTCATCCTACTTTTTTTCACATTTATAGGTGACAGCCTTTCAAGCCTACAAGAAATATTCGCCCATAGAACTAAACACCCTCTAGTACTTAAGATAAGTCATTTTAAAAACTCTCGTCCATAGGGCCTCTCTCGGCCATGTCACTGCTCACATCGGCATAGCTCGCAATGACATAGCTGAAGCACTGACCATATCACGTCCAAACATAGATATCCCCCTTCCTGTTTCCCCGTCTCATGTTCGCCACTTCTTCAAAAGGAACATTCTTTCAGACTGGTAACTCTACTGGGATGCTTCAAGTAAAGGCATGCACACCTATTCCTTTATCCCATAAGTCTCATAAAATCTCTTAGCTTTCTCCCCTCCCATATCAGCATTCCTCTCCGGTCACGGTCCATTGAGGACATACCTAAATTATTTTAAACGCTCAGATACGGACCTCTGCGAGTGTGGGGCCTTTGGGTCTCCAGACCACTACAATTTCTTCTGCACACTCACAGAGGCCTGCCACCTTAAGTACCCATATCCCCGCCCAGATACCTGTCTCATAAATATCTTAACCCGCCCAAAACTACTTCGTCAATTGGCACACATTTATCGCTTCCTTATTGGCCTGGCCAATCTTACCACTTAACCGTTCTGTATCTGCACTCCTAAGACTGTCCACTGTCGCGTTAGAGCCATTGTCCAGCTTTTGGTTGTCGTAGCGCACCTTGTCGCGTACCACTGTGGTGATGCTGCACAAATAAAGTTTTCTTCTTCAGCCGATTGACTTTTCAATCAATAGACTTTCCTTCAATCAACAGTCAGTTTCCACCTTCAGCTCGCAGCTGTCTGTCGCGAAAGACCATTGTACTCTAACGGCCTGTATATTATGTTTTTTTTGAGGACTGGAAGTTATTGTAATGTTAATATTTTGCTCTATCACTGAACTATTTCAAAAGTAGAAAAATGAGTAAAAAATATATATATTCATCATTTTTATAAGTAGAAATCGTTTGTCATTTTGATTTCTACAGTACAAACTAGTGATGGGCGATTCTGGAAATTTTGAGAATCGTTTAAAATCGATATCGTATAAAACAACATCGATCATAATAAGAATCGTTTTCTCAGTTCTAGAATCGATACTAGAATCGATATTTTGATATTCAGGTTCACACAGAGAAGATCCAAATTACTAATTCCAAAACTTAGAGAATCAGCAGGACCGTAATTACCGCCTTCCACCCCCCCCTCCCCATCACCATTTAGGGAGGCATAGAATTAAGCTATTGCAGATTTTAGAGTCGGATAATAAGAATTTTAAATTTTTAAATGATTGTCACTTATGGTTGTCACTTGCACAAAAACTTTGACAAATTTGAGAGACATAACTCAACTAATAACAACACTGAGTAACTTGGCATTAAATCGAGGATAAAGAGTGCCAAGAGCGTGTAACTAGGATGGGGAACAAGGAGTATAGACAAAAAAAAACTTTTTTTTTTCTAATGCCAACCAAATGTTACACGAGATAGTTTGGAAGAACAAAAAATATGCCCCATTCCCAAGGGGGCAGGTAAACCCCACTCTTGACGGAAGGGCGACCATAGCCCAAATGTATCTTTTGTCGAAGTTTCAAAATGAGGATTTACGATAAAATAGAACGAGAATTGGACATTTTAAAAATTGCATGCAAACTTTGAACGGCCCATTTAGTAAAGATTAGCGAGAAAGGGGGGGGGGCGAGGGATTATAACGGACGAACTTGAAAAAAAAAACATAATTAACTAATAACCCAAATAACTGAGCTCCTAAACAGAAATATAGTGTTTAACTTAGTATTGAATTCATGGGGTGGCCTGCGGGGAACATGCACTCTTTGAAACTAT
This sequence comes from Maratus speculifer, assembly GCA_964019185.1. Classification (NCBI taxonomy): domain Eukaryota; kingdom Metazoa; phylum Arthropoda; class Arachnida; order Araneae; family Salticidae; genus Maratus; species Maratus speculifer. The sequence goes on along the minus strand of CAXHSM010000492.1, from coordinate 362,518 downwards.
AAAAAGTGCCAAGAGCATGTAGGTGGAGAGAGGGGTAGTAACAGAAAAAAAAACAAGGAGATAAAAGCTTTATAACGATATGTTACATGAGATGGTGTGGAAGAAACAAAAAATATGCCCCACACCCAGGGGGGCAAGGTAAATCCCAAACGGACAGAAGGGCGACCCCGGCCCAAATGTATCTTTTGTTGAGGTTTCAAAATATAGATTTATAACAAAATAGAACGAGGATTAGACTTTTTTAAAATCGCAGTCATAATCTGAACGAACCTGTAAGTTAAGATTGGTGAGGAAGGGGGGGCGGTAGGACGGGCGAACATGAAAAAAAAATAAATAAATAGTGGCACTCTGAGAGTGCCGATAGAAGTGAAACCTTGAACAATTACGTGTGTATTTTTTGAATCGTTAGGATATATAATTTTGAATCGTCAGGAAATACTTTTAAATGAATAAAAAATGTTTCTATAATATTAAAGAATATATTAACTTCTATAAAAAAAAACAAAAAAAAACCGCGCGATACCATATGTCCAGCTATTGTAGTTAACTCACTATAACTACTTTCTTACATTTTAAAACGCGATAAATACACCAACCAAAATTAGACCATACTATCGATACCTTAATCCTTATCCAAATAAATCATTTTGTATTAATGCCTGTTACAATATCTGTAGATTACTTTTTGAATTATTCAAATCGGACATTCCATTCAAAAGATATTACGAATTTAAAGATGACAATCTAAAGAAATAATAGCACTGCTGAGTACTCGGTGGCCAATAAGCTTAGGGATTACGTGTGCAATCAAACGATTGCGGGTTCGAACCCCAGTTTCGCTAATATGTATCAATGTTTTTTTTTTTTCGAAGAAGTTTGAAAAATTAAAATTTTAACGCATTGTGGGTCCGTAACGTGACCTGAAATGATGGGAGAAAATTTCTTATGCTAGATTTGTAATGTATGAAGCATAAGCTTTCAATAGACATATTGTATCAAGAAATGAGAAAAAACCCCTCTGCCCCTCCCCCCCCAAAAAGGTCCTATAGGGGAAACCGGTAAACTGGAATAGCAAAAAGAACGGCGAGAAATGGTTAGCTATACTAGAATTTTTCTCATCACTGTAACTCCTATAGAAGCAAAGTTATAACCTTTTAAAGATTGAAATGAAGTGAAGAAATAAGCAAAATTAGGTGAGTGATCGACGGGGGGGGGGGGGTCCACAGCTCTGGGGGTGCCATGTAGCTTAAACTTTTAAGTTAAAAATGGTAGAGAATTAAATCAGCGAAATTTTAAGGTGTATATTAGGGGAGGGTGCAAGCCCCACCCCCTCAAAAAAATTTTTTGTTTCTTTTGAAGAAACAAAAAAATATGCCCCCCGGCGGGGGCAGATAAACCCCCAACGGGCGGAAGGGCGACCCTTTATTTATCTTTTGTCAAGGATTTAAAATGTGGATCTAAAATAAAATAGACCGAGAATTGGACATTTTAAAAACTGTATGCATATTTTGAACGGCCCTGTAAGTTAAAACTGACGCGGAAGGGGGGGGGGGAGATTAGAAGAGATGAGCGTGAAAAATAAAACATAATAAACTAATACCTCAAATAACTGGGCTTCTAAACAAAAATATAACGATTTAACCTAGTGTCCAATTAATGGGGTGGCCCGCAGGGGATTACCCCCCCCCCCAGAAGTTATGAGATTTTATGCTTTTTAATGTACAAATTGTGATTCCCCCTCTCTTACAGAGCTGTAAAACATGATGCCTTTCTCCGGAGTCGCAGAAAAATACCTGCATTCAACACTGATTTAGCTTAGAAAAAGAAAAAAAAATCGAAATCGAATCTAAAGATCGAAATTGAATCTAGAGATCGACATCGAATCTGAAGATCGACATCGAATCTAAAGATCGAAATCGAATCTAAAGATCGATCTTACGGGCAGAATCGATTTTACATTTTTACTTTCTTTTGTAACTTTACAAGAAGAGAGTATTAGATTCGTGAAAATTTTTGACTTCCCGTTTTCGATGGATTTATATATTTTAGAAGGTCTTTAACACGATTTCATGGTTTTTAAGAAATATCTGTCTCTGTGTGTGTGTGTGTCTGTCACTCTGTGAGTCTGTATACGACAAAAATTTCTGACCGTTCTATCTCAAGAACAAATGCACGGAAATCCACAAAACTTTAGATTTAGTTTGACCTTGATATAAACTGAATCTAATTAATTTTTGGTGTATATAGCCTAACAGGTGGCGCTGCTATGCTGCATTTTTTGCGATTTGCGCAACGGCTATAGCTGAATAACGAATGAACGGATTTTCATCACATTTTAGATCCAGTTAGTCCTTGACATGAATTGATGTTTTTTGCATTTTGATGTATATAGCTTCCCAGATGGCGCTGCTATACTGAATTTTTCACAATTTCCACTCAGCGCCATGTGAAAGGGGGAGGGGGCAAAAGGAAGCGGTCGTTCTGAGCACGGAAATTTAGGGGGCGCCAAATTTTTACTACTAACATCACTTCTAGCCTATCACAAGAAAAAGTTAATAGGGGGGGGGGGCTAAATTGAAACTTTGAACCGGGCGCAGTTCTCTTTTCACACGCCCCTGTTTCCATTTTAGCTTTATCTCAAGAACTAATGCACGGACTTTCATAAAAATTTAGATCCAATCAGTCCTTGATATTATTTGATGCTAATTACATTTTGGTGGAAATCGCTTAAGAGATGGCGCTGCTATACTGCATTATTCATGATTAACGCAATAGCGCTATCTCAAGAACGAATTTTCATCAAAATTGAGATTCAGTAAATCTCTGACATAGACTAGTGTTATTTAGTTCTTGGTGTAAATTGCCCTACAGGTGGCGCTGATATGCTGCATTTTTTATGATTTCGCAATAGCTGTATCTCGCGCTTTCATGGATTTTCATCAAAGTTCAGATTCAGCTGGTACCTAATAAAAATTGATCCTGATCAATTTTTGGTGTACATCACTCAACAAAAAACGCTATTTTGCAGGGGGGGGGGGTTTCTGAGGTTTCTTTAATTCTTCTATCTTAGAAACTAATACACTGAAATTTTGGAATTGGCACATCCGTCTATTTTATCTTCGACTTTTGGAGGAAAATGAAAATTATATTACCTTCAGAGAAATCGATTAAAAATTTTAAAGTATCGATTAAATCGAGTTGGCCGTAGTATCGATTAAATCGATTTAAAAAATCGAAATCGCCCATCACTAGTACAAACCTTTCAATAATAAACTCTTCGTGCTTTTCGCTGTATGAGGTATTGTAAAAAAGAAACATAGGACAATATTCCGTAATTTTTGAAGGAGGTTATATACTAATATTAAAATATCATATTAATATCCGAAATATTTTCTAGATTTGCAATACAGCTATTTACTGACTTTTGAGAGATATGGAGAAACTCTGAATGAATTACAGCAGGCTGAAACGCTCAGATGTTGATATCTAAACACTAATTGACATTTCAGCAAAAATCTAATTCAAATGCGTATTTTATGTAAAATTCTATTTATACACCCATAGTAGGTCAAGAACATATTCAATGAGGAAGGAACTTTTCAGAATACAAAAATCCCTGTCGGCATAGCCTATAGGTGAAGGTAGATTTCGAAGTCAAATGCTCATTTTAAGAACCAAAAATAAAGTATGATTAGAGATAAACCTAATGTAACAACTTTATTTGGCCACTTTAAAAGGAATTTTAATTTCATTTTACTGTAAGAGCTGGTTTTATCGGAATCATCTTAAGCGAAATTCAGCTCAAATGACCACTTTGACAGCATTTTTTGAAATACAGTCCGATTTTGTTAAATAATCGACCAACATGGCACATTATATAGCTCCTAAATAAGAGGACATGTCAAGTGGAAGCGTTTGAAAGCAAAAATGGATTTAAAAATGTCAGAAAATAAGCAGTTTTCTATTTGAATACTTACTCAATTTTTTTAATGAAGATCGCTTCGGGAAATTTTGTTTAAAATGCCTATTTTGACAGCATTTCTTAAAATATATTCTGCCTTTATAAAAAAAAAAACTGGCCAATACGGCACATTATGCAGTTCCTAAATAAGAAATTCTATAAATTGGATGCGTTTGAGAGTAAAAATGGATTTTAAAATGCGCCAGAAAATAAGCATTTTATCATTTGAATACTTGTTCAATTTTTCTAATCAAGATCGCTTGTGGAAATTCTGTTCAAAATGCCTATTTTGACAGTATTTATTAAAATAAATTCTGCCTTTATCATAAAACTCACCAATACGTCACTTTATATAGTTCCCAAATAATAGAACCCGTCATTTGGATGCGTTTAAAATCAAAAATAAATTTAAAAATGAATCAGAATATAAGCAGTTTGGATTTGCGGTTTTCAACTCCTATTTTTGTTTAATTTATTTTTGCTATAAAAATTGATCCTATAAAAAACTTGTCATTGTAAAAGTTGTAGATATTATTGTGAAGATGTAAAATAAATTTAATCGGATTTGATGTCTTAAGAATTGACGAAGTTATGGGTTTTTTCTTTTCCACCCCCTTCTCGTTTTTTTATTTTTCTCAGTAAGAGTTGTTCCTATCAAAAACTTGTAAATACAAAATTTTTAGATACAATAAAGAACACTTATAAAAAAAAATGGATTTGATATCGTGAGATTTGACGAAGTCATTAATTTTTGTTCTCTAAAAATCCCATTTTTCACATCTTGAACCCATTTTTAACTTTATCAATTATCTGTCAGGCATAAACTTTTGGCCCATTCTTTAGAAGTAATATAAACTTTAAGCTGATTCGATATCTATTTTCATTAAAAAGTTATGAGGGTTTTTTTCTGTTTTTACAAAAATCCTCCCTATTTCCACCTCCTTTGTCTGATTTTGCCCGTACGAACTTGACCGAAATTTTATGTCCTTTGATTTTATGTATCAGTTTGGAGGTGATTTGAACAGAATTATAGAAGTTATAGTGTCCATAAAAAAGATATATATATGTGCGAATAAAGGATGAAGTATTCAGCAATAAAAGAAAATAAACTCAATGATTTAATGAACGTGATATACCAAGTGAAACTCGGGTGATGATGCGTGAAAAGAACGAGGTTTTCTATAGATTTTCAGCGATGGCGAGTTTGGTGGATTTTTAATGCAAAGCTTGTTTAAACTGAATATTATTCAGTTCTACTGTTATATTTGAATGTTACGTACATATTTTATGTCTATTAAACCTTTTTATATTTTCAAGAACATTAGTTTTACTTAAATCTTAAGTTAATCACTTAAAATCCTACATATATATATATATATATATATATATATATGTGGGACTTTTTTACTAACGACAGTTTTGGGGTCTATGGGTCATGATCGGCGTAGATCTGTAAAAAAAAAATTTCAGAAATTCCAAAATAGAAGCGACCGCAATAAATAGTATTTCGTACGAAATCTGCACTGTAAAAAAAAACAAGCATTATTGCACATAATTTCTATTTATAAAATGCCTAAAAAAGTAGAAATATGCTCTTTTTCTTGTGTCAACACACTGTTAAGTGGTTTAAAATACTTAAAATGGTGTTATTTTACCCCTTTAAACAAATTTTGCAAGCTTTACACCAGCTCTAGTAAAATCAACCACCAATTATAAAAGAAAAAGTCCGCCATTTTTAAATGTTCTGATGATTGTCATGTTTTTCATGGTAAAAATTCATGTTAAAAAATTTAACTCATTTTCCTATAAATTTTCAGTATTGATGACTGATTAAAAAACTGTTGACATAGTTCTTATTCCACTTTTTATCGACTTACAGTTGTGATTAATTTAATTTACTTGGACATTTCGAAAGCAAAGGTAAGCATCTGCACATCTGCTATGATGTTCTATATGATGGAAGCTGCCGCATAGTGTTCTGTTTAGAAAAAGAAAAGACACGTGACATTAAGTCCAAGATATAATAAACAAATAATTCATGAAGTGAAAAAAACTGCTACTCGGCATTCTGTTGGATTTCTTTTAACGCTAAATGAAGTGTGGGATATTCTTTAAATAAGTAAGTGATGTATATTTACTTTCTGTTTATGTACACAATCATTCTAAATTCTTGTGTTTTTGTGATATATTTGTTTTACGTAATAAATTGATACATAATACTTGTAAAATATGATTTTGTAGTCTAGCTATTTCAATATTTTAAAAATCAAAATTGCTTATTAATATAAGTACGTAAAATTGTCATTTTTGTACAGAGCTTTGAAATATATAATTTTGTTTTTATAGTGTTTTACATACTTTAAATTCCGCGAGCCTGAAATTACGGGAGTATAAAACATGGTGTTATTCCTTGTTTTAACAATAATTTTTTTTCAATTTATATTAGTAGGGGAAAAATGACAGTCCGACCCCAGGAGGAGGAGCTGAGGAGCTGAGGAGGGAGGAGGGCTCCTCCTCCTCAATCCTCCTCCTCAAGCCTCCTCCTCAAACCTCCTCCACAATCCTCCTCCTCCTCAAGCCTCCTCCTCCTCAACATTCCTCCTCCTCACATCGTCTTGTAAGAGAAGGGGTTAAAAGGATTTTTTTTTAACTTTAAGCAGGAATTTCAGGGAGTTAGAATTTTTAAACCATATTATAGTATGGGGGTGTTTTTTAATGTGGGGACTTTAAAAATTTTCGGCGTGTTAAAGTACGTGGGGTATGTTTTTCGATTGACTTATGCTGTTGTTCATTTAAAAAGGTAATTAAAAATAATAATTAAAAATAATGAAGGGACTTAGAATTTTTCGAGCGGTTTTTTTAGTCAAGTATAGTACGTAGTAGAATTTAAGAAATGAATAATAGCAATTAACAATAATTAGTAATTAATTAAAAAGTAATTAAAAATTATGAGTGAAATTTTTTCAACATACTTTAGTATGAGGGTGATTCGAGCGGTGATTTATTAAGAAATTTTAATTTAGGAACTTTTAGGACAGACTTTTGGTGCTGCCATCTAGATTTGCTTGATGGAATTAGTGTTTTTCCAAAAAGTTTTGTTGGGGATCGAACGTGCAAAATGCAGTCGTGACTGAATAATAGATTGTTACTTACCGATTCAGCCACGACTGCATATCTCAGAAAGAAAATTTTAAGAAGTGCTTTTTTTCTTTAAAGGGATGACGTCATTATGTGAAACAATCACAGATGTTTTTTCGGTACGCGCGCGCCCCCTATCCTGATATAAATTCTCGCGAAATTTTTTTTAACGTTAGTTGTTACTTTACTGTTGCTGAGTGAGGTCAGTCATTTTAAGTTTATGATGAGTCAACCCTCTACTGCATCCGGATTGATAATGGACCTCGTACCTAAAGTGGAACCTGTTTCAGATATCAAACCCTCTTCATCAACCCTTTTGATAAAAGAAGAACCTCTTACGGAAGCCTCCTTCGTGTGTGAAACCTGCAACAAATCATTCCTGAAAAAGTTTATGTATGTAAGACATATCAAATTTCATCTTGACGAGAAAGCTTTCAAATGTGAGAAGTGTGATAAAAGTTTCATTCAGAAAAGTGATTTACAACGTCATATCAAGACTCATTCGAAGACGTGTGAAGTGTGCAAAGAAATTTTTTCGCGAAAGGTGGACTTCTTGAAACATCAAAAACTGCATTCACATAATCACCGTAGAGTAGCTGTTAAACAGAGAAAGAACCAGAAACAACAAAAAGAGGATCAACGAAGTGTGTTAATTGACCGATTGTGTAATTTGCTGCAGCGGGTGTGTCTTTCCTACGAGTGACCGGCGTTATCAGTTTAATCTGCTGTTAGTGTGTTCCTACGATGAAAAGATCTCACGAAGAAGTATTATCGCCTTGCAAGTATTCACGTTTAGAATCATCTCTGGAAATGAATGAATCCAGATTGCCTATGGAAACTGTTACCCTGTATGCTGCCACCGAGTCTGCAGAACCGTGTGTCGATGACGAAACTTCCTTCTCCGATTCCTGCTGCGAATCTGCTATTCTGAATGAATTTTTCATTGACTTTCCGAAATCATCTCTTTCCAACAATGGTGTCCTCATAGATGACTCATCGCAAGAATCCGACGTGTCTGAACAACAAGATGTGTTGCAAACCCCACCGGTGAAAGAAGAAAATTATATTTTTCAACAAGAACTTGGAAACCATATATTTTTAGGACTACAATTACAGAATGCTCAATACTCTGTTCAAATTAGAGAATTTTCGAGTGAAGGAATTCCCACCGAGAATGGAATCGAACTAGACATTCGCACTTGGTATGAATTCCAGTATAAAATATTTGCGTTTAATTTGAAATATACGAGTTCATCGTTTATCGCCAATAATAAACTTTTAGTTTTAAATGAGGATCAGTCTGTGATGTGTTTGAAAATGTTAAAAAATGAATCTCTTATCCAATTAAACAATGCTCAACTTGAAGAGTTGAAAGAAAAAGCCTATTCATTGAATCAGAAATTGATTCGTCATATGTATGAAAAACATTTACCTGCTTTGTTAAAGCAAAATTGTGAACGAACTTCTCAAGAAAATGAATATGTTTTGTGGTCTAAACTGATTTATTGTATCGAGAATTCTATTGTGACTGTTTTTAATCAAATTTATGAATGTACTGGTTGTGTTTTTAGACATCCTAGTGTGAGTCTGCATTCCTGTTTTATGTTAAACAACCGTGAAAAATTTCAACAATTAGGAGACATGATTCTAATGCTTGTTAATTTCGATGATGTCCTATCCATGTTTTTAAAGAATGTAGATTCTGTGAGCGACTCGTTTTTATGTAAACTTAATGTAGAGACTTTTAAAAGTGTATTGTTTCAATCGTTTTAATAAATAGATTTCGTTATATTTCTGTGTCTTTATTTCTTTAAATGTGTGTGTGTGTGTTTTTCTTTAAAAGGGAGGTTCATTATGATTTATGAAAAATGATAGGAATGAAATATACAAATCAATTAAGAAATGAAATGAAAAAATGAATTAAGACACACTTACCTGAAACACTTGCTTCCTTCACAGTGACTTGACTAGAAATGGAAAAAAATCATATAAGTTCTTATCACTTGGGTTTTCCCCCTTTCGTCATGAGTGTTATCAAACCACGTGATCGAGGTTGCCTTATGTCATTCGGGATATCTTGATTCAACGTCATCTGTGATGTCATGCACCACGTGACCTAACCTTATCAGCTGATAAGATTAAGCGATAATTACAAGTATAAAGCCCTGAGCAGCTCATTAGTGTTCATTCTTTTCGTTGAAGTTAACCTGCTCTTGTTGGATACGTTCTGTTGCTGCTGCTGTCTTCAAAATGCCTTCCATTCACTTTACGGATAATGGATTAAATGTGGAGTACATCAGTGATTTCATCGAGAAACCTCATGCGGATCGTTATTTGTCTGAGTTGCGGACATTACCCTTCTTCAGACCTACTTTTCGTCTGTTTGGAAAAGAGGTTAAGCCTAAACGACTGACCTTAGCCTATGGAGATGTCAATACCAGCTATGCCTTCAGCGGAACCAGTGTGCCCGGTATTCCATGGACTCCCCTGATGATAGAATTGCGTGACAAAGTGGAAAAAGAAACAGCTTGCACCTTCAACTATGTGTTACTAAATTTTTATCAAGACGGGTCAACTTGCATAAGCCACCACAAAGATGATGAATCCTGCTTGAATGCTGTCTTCCCTGTTTCAGTATTGAGTTTTGGTGCTCAGAGAACTATTGAATTCAAAAGACCGAATGTGCCTTCGACATTTATAAAATTAGAACATGGCTCTCTTTATAATATGAATCCACCCAGCAATGAACTGTTCACCCATGGGATTGGAGCAGAACCTCACATAAAAGATGTTCGAATTAGTCTTACCTTTCGACATTTAGTGTCACACCCCCTGGATTTGAAAAAACCAAGACTAGATTTTGCTTCTTTCTCGAAGGATCCTGCATTAAATTTAGACTTGTTTTCTTTCTCTGATGATGATGATGATGATGAACCTATTCACTGCTCGCCGATGAACAGACCTGAACTTGATGATTCGCATAAAGACGAGTGGTTTACCCGAACTTTCAAGGAAAGTTATTATTCAACATTCTGGAATTTAGAATGGTGTACTTTAGCACAAATTGAAATGGATAAAAACTGTAACTTGAAATTGCATATTCGAAATTTCAAAGAAGGTGCTTTCGGTAAACTCTACCCGACAAAAAATGGGGTTGTGATGACTTCAACGACGTTCGATCATTTCCAACAACATGTGACAAAGTTTCACTTTTATTCTGTGAAAGAGTCTTCGGTTTGTAATAATCAACTCATTCTAGCCTTTGTCGATGAAGACTTTTGTCTTCTTCAACAGATATTCAAAACGGATGATAAGAATTTTCATTTCAAACCCAATGGAATTCGCTTATCACGAGATCAATTTTTAAAACTCACTGAATTTTGTTCTGAAATTACAGACTGTTTCATCGATATGTTACTTACACGAGTCATACCTGTTGCAGTCCTTCGAAAATCGGAAAAATGTATCCATTCCCATATAGACTCTGATTCTGCTAAGAAAAACTTTTTATCCTGCTTAAACTCTGAAATTGAACGATCATTGGATCGTGTTTTCGACTGTTTTGGATGTCAAATAGGCCAAAATTCCCAATTGGATCACTCATGTTTAACAATTGGTTTAAGAGAAAAATATCTCATGTATAAAGACAGTGCCCTTTTGAACTTTAATGTCTACCAATTTGTGAAGAATGTAACTAATCAATGTGTATGTCATTTTTCGCATGCATTTTTTGCTAGTTTAAAATCAGACTTTTATAAAAATTATTTGGAAACACTCTTTACCAACAGAGTGAATGAGTTGTAAATTTTCTTGAATAAAAGAATTTAAGTTTAAATTTTTTTCTTTGTCATTATTTACCACACTTTTTCTCATATATTTTCTTTCAGCATAAAACTTCTTTATTCATGCTTTTTTAGAGGAAAAAAAAAAAAAAAAAAAAAAAAAACCCTGAAAAAGTTGAGACAATATTTTGAACAATCATGATTGATACTAAAGTGTAAAATCTCTTTACGAGAAAAAAAAAATCTGAAATTTTTTTCTTTGAGTGTATTTTGAATAATAATAATAATACTTATGAAAACTTATTAAAAGACAAGCAATATATGTTTCTCTTGAATCTGTTTTAAGTTCTAAAAAAAAAAAAAATTAAGTCTTGAGGTAGAGAGTAGATAATAATGAGAAAGTTGAAATATTTTTCGAAAGGATAGTTCTTGAAATCTGCATCTTCATTGTGAAAAAAGTTTTAGTTAGAATAATTTTAGTGTAAAGGAATGTTATTATTATTAAAATCTTATAATGAACAGTTTTATTATTGTTGAAGTGAATCAGAAATCATCCTTAATGAATTGAAAAGAAGATTAATTATTCTTTCATTTAGACTTTTACATTCTAATAATAATAATAATAATTATTATTATTTTTACTAATAACATAGCAAAGATTTAATTTTCAATCACTCATTAAGACTTTGACTTACACTCTTATAATTATTTTTAAAAAAAATAGAGAAAAGGATTTTGCAAATTAACATTTCACCTAGCAAGCTTAATTTTAAAAAAAAGGGGAAAGAAGGATTTTTTTTTTTTTTTTTTTCTTATCAAGTCTTTTAATTAAAATAAATTTTTAATGAATACTATTTGAATTTAGACTTATAAATTAAAGAAATATATTTATTACTGTTTTCACCTAGAGAAAATTTCGTATATGTTCATATCAGTTATGATTCATCGATAAGCAACCGTTCGGGAAATCCCTTATCAGATAGAGATAAGGTGATTCACGCAGCGATGATATAAACGGACTGCAGATCATCTCCAGTTCAGTCGATATTTTTTTCCTCTAGTGATTAAGTGTGTTTATTTCGGTGAGAATTTGTCTTTATTTTGTGCGTGTGTCTGCAATCAAGTTATGGATTCCTCATCAAGTAATCAAAGGTCTTCAAATTCTTTTGACGAGGTATGTTCATTTTTAGACTATTTTTATTATTTGATGTGAAGTGTTTGTTCGTTTTTAAATAATTTTCTTGGTATAGTAAATATTTTTTCATAGAATGATTTTATTTATGTCATTGATTTGATTGTATAATTTTTAAAGCAGAATGTTAATCATAAATAACGTAAATGCTTTTTATATAGTATGTTTTTAAAATGAATCATTTAGATGGGGAATATATTAGAATCTTCTTAAATTAAAAATAATTTTTATAAGATGAGAGCAATGTTAATTTAGAATCTATATTTTTAAACTTAATTTTGGGAAATATATCTCTTAATGATTTTATTTCGTGGAAATATTTTTAAAAGTTTTGTTGAAGGATATTATTTCTTTATTATTTAATACTTGCTAATTTTTGAGGAATCTTTATTTTTAAATGTAATTTTGGGAAATATATATATCTTAATGATTTTATTTCGTGGAAATATCTGTAAAAGCTTTGTTGAAGGATATTATTTCTTTATTATTTACTACTTGCTAACTTTTGAGGAATCTATATTTTTAAATGAAATTTTGGCAAATATATAACTTAATGATTTTATTTCGTGGAAATATCTTTAAAATTTTGGTTGAATGATATTACTTCCATGTTATTGAATACTTGCTAACTTTTGAGGAATCTATATTTTTAAATGTAATTTTGGGAAATATATATCTTAATGATTTTATTTCGCGGAAATATTTTTAAAAGCTTTGTTGAAAGATATTATTTCTTTATTATTTAATACTTGCTAACTTTTGAGGAATCTATATTTTCGAATTGCTAGTTTGAAAAGAGCTTTGTATAATTTTTTATACTTCTCACAATTAAGTATGTTTATTACAAAACTTATGTGTAAAAGAGGAAATTAAAACTTTATTTTAAAGAATATATTTGAAACAATTGTTATTTGGTTGCAAATTTTTAATCCAATTTGCAGACCTTTATTAGAATAATAGTTTAATATTTTTGTTATATCTGCCTTTAATATTATATTTAAAATTTATTTGAAATCTAAAGTATATTTCCTTTTGGTTGAATATTTAAAACCGTTTTCACATTATTTTAAATTCTTTTAAACTTTTTAAGTATTCTAATTAAGCAATCTTTGTTAATTCCGTTAATTAGTAATGTTATCTTGTCATGACTCATCGTGGGAAACCCCATGACGTCATAGTTGGAAAAACCCATGATATCAGAGATCTGATAAGATAAGCTTATCTAATTAATCAGATAAGCGTACTGACCTGGGTCCGCGAGATCATTCTTATATTAGTTGTCCTAGAGACTACACGTTATAATTAGTGCTCCAAACAGTTTATATTATTAATCTTTTTGAAAAAAAAAAAATAAAAAAGATGAATTCGCTCGACATGGATTTCAATTCAGATAATCAAAGTCAAGTAAGATTATTTTGTAAACCCTATATTATTGCATATTTTAACGTGGTTTTCTTTTGTAAATGATTTTCACCTTTTCTTCTAATCTTAATATTTCTAAGCGATTAAGTTTTTAAACTCTCTCTTAATGAAACTTTTGAAATACTTCTAGTTATACTCATTTTTCCGAGAAACCTTTTCAAAATTAAACTGTTCTTTTGAAATAATACTATTTTTCTGTTTGAATTTATGTTATTTTTCTTATATATGTGTATGTGTGTGAAAAGCAAATTTCTTAACATAATGAAAATGTATCTATTTTTAAATGAAATGAATGAATATCTTAAATTTGATGACTGTGGTAATTTTTTTTAAAACTTCATTCTATTCAAAAAGATTAAATAATCAATGTTAAATATTTTATTTTGTATGAATTTGTTTTTCGTGGGAAATATTTTATTCGTGTTATGTGTATTTGTGTTAAAAATTCACTTTTCATATTTATTTATAATGCATTTCTATTCTTTAATAATATTCTCTATCAACTTACTTCTAATATAAAATGCTTTGATGAGTCATCCTAAAAATTTTATAACGTTAAAATTAATGATTGAAAGTGCTTCTAACATGAATTATACTCCGTTTGAAAGTGTTTTACATTAACTTAAATGTGTATTTAATATTTAACCTAAAAGGGTGTTTTATAGAAATTTATTTTAAAATTTTATAACGTTAAAATTAATGATTGAAAATACTTCTAACATGTGTTATACTTCGTTTGAAAATGTTTTACATTAACTTAAATGTGTGTTTAATATTTAACCTAAAAGGGTGTATTAAAGAAATTTATTTTCATTCTACTAATCATGTAATGTGTCAGTCAAAAAGCTTCTAAATTTGTTGATTGGAAAAAGTGAAAAGTACTTCTCGTGAAAATGTTTTCTTAAAAAAGTATTAGATATGTGCGAATGCATGACTCATCCTTTCATAAGATTTTAAAAAATATGGATTTATTTCAAAGTTTTAATGAAAAGTTTTTAAAAGCAATGTATGTTCGTACATGCATGTTTAAACAAAATTGATGAGTCATCTTTTAATAGAGTGATTTTTTTAAAAGTCAAAGTTTTAATATGTTTACACCCTTCTCAAAGTATGTCCTATGTATAAAGTTTAATTTAAAATATAATTTTTCATGAACAATATCCTTAAAAAGAATATACTAAAAATTTAGCTTTGTATTTGTGTAATTTTTTACCCCTTTACGGAAATGCTGTTTTCATGTATAAACAAGAGGATGACTCATTCTCTAATTTCGAATAAACGTAGTGACTTTATTTTGATCGAGTGAAAAAGTTATAAACACTTTGGTTTAGTTTTCTAAAATTAAAATCTATGGGTTTTATTTAAATGCATTACTAAGTGTAAGAAAGAGTAAATTTTAAACTTTAACTATATTCTTTTATAAATAAAGCTTTCTTTCTACCTTTTAAAAGTGAATGTTTAAATCAGTTTTCGAATGACTTATTCACGCAAAGGATGTTAAGGGTAATTTTCTTGTTATTTAGTGGAATATGGAATTTTCACCGAGTAAAATCGAGATGATTGACAAGATTGAAATTGCTGCTATAAAAGAGATGGATAGGAAAAATGAATTGAAACAGGTATTTTTTATTTATGAAGAAAATTAATCAATTTTTATGTGTTAAAGCTTTCTTCGTACCTTTTAAAAGTGAATGTTTAAATCAGTTTTCGAATGACTTATTCACGCAAAGGATGTTAAGGGTAATTTTCTTGTTATTTAGTGGAATATGGAATTTTCACCGAGTAAAATCGAGCTGATTGATAGGATTGAAATTGCCGCTCTAAAAGAGATGGATAGGAAAAATCAATTGAAACAGGTATTTTTTATTTATGAAGAAAATTAATCAATTTTTATGTGTTTTAATTAAAAACTTACTTTAAAAAATTTTGTAATCTTATATATATATTAATGATTTTAAACTTACTATTTAAAATTTAGTAATCTTATATAAATTAATGATTTTAAACTTACTATTAAAAAATTTGTAATCTTATATAAATAAATGATTTTAAACTTACTATTAAAAATTTTGTAATCTTATATAAATTAATGATTTTAAACTTACTATTAAAAATTTTGTAATCTTATAAAAATTAATGATTTTAAACTTACTATTTAAAATTTTGTAATCTTATATAAATTAATGATTTTAAACTTACTAATAAAAATTTTATAATCTTATACATATTAATGATTTTAAATTTTAAAATTTATGAAATAAGTGTTAACGATAATAGAAAAAAATGTAGTTTTAATAAAATGCTTAGCTATTTGTTCTTAAAAAGAAATCGTAGTATAACCTTTTGTGGGGGTATATCTTTTTCAGCAGGAAATTTCTCAAACGTTAAAGGATGTGATCACCACTACCAAGTCCCAAACAGTTTCTTCCAAGGTATGTAAATATTTTTAAAAGACTATCTAAATTGAATATTATGTATAAAAAAGTTATTTTAAAAATTCATTTAAAGTCTATTATAGTGTTAAAAGTTATTTTTAAACTTGTTTAACTAAAACTTAAAATTTATTTAAGAAAGTTTTTTTTTTTTTTTTTTAACTGAAATAAATTGTAAGCATTTTTAATGAAGTTTCTTTTAAACTTTAAGTCGAATATTTTAAACTTAATCTTAAAAACTCAAAGTTTGATTTTATAGTAGAAGACCCTTTTTTAAAAATGAAACTCGGGATATTCAAACTGGTTTGTAAAGCGAGGTTGAATTTATTTTCAGGATGAGCATCTCTGCAAGGAGTGCGGGAAATCTTTTTCCCGTAAAGACAATTTAAAAAGGCATGAACTCATCCACATCAGACTTGGAAAAAAATCGGATGTGGCAAAGTCTGAAGCTGTTCCATCAACATCAAAGGTAATTTTTTTCTTTTCAAGTATATTCTATAACTTTTACAAGTTAAAAATAGGTTTTTAAACAATTCTTTTTTAAAAACTTTTATGAGTCTTTTAATTTTCATGAGAAAGATTCAACATTTAAAAGGGGAAACTATTTTGATAAACTTTAAATTTTAATGTTTAGGGAATTTTTATTCAAATGAAATAAATTTCCTGTTTTAAACAGTTTTAATTTTAGCATTTGGGGAATATTTAAGTTTTTATTAAAATTAAATAAATTAAATATTTTAAAAGGCTTAAATTAAAAATGTTTTTAAAAAGTAAAATAAAAAATGAACAAGGGTTTTTCTTCTTTTACAGGATGTGCATAAATGCCACATGTGTGAGAAATCTTTCGCAAAGGTGTTCAATTTAAAACGACATCAACGTACCCATGAAAAAGAAGATTCCTCGACTTATACGTGTGAGATTTGCCAAAAGTGCTTTTTGAGAGTGGATAATTTTCTTCGCCACAAGCAATCTCATTCTGGAGAAGACATTCGTTTCAAATGTAATATTTGTGAGGCTGTATTTAAACGAGGGGACAATCTGAAGCGACATTTAGTCTCGCACGAAAATCCCAATTATTCTTGTCGCGAGTGCGGTGAAAAATTCTCCAGAAAAGAGAATCTCAACCATCATACACGCGTCAGCCACAGTAACACGTCAAACTTCGTTTCTGTAAAAAAGCCAAGACTTGACTCTAAAACACCAAGAAAAAATCAAAAGCGAGTGGATTCTTTAAACGTCTTTCGAAGCATATTTTTTGACGGTGAAGAGGAAGAAGACTATATTTATGACATCACCACCTTCTTCGAGAGAAAAAGAAAAGAACTGTTAGATTCCCTGGACGAGGCCATTGACGAGAAAAAATCTATCAAATGGAGACTATTAATTAAAGTGCTCCTTGAAAAAACATCTGCTGGTGGGGAAAGTGAATCACTATCCACATATTTCTCATCATTAACTTATCAAGAATTCACCAACGATTATTTAGAAGAACATCTGGATGAAGCCCATAAGAAGATTATAAAAAGTTTCGAAAAATTTTTACAGAGAGGTTCTGGGTGGGTACTCAAACATGTCCAGCATTTGGAACTGAAAATTTGCAACTATCAACCACTCAAGGGAAGCAGTTACTTACAGCTTCCACAAGATCTCAAAGGCAAGGAAGCTATTCTGAATATACAGAATTTTGAAGACCAGAAATGTTTATTATGGTGTCTCCTCGCCCATCAAAGGAAGCTGAATTATAAGGAACATCCTAATCGAGTAAATAACTACAAGCCTTTTGAACATACCTTGAATATGAATGGAGTAACCTACCCAGTACCTTATACGAAAATTCCACTCATCGAAGCCCAAAATAATCTTCGGATTAATGTGTTCGGTTACGAGGAGGGAGAACTATATATTTTACATGTGTCAGAGAAGACAAACACAGACGTGATTAATCTCCTTTTGATCAGCAATGGCGAAAACACCCATTATACGCTGATCCGTGATTTCTCACGTTTTATGAGTCATCGATCCAAACATGACGGCAAAGCTTTCTACTGTTTTCGATGTCTCCATGGATTTACTCGTGAAGAACTCCTTCAAGAACATGCACCCTATTGTTGCAAACAATCTCCCCAAGTTGTAAAAATGCCTGAAGAAGGTGAAAATATCTTAACATTCACAGGAACTCATTTGCAAGCACCAGTTCCATTTATAATTTATGCTGATTTCGAATCCCTCCTCGTGCCGATAGTCACCACCGAACCCTCCAATACTAAGTCTTTCCAAACTGAAACGGCACAACATGTCGCTTGCGGATATGCATACGTTATTGTGGGCTCTGACGGTGCTATCTACAAGCATGCTAAAGTGTATCGAGGCGAAAATGCCGTTTGTGAATTCATCAATGATTTGATGGCTGAAAAAGATGAATTGCAGCAAAAACTTATGACTATCGCACCTATGCGTTTAAGTGAAGAAGAAGAAAAATCGTTTCAAGAGGCAACAGAATGCTGCATTTGTCGGAAGGCCCTGGGAGAGAAGCGAGTTCGAGACCACTGCCACATATCATCAAAGTACAGAGGAGCTGCTCATCCCTTCTGCAATTTAAATTATAAGCAGTCGAAAGTTATCCCAGTGGTCTTCCACAATTTAAAAAAATATGATGCCCATCACATTATGAAGAAGCTAGGCTGCTATCCCAATTTTCACATCGATGTAATCGCTGCCACTTTGGAAGATTATATAACTTTCAAACTAAAAGAAAAGACATCTTCCATCCAATTTTCCTTCTTAGATTCTCTTCAGTTCTTGCCGACGTCCCTGGATAAACTCACAGCCAATCTGCAACAGGATGACTTCAAAATTTTAAAGAAACATTTTCCTTCAATAGACTTATCCTTGCTCACTCGAAAAGGAGTGTATCCATATTCATATTTTTCATCATTTAAGAAATTTGATGAAGATCATCTCCCCCCACCAGCAGCCTTTTACAATAATTTAACTGAAGAATCTATAAGTGAAGATGATTACAAGCATGCAGAAAACATTTGGTCCACTTTCCAGATGCAAACCCTTGGTGATTATCACAATCTTTACGTGAAAACCGACGTGTTACTGTTGGCTGACGTGTTTGAAAATTTCCGGGGCTTGTGTAAGCAATTCTACGATATTGACGCAGCCCACCTCGTCACTTCACCAGGTTTGTCTTGGCAGGCCTGTTTGAAGATGACGGGGGTGGAATTAGAATTGCTCACTGACGTAAATATGTTACTATTCGTCGAACAAGGAATTCGTGGTGGCGTGTCGCAGATTTCCCACAGGTTTGCGACCGCCAATAATACACAAGTCCCAAACTACGACCCAAATGAAGATACGTCCCATATCCTCTACTGGGACGCTAACAATTTGTATGGCTGGGCTATGTCCCAAAGTCTACCATACGGAGGGTTTCGGTGGTGTGAAGATATCAATTTTTCAACAGAGGACATTTTAAAAATCAAGAAAGATTCTTCTATTGGATATATATTTGAAGTGGATTTGGAGTACCCTGAATCCCTTCATATATCACACAACGAATATCCACTCGCGCCTGAAAGACTGACCGTGGAAGAAAAAATGCTCTCACCCTATGCGAAGAGTTTGCTGGAGAGGGAATTTAAGGGTACTCCCAAACTTATTCCAAATTTGATGAATAAAGAAAAGTACATTTGCCACTATCGCAATTTACAGTTATATTTACAGTTGGGACTCAAGCTGCAACATGTACATAAAGTGCTCCAGTTCAACCAATCCCCTTGGCTTAAAGAATACATCGATTTCAACACCGAAAAACGGAAGACAGCCACTACCACTTTTCAAAAGGATTTCTTCAAACTCTTAAATAACAGCATTTATGGAAAGTGTATAGAAAATCTCAGGAAGCGAAGAAATGTAGAGCTATGCAATACTTCCGCAAGATCTGAAAAGCTGGTAGCATCACCCTTCTTCAAATCATTCAAGATATTTGATGAGGGTCTGACGGCGGTTGAAAGGCAGAAACCCAGTATCTTAATGAACAGACCCATTTACGTCGGATTCACGATACTGGAGTTGTCTAAGGTATTAATGTATGATTTCCATTATAATTTCGTAAAAAAAATTATAGTGGCAATCGTTCATTGCTGCTTTTCACCGATACCGACAGTCTCACATATCTCATCAAGACTGAAAACCTACAAAGGGATTTGGCACTCCACAGCTCCGAATTCGACTTTTCTGATTATCCCCAAGATAACCCTCTTTATTCCACAGTGAATCGAAAAGTTTTAGGGAAGTTTAAAGATGAGTTGAATGGAAGAGCTGTCCACGAATTTGTAGGTTTAAAGTCTAAGATGTATTCTATCAAGACTTGTGATGAGGAGAAGAAGAGAGCCAAGGGGATCTCCACAAGAATTGTTCGAAAGAAGCTTACTCATCAAGATTATGTAAATTGCCTTAAAGACCAGAAAACAACATTTGAAGTCCAAACCAGAATCGGGCAGCGATTACATACATTATATTCTATGAAGCAAAATAAGAAATGTCTCTCGCCCTTTGATGACAAACGATATATATTAGAAGATGGGATAAGCAGCTTAGCTTACGGGCATTGGCAAATACCCAAAACATAAATGAAAAAAAGTTTACAAGATGTAAAAAAAAAAAAAAAAAAAAAAAAATCTTACAAAAAGTGAAAAAAAAAAAAGTTCACAAAAAGTGAAAAAAAAAAAAAAAAAAGTTTACAAAAAAAAAAAGAAGATATCAAAATCTTCAAAAAGTGTGTGTGTGAATGTGTGTGTGTGAATGTGAGTGTGTAAATCTGCCATTCACTGCTTATGACTAGACAATGTCTTAAGCAGAGAATGCCGGTCCCAAGCCCGGATAAAAGATGAGGGCACACTTTTCCAGATATGAAATTCAAAAGGTAGTATTCTTTTCATTAATCTTTTTTAAATGAACAACAGTAAAATTCAATTGAAAAAATTACCACATTAAAATAATCTATCATACTACAGCATGTCGAAATAATTAAAGTATCTTCATTATTTTTAATTATTATTTGAAATTAACTTTAATGATTCATTTGTTAAATTGGATTAACTTTTACACTTGACTCAAAATAAATTTAAACTGTTGAAAATTTTAAAGTTTAAATTATTGAAAATTTCTTAATAAATCACCGCTCGAATCACCCTCAAACTAGAGTATGTTGAAAAAATTTCACTCATAATTTTTAATTACTTTTTAATTAATTACTAATTATCGTTACTTGCTATTATTCATTTCTTAAATTCTACTGCGAACTATACTTGACTAAAAAACCGCTCGAAAAATTCTAAGTCCCTTCATTATTTATCACTTATTATTTTTAATTACTTTTTAATTAATTACTATTTTTAATTTAATATGAATCATTCATCTCTTAATCAACAATCAAAAGAACCGCTCGTACTGTAGTATACTTAAAAAATTTATCCCCCTTTTACCCCTCTCTTATAGCATAAAATATACAAATTTCACGAAAAAAATTTGACCCCCCTTTTAACCCCTTCTCTTACAAGACGATGTCAAGAGGAGGAGTGAGGAGGAGGGTTGAGGTGGAGGAGTGAGGAGGAGGATTGAGGAGGAGGAGTGAGGAGGAGGCTTGAGGAGGAGGAGCCCTGCTCCCTCCTCCGATCCTCAATCCTCCTCCCGGGGCCGGACAGACAATTTTCCCCTACTTATATTTGAATTTTCATGTTTTTAGACTATTGGGAGCAATATTGACAACGTGTAAAATTTTCATAATTTTATTTTATTTATTTTTTTTTTTTTTTTTTTAGATGCTGATACTGAAAGTATTGGAGAGATTGTCATATTCTTATTTTTCAGTTCATTAAATTTGTGAAATATATTTAAAATGATATGGGTGCCCATTTGATTATCTTTAATAGAAAATCT
Source organism: Maratus speculifer (assembly GCA_964019185.1). Taxonomy (NCBI): domain Eukaryota; kingdom Metazoa; phylum Arthropoda; class Arachnida; order Araneae; family Salticidae; genus Maratus; species Maratus speculifer. Next base: position 340,642 of record CAXHSM010000492.1, on the reverse strand, counting down.
CAATACTTCCATGTGAGGACTGTTATGTCCAGTAAGTAGTTTTCAGTCAGAGACAACAAAAAAAAGCTTAATTTGATGCTAAACCTGTACAATAAATGAGACGATACCAAAATTTAGAGATACTGCAGCCCCATTCTGCTTCTCTCCTAACCTCGCACCAGGGCCGTAGCTAGACGTGAACAGTACGGGGGGGGGGGGGGGGGCTCATAATTTTTTTTTCTCTCTCTCTTTGACGCAGAAAGGTAAATGAGTGCATATTCACATTGTAGGTGTAGGTACTATGTTTCGTATTAAACTGTTGTAATACCTTCAATTTATGCTAAGGAAAGAATATGATGATGAAAATTTTGAGTGTATAACTGGTGCAAAATTAAATACATATTAACTTCCTACGTACAAATAGGATGAGGGAGAGTTGAAACATTTATTTTAGCTACAATTTAATAATTTTACAAAACTCTGAAGAGGGTCTCAAAACTAAATTAGTCTTTTGAACAGAATTGCGTTTGAATTTTCGGAAGATAAGTTCTTTGTGTGACCTTGGAATTTTTTCCAGGGGGGGGCTCAAAATATTTTAGGGGGGGCTGAGCCGCTCATAGCGCCCTCTTAGCTACGGCCCTGCCTCACACACACACTATTGGACCTATGATAAAGATATTTTTAAGCATGTAAATATAGGAGATTTCATTGTTTACTATTATATTTAAAATGTACGTTATAATAAATTGTCACAATTAAAAGGAAGTTTAGCAGCCTCTTCGCGGGAAACTATTTATTTTTAATTATGGCTGTGTTAAATTAAAATGCAATCTTCAAATTATTATTTTTTTTTCTGCTGTTAAAGTCATGTAAATGTTAAGAAATTTCGTTTTTTACCAACTGACACTACTACTTATTTAAAGTACTTAAATAGGTGGTGGCAAAATAAAAAATAATTTAAAGATTATATTTTAAATTTGCATACAACCATAATTTAAAATAAATAGCTTCACGCAAAGAGGCTGCTTAACTTCCTTTTAATAAAGACAATTTATTATAAAGTACATTTTAAATATATTACTTACTCTACATCAAAAATAAAGGCAACTAAGTTGCCACCAAAAGTGGTCTTTGTTTACACCCGTCAATTGTTGGTGGTTTATTACACCAACTTATTGGTGGTGCTTACTTACTCTACTTTTAGTGGCAATTTAGTTGCCAGCATTTTTGGTGTAAAGTCACACGGATATTTTTTACAGTGTACCTGAAAAATACCAGTTTGAGGTATAAATCTTACTTCTAAAATTAAGGTAGTGTTTTTTCTAAATATGCTTGTTGTGCAGCCATCCAATTATTTTTTTCTAAAATTAAACTTTAAGAAATTAGATAAAAGATGACTATAATACTATGATTACAAGATTATCGTCATTAAATTTAGCTTTACGTGGAATGGTAGTAATTTGTTCCAGTAATTTTCTTCACTAGTATCCGGCAGAGCTGTGAATTACTGCTAATAATACAGAAAGCTTAAATTTATTATTTGAACTGTCTAAAAAATATTCAAGAAAGTTTTTTGTAATTAATGCCATTAATAGTTAAGGAAATTATGAAACACTGCTTGAAATTTCATTAGCATATCTAGCAGTTTATTGTTTTAAACTAATGCATTAATGACTATTTGAGATAATTTAGGTTTTAGTGTCATATCTCAAACCCAGAAAAACTTCATTAAACCATCATCGGTCAAGTTGTCTTGGCTGATAACTCGTCAAACTATTTTGATTCTGCATTTTTTTCATTCATACTAATTTAATAAATCTATCTTTTTCTCATTACATCTCCAGTGTTAGATTGAAAAAGTCCTTCCGGCAATGCCGGGAGGAAGAGGTAGCTTTCACATACTTATTTATTTTAAATTAAGTTATATTATTAAACATACGAAACTCAAATTAGTGGAACCCGGTTTTATAAGATTGAATACTAATTTCTGTCAATACTGAATATTAATAGGAATTTTTAGAAATTTGTTATATTTTATTCAACCTGGTTTTATTTTCAGCGATTTAGAAAGTCGCCAAATTCCACGATATCATGAAGTGTATGCCATTTTAAAGCAACATGATGGATAAAAAAAACAATGAGCTTCGTCGAAATCTTAATTGATATGCACATGCACACTCATATCGAATTCGATTAATATATGCAAGTGCTGTCGCGGGAAAATTGATTTTTAAAAAAATGTCACCCAAATTAGAAATTCAAACTGCTATATTTCAGGCGTTTTTTAAGATAGAGACAAAGCAAAAAATACTCCGGAATTCATTATTAAGATAAATACTTTAGAAGGAACATTTTTTCAATTTCTAATTTTTTATTTGTACATCATTATACATTTCAAAGATTTATGACAAACTTAAATGGCCGCCATTATGAGACAAAATGGTCAGTGAAAGCGGTCAAGACATTGGTATGTACAATGTACACACAGAGTTATATCCAAATCAGTTTATGAATATGCGTATTATCGCGTGACAAATTTCAGACCGTTTCAAAGTGTCAACCACACTGGAAATTGAAAGTGCTATAACTAAGCCATTTTTCAAGATATAGATGAAACAATAAATGCTCTGGAATCTTTGTATCAAGGTCAAACACACAAAAGGAAATTCTTTTTCAATATCTTAATTTTTTTCACCTAATTTTAAAATTGAATTAAAAAATAATAATATTTCGCCATTTTGAAACAAGATGGTGGATGAAACTGGCCAACGAACTCGGTCCAGACATCTGTATATACTATGTACGCACCAAGTTTCATCCAAATCGGTTTATAAATACGCGTGTTATCACGTGACGAAAATCAGATCATTTCAAAATGTGAGCAACACTAGAAATTAAAAGTACTATAACTCAGTCATTTTTTAAGATGCAGACGAAACAAAAGATGCTATGGAGTCTTTGTATCAAGGTCAAATGCATAAAAGAAAAATCTTTTTCAATTTTTCACTTTTTTGTACCTAATTTTAAATTGAAAAAAATTTAAATGGCCGCCATTTTGAAACAAGATGGAGGATGGAACTAGCTAACGAACTCGGTCCAGGCCTCATTACTTACTATGTACACACCAAGTTACATCCAAATCGCTTTATAAATACGCGTGCTATCACGTGACAAAAATCAGATCGTTTCAAAATATCAGCCATAAGAAAAATTCAAAGTGCTATAACTCAATCATTTTTTAATATAGAGACAAAATAAAAAGAGTTCTGGAATCGTTGTTTTAAGTTCTAACACATAAAAGAAAAATATTTTTCAACTTTTAATTTTTTCACATTTCATTTTAAATTAAAACTTTTTTAAAGAAATTAAATGGCCGCCATTTTGAAACAAGATGGCGGGTGATGCTGGCTAACGAACTCGGTCGAGACATTTTTATGTACTATGTACATACCAAGTTTCATTCAAATCGGTTCATAAATACGTTAGTTACAGCATGACAAAAATCAGATATATGTATATACAGGGTGTCCCTAAACAAATGGTATATACGCTAGGGGGTGATAGAACACATCAAGACGAGTAATAGTAAATAGGAAACAAAGGGTCCCAAACGTTTTCCAAAAGAGATAGCCGCCATTAAAGTTTGGGGTCCAAAATTTCAAATACACATAAAAAACGGAAAAATTGGTCGATTGATTTGCGGTTTTCTCTAAAATTATTTTTTATGTTGGTATTTTCTTGAAAATAAATTACAGTGAAACTCGTTTAAGATACACCCGCTTAAGATACGATCCCGCTTAAGATACGATCCCGCTTAATATACGAATTATCTTCGGTCCCTTGAAAACTGCCTATTAAACCTGTGTAAAATTACCCGCTTCCTATACGTACACATAAGATACGATCCCACTTAATATACGAAGTATTTTGGTCCCTTGATGCTAAAAAAACCCGCTTAATATACGAAATGATGTTTATGTAATCCGTTTATCACGTGTCTTTAGGACAGACTATGTAAAATCTTATTTATTTTTCATAAGATGCTTATATTTTTACCTTTTTTTCTCTCTAAAATTTGTTTTTTTCCCACTGCTTTTGCTACGCTGAATTCTGGTTGGCTCCCTCTTTTTCAACAAAATATAAAAACAACTGCCGCTTTTATTTCTTTTTCCATCACATTCCTCCTTATAGAGCAGTGGATGAATTTTAAATTTCATTCGAGACAAAGCCGCCTATGGCGAAGCATGAGTCCCAAGCCGCCTGCCAACCAAATGCCAAAATTTCATTGGTTGCTCTCTCTCCTAATTGCATGAGAAAGTTGTTGGTGAAACCAGTCTCTATTTTTATGCTTTTTATTTTTTGTACCGTTTATCTAGTTGCTTTTTATTATTATATTATTTTTATTACTATAAATCGCCCACAGGAGTACTTTTTTTATGAATTCCTTTTTGTCACTTGCTTTTTCACGGCACTTTACAAAATGTTAACATCACAGAATAAGAGCAGTATCAAGAAGAACGCAAAGATTGGGACTTACTTGTCAAAATTAAAGATCAGGTTGTGACAAGTGAAGTTCGTTCTATAACGTGTATAATCACGGACATCAAAAGTTCCGATGAACTTAGGTCTTCAGAAGAAGTAGAAGACGATGCGGATGAATAAACAGATGTACCAACCATATCATTATTCGCATTTGTAATGAGCTCGTTGAGCTTACTTTGATTGAAAGCCTCTTCGATGGATGCTCGTTCCTCCGTTGAAGATTTTTTCTACCACATCAACAAGGCAGAAAACGCCGTAATAAAATCTCGCCCGAAGTTGAACCAAAACAAGGTAAACGACTTTTTCTCAAGAAATTAAAACTTCATCACGATTTTTATAATGTATCGAATAATTATTGTTACATGCATTCATTTAGTTCGTTTTTCAAAAAAAAATTTGAAAATTTATTATTTTTTTCCTTTGTATGTAATGTATTTTAGTTACTGTTTTCTAAAAATTAACAAAATTCTCGTTTTATGTTTTTTTTTTTTTTTTTTTTTTTTTTTTTTTTTGGCAGAGAGTACTATATAAAGGCACTTTAATTTTTTTACTGTATAAACAAATATTTAACAAAATTATGGAAGAAAATAAAATTACTCTTTATTTCAATATCTTAAACACAAATTTTCTAGAATACCTAAAAATAGTTAGAAATGGGTAAAATAAGAATTGTAAATTACTAAAATACATTGATAACAATGTGTAATGTTTTTATGTACATTATTATTTGAGAATCTATGAAATACGGATAAGATACGATCCCGCTTAAGATACGAAATGCTCTCGGTCCCTTGATTCGTATCTTAAACGAGTTTCACTGTATAAAGATGAATTTCGAAAAATGCCGATAGAGGGCGCTTTAGATTTTGAAGTAATGAAAAACTATTTTTTGCCGTGATTTTTTGCATCTCATTAAATGGTTTCGTAAGCTTTGACTTAAACTTAAATTTTGAGCTCAAAATCTGAATAGTTGGAAGCGGTTAAGTAGCACAAACTTAACTGTGTTCAGAGGGTTTAAATTTCAAATGATTATAAAAAACGGAAATATTGGTAGATTGATTTGCGGTTTTCACTAAAACTATTCTTTATGTCGGTATTTTATTGAAAATGAATTATAAAGATAAATTTCAAAAATGTCGATAGAGGGCGCTTTAAACTTTGGAGTAACCATGGAGCTAAGAACGTATATGGAGGGGACATGTGTGACGTCACTTGAAGCTTTTCCTACCCCCCCCCCCCCGTTACAACGCCGCGGCCGCCATATTTGACCTGGCTAAGCTGCCCTTTTCCCGTCTGCTACCGATCGTCGTATTGAGGAAGCTCATCGCGGCGCGAGTCAACTACGGTAAAAGTCAAACATGGCGGATATGAAAGAGGGGGAAAGAACTGGTTTTTCGGCGTCAGGGCTCACCATGATGCTAGATTGATATGTCTCCTCCATATACCTTCTTAGCTCCATGGGAGTAACGAACAACAACTTTTTACGTTATTTTTTGCATTTGATTAAATGTTTTCGTAAACTTAGTAGAGATGGGAAATATGGTTATTTTTGGTTAACAGGTTACATCATTCCACAGTAGCGCTGATAACAGGTTCCAACATCCTGTTATTTTTGTAACAGGATACAATAAACAATTTATAAACAATTGCTAAATATGCTCCCAAACGGACAACACATGGGATATGGTCCCTAAGGGGGTGCCCTCCGTGGGGGGGGTCTTTCTAAGGAAACAAAACCCGTATTTACGCAAGGAAATCCAAAGTTCGAAGAAAACCACGGAAAACTCCGAATGATTGGGCTGACGACCCGGATTGGGTTTTGTTCTAATCCAGCGCCTGCCGTCTACCAGTTTTGAGGGCAGAATCTCTCAGCCACTGGTGGGGCAACAACATTTAATAATAGGCACATTCTATAGGCACATATATTTTTGAATATAAAATAATGTATCCTATAGGAAATACGAAAAACAGAAAAATTAGAAAGTACAAGAAAACATATTAAGAAAACTTTCTTTAACATACAGAGGAAAACGAATTTTTCAAAAATCCATTTTCCGTATACCGCGTTTTCTCAATCAGCACTGTTGATGTTTTAAAACTTGTATTAAAATGGTTCCAAAGTTCACTAGCTCATACTTTTTTATATGGATCCATACATAAATAAAAAATAAGACTTATTTCCACAAAATTTTCACCCCCCCCCTAAAAAAGTGACATTTTTGGAGTGTCGACAGAAGTGAAAACTTGGACAATTACGTTTTATTTTTTGAATTGTCAGGACATATTTTTTTGTAATCGTCAGGAAACATTTTATTGTGCAGGAAATACTTTTAAATAATGTGTTTTTTTTTATTCATTATTATAAAGTACTACTACAAAAATTACATTACAATTTTCATTTAATGCGCAATTGTGCATGAAAAATAATGCATATTGTTTTACATAAAAAAATTGCAATAAAAAAAGGCTGAATAATATTTATATGGCGCAGATGTCATACACACATCACGTTGGCACAATTTTTTTCTGATACCGATTTGGCAAAAAAACCTCGAAGAAGTTTGAGAAATTTAAATTTCAACCAATTATGGGTGCGTAACGTGACCCAGAATAACGGGAAAAAATTTTTTATGCTACATTTGTAATGTATGAAGCATAAGCTTTCGATAGACATATTACATCAAAAAATAAAAAACGTCCCCCCTGCCCCCTCCCTCCTAAAAAATGGTCCTATAGTGAAAAACCGGAAAATTGAAATAGCAAAAAGAATGGCGAGTAAATGTTAGCTATGCTAGAATTTTTTTCTCCGCTTTAGCTCCCATAGAAGCAAAGTTATAGCCTTTTAAAGATTGAAATGAAGTGAAGAAATAAGCAAAATTAGGTGAGTCACCGAAAGTGGGGGGTCATGTTAAAAATGGTAGAGAACTAAATAAGCGAAATTTGAAGGTGTATGTTTGGGGGGTGAACCCCCCCCTTCCCCAGAAGAGCCCTTTAGAAATCAAATCCACAAATCTCAAATTCAGTCTTTCTGATATTTAATAATAAAAAAGAATATTGCCCAGTTAAACTGATGGCATTGAGCTCACAGGCTACGCATACTAATTGTACATTACATCCTTGCATTTTCGTTAATTCCGTTCGAAAAAAAGTTAAGAAGGGGAAACAGCTCTCCCCTTGATTCCTTTTTTATACTTAATCATTGAACCTCCTAAACTATCAAGTACATGCTTTATCATATTAAAAAATCTTTATCCAAAATTCAGAGCAAATAGGATAATTCTTAATAAAAACCCATTTAGCATTTATATAATTTAAGAGGAGTTATTCCCCTCTTTTATACTTAACCATTAAACTTCCAAAACTATTCAGAGATTTGAACGAAATCTGACAATTCTGCTTGAAAAATCCATTTATACAAGTTAAGGGGAGGGGCATTAGAACCCCCGTTCCCCCTGTTTATACTTATTCAATGAACATCTAATAACAGCCACGGACTCGCCTCATCAGAATGATCCTATATCTAAATTTTGAAGGAAAACTGTTAATTCTGCATCAAAATCCCGTTTATATCAATAAGGGGTGGAGCATGAGCCCCCCGTTCCCCCTGTTTATACTCTTCAATGAACACGTAATAATAGCCAAGGTATCGCCTCATCAGAATGATCCTATATCTAAATTTTGAACGAAAACTGTTAATTTTGCATGAAAATCCTTTTTATATCAATTAAGGGGAGGGGCATGATCTCCCCGTTCCCCCTGTTTATACTTATTCAATGAACACCTAATAACAGTCACGGAATCGCCTCATCAGAATGATCCTATATCTAAATTTTGAAGGAAAACCGTTAATTCTGCATGAAAATCCCGTTTATATCAATTAAGGGGTGGGGCATGAGCCCCCCGTTCCCCCTGTTTATACTTATTCAATGAACACCTAATAACAGTCACGGAATTGCCTCATCAGAATGATCCTATATCTAAATTTTGAACGAAAACTGTTAATTCTGCATGAAAATCTCGTTTATATCAATTAAGTGGAGGGGAATGAGCCCCCCCGTTCCCCAACTTATACATATCGAATGAACTCCAAAAATTAATCCGAGAAGCGCCTTATCAGGATGTACCTATATACAAAATTTCAAGTGGATCCGATATTTTTATCATGAGTTATCGCGTTACGCACGAACGCACAAACGTACGAACGTACATACAGAACGGACGGGCACATAAGCTTTCAGGCGATAGCCTGTGAGCTAAAAAAGAGACGAAATCATTTTTTATTTATCCTCTTTCTTCAACACCGCGAATAAAAACCAAACAGGAAACGAAACTTAAGAGCACACACTAGTCACGCGGTAAAAGCCGAGCGCTAATGTAAAGTCTATGGGAGCGTTCTTTTCTAATATCTCGCTGAAATTTTAATATTTTTACATGATTTTTTTTTCACAGGATAGCTGAGGACATTCTATTACCGGGCTAGTTTGTACTTTTCTTATTTTCGTTGTAGTTTAATTCTGAGGACCCTCTAAATTTTGGATTCAGTGAAATTCGAGGTGTTGTGGCCTTTTAGTCTTATAAAATCTATTTCAGCAAAATTCAGAAAAAAATAAAAACGCTTCACGGAAGATTAGCGTTTAAGCTTTCCAATGATATGCTTTCCATATTTCTACTGCTACTAGGATGAGCAAAATTTGGAAAGATTTTGACCAAAAATGGAACAAATAATGTGTTATAATTATATGATCTCCGCCTGCGCCAAATCCCGCCCTTTTGAAACTTTGATTGGTTATCACCGATCCAGTTTAGCAAATGTAAAGAAATCACTTCTTTTCCTTGCGTTTTTTGTGGTGATTGGAGTATAGTAAAGCGTTGAAATAAACGCCTCCTTTCGAAATATTGGATTTAATTTTTTCAACGATTATTGGTAAATTTTAACAGTATTTATTCTTGGAAAAAAATGACGATTTCAAATTCTTTATTTTTATGAATTAATACTATTTTTAAGTTTTAGCTAACTTCCAAAGAAGAAAATTATGCATTTCGTTTGTATATATATAGTTTTTCAAGTTCTTACAAAAAAAAGGTAGATTCGATACAAATTACAGAAAGTTTCCCTTTAGCAGAAAGAAAATTTTGATAATTTTAAAGGCTGCTTATAATTGGAACTTTTGTGAAATAGATAGGTATCTTTAAAAGGACAAGGGGCTATATTTGGAATTTATAAATTTCCTTATTCACCCTGCAAAATATATGAAAGGGGGGGCAGTGGTGTGCGAAGAGAAAACTGTGCTCGGGGCAAAGTTTCAGTTTGGCGTCCCATTCCCTGATCTTTTTCTTGTGACAGACTAAAAAGGACGTTGGTAGTATAAATTTGGCACCCCCTTAATTTACGCAGCCGGGGCAACCGCCCCCTTTGCCTCCCCTTTCTTTTCGCACGGCGCTGCAAGGGTACATGTGGAGGGGACTTATTCAGCGCCTTCCGAAAGAGGGGGGGGCGCCACATTTATACTATCAATGCCATTTTTTGGACATTACAAGAAAAGGTTGGGGGAGAGGACGCTAACTTGAAACTTTGCCCCGTGCGCCAATTTTCTTTTCATATGCCCCTGGGCTTGTTTTTGGTACTATACGAAACTATAGGCACCCGATTTTAGTCTAGTATTATTAAGTAAAATAGTAAAAAAAAAAAAAAATGCGTTCTTTTCTACGTATTTTTACAGTTAAAATAGTTAACAATTAATAAAATTACATAATCAAAAAATACTAGTACTTGTTTATGTTATATATGTCCTACTTTTATACATGTATAAAAAAAAACTGACAAATTAGCATTTTGAGTTTGAAAACAGTTTTTATCAAAAATAAGTAGAAATTAAAGTCCGAAAGTTTTAAAGATTTAAAACTTTAAAATTATTGATCAACTTGTTGGAAACTTTAAAGAGATATTTTTAATATATATTACTTTTTAGGAAAAAGATGCACTTTTAACAGTCGTTAAAAATTGGAAATTTATCTTGCGTGATACATTTTATTTTAATGTAACAAAATGGTATATTTGCTAAGACAAGGAATTTGAAAAATTTATCATTATTTATTTATACTAATATTATAAAGAGGAAATATTTGTTTGTTTGTTTGTTTGAATTGAATAGGCTCCGAAACTAGTTGACGGATTTGAAAAATTCTTTCACCTTTGAAAAGCTACACTATTTCCGGTGAACATAGGCTATAGTCACCGTTTAAAAGGATCAAAATAAAACGCTGGATAAACGAATCAAAAGCAATTTGAGAAATTAAAAATTACCTGACACCCTAGATACATGACAATAACTGAAACACATATGAAAATCGTAACTATGCAAACCCCCCCCCCCCCAAAAAAAAATAAATAAATAAAATAAAATAAAATAAAATAAACATTTTAGTTGGACCTGATATAAAAGCGTGGGTTTTAATTTTTAAAACTATTTAACAATTATTAAAAAAGGAAAATAAATGCTGACACGCGAATTAGAATTTAAAAAAAATCACAAAACGCTTGTTTTGGAGTTTTCAAAATAGTTATAACAGATAGTAAATATTTTAAAGTAGTGAGCGTCAAATATGAAACAGGAGTATTTTTTTTTTTTTTTTTTTTTTTTTTTTTTTACGGGGAGCGGTCAAATATTTAAAATTGTAACATTTTCTACCATTTCAAATGCGGACTTTTCACTAAGCCCAGGTATAAATATTACTTATTTAATTTAATATGAAATTATAAAGAGGAAATATTTGATTGTTTGTTTGAATTCAATAGGCTCCGAAACTACTTGACGGATTTGTAAAATTCCTTCACCGTTGTAAAGTTGCACTATTTCCGGTGAACATAGGCTATATTTATATTTTAAAAAAAATGCAGGGATTCTTACTAAAATGCCAATAAATTTAACCCAAGGTGTAGAAAAATGACCTTAAAAAATCCTTACATCGCGTCCGCTGCGAATACTATTGATTATAGAACAAAATAATGTACTACGACTTTGCTAACATATAATTATCTACAAAAAATGTCGCGTCAGCATATGTCTAACTCTTATAGTTACGTCACAATAAGTGTTTTTTTTTATTTAAAAAAATAATTAAAATGCCGTCTCTATAAAAGCTCTTTATTTTTACTTCATAATCAAGACTGATTTAATACCTTTATATGACTTTTTTAATTATTCGATTTGGACTTTCCATTCGAAAGATATCACGAATTTAAAAATGTAAGTATTAGAAAAAAGTCGCGTGGTTGTCGTTCAACCGGCTCGGCTAGGCTGCAACATAATATGTGATGTAGGCGTCACTGGGGCACGGGAGGGGAGTCAATATCAGAGACGGTATTTAAATTATTTGGTTATGAGTGTGTGTGAAAAAATTTATAACTTGAAATTTTTTTTTAATACCCGTGAGAAGCCGGAACAGGCTGCTATAATCTATATACATAAAACAAAGTCGTGTTGGTTACACCATTTATAACTCACGAACGGCACGGATAGATCGATTTTTAGGAAATTTTTGTATGGAGGTATCTGATACCTTAGATTATCCTATAGGCTACTTTTTATCTGACTACCTAAAAGGAGGGTAATGTTTTTAGTAGTTGGATTTAATGAAATGAAGTGGTAGTAACAATTTGCAGTATCAGTAGTGGCTGGAGACTGGGCGACTTGCTCTGCCAGTAGAAAAGCGAGGGCGGGCCGCTAGTTACAATATAAAAGTAAAAATAATGAAACTGTAACGCAAAATATAGCCTTTTTTTAAAGTCTGCTATTCAGCAAATTTTATTATCTAATACTTTTCAGAATTGTTTCTTCTTTAGAGTTTTTTTTTCGACGATCAACTAATGCAGCATCTATCAAGCAGAAGGCTTTTGCATATTCCAAAACATCATATAAAGTATCGTGGACAAGATTTGTCGAGATATATACAAACTTTACGAGTTTGTATATATTTAATGGATGACAATTCAATACAACATTGTAAAATTTTTAGACGATTTTGCTGTTTTAGCAGTTTTTGTTTGCACTGGTACAAGGGCAGATCTGGAGACTCCTCAAAAAGAAGGGGGAGGGGGGACTTCAGAAATTCAGAGATTCCAATCGCACCTGCAGCTCGTGTCGGGACAATTTTATTTTTCATCATGGGTAGGGTGGGGGTAAATTTTTGTTGCGGGTCGGGTTTGGGTCCGCTTTACTTTCATTTTTTGTCGTTGTTCTGGTTAAATCCTAATTTTTTTGCTGCGAGTCGTGTTTCAGTTAGGTTCAATTCTACTTTGCCGCTGCGGGTTGGGTTGGGGTCCGGTTCTCTTTCTTTATTGCTGCTAGTTGGAATTGGGTCTGGTTAATTTCTATTTTTTTTTTGTGGGGGGAGTGAGTACTATTTTATTGGCGGTGGTTTGGTTTCGGTCAAGTTGACTTCTTACTTTTTTACTACTGGCCGAGTTGATTTTTACATTTTTCTTGCGGACCGAGGGAATTCTACTTTTTATCGCTTTTCACTGCATTTTTTTGCTGTTGTTGTTGTTGTTTTCGGGTCAAATTAATTTACATTATTTTGAATTCGGATCGGTTTCATACTGGATTTACAATCTCGCAAGAAGGATTCAATTCGACCCGATATTTCAAATGAAAGGTCTAAATATTTTCTTCGCTATGCGAGAAAATATTTTAAAAAAGTATTATAAAAGAAAATATAGAAGACACTATAAAATGAAACTATATAAACGCCATAACAGACACTTCGAAAAAAATTAATTATGAATATTTAAGATTTTACGTTGAAAATTGCTATTCGTAAATGTTAACATCTACATTAAAATCTCCATATGGATTGTCTCGAATAGAAGATACCTCTATTTAACGAATACTTTTCAACAATTTACACATCTCTATTTGGCTGTTTCCGTTATTTAGAAGATCTACAGTTATTTTAATATTAACGGGTGTATATTAGATATTTATTTTCTATATAAAGGATAAAATTGATATTAGAAATATAACTGTCGACATTTTATACTTTTATTTAAATTTGGATTTTTTTTTTCCTTTCATTTCGGTTCTAAACAATGAAAATTGTTTGGTCGTGTTTTGGTTTGATTTCCAATGGAATTTTCGGGTCTGGATCGGAAGAAGGACAATACCATACGCTCAGGGGTCAAATAAATTATTTTAGTCGAATATTTGAAAAATGAAGTTGTTTTAAGAGGACACGCTAGTCACAAGCCAAGACAATTCAAGATGGCGACTCGATTTTTCAGCGGATTCGAAGGATGGGCTAAAATTACTTTGATTGACATGCAATCATCCAATTAGAAAATAGAATGCTCTTAACCAATTATCTGCAACGATTTTTCTCTTCAAAGGTGCGCAATTCTAGCCGATTTCATGTTTAAAGGATTTTTTTCAACTGATTTCCCATTACTTGGGGTAAATGCAATGATGTCGAGCTTCAAAAGAATTTCAAACTCTTTATGATTAGCGTTCCAAAATTAAAATGGTTTGATTTTAAGAAAATAAACGAATAATTAATTTAGATCGATTACTATAAAATAAAAACTATTTTATTTACTTAAAGCAATCACAAACAAATAAAAATAAATAAATAAATAAAAAATTAATATTGAATGAGGGGGGGATATCAGGTACAAGTAGTTTAAATAACTATTTTGGGGGGGGGTAAGGGGGAGGGATTCTTTTTAGAATACGAAACTTATCAAGATAAATAGCACTGAAGGTTAAAGTCATAAATACTTCATAATATTATGAGAAAAATATTTAGACAAATTTAAATATTTAAACATTGTTTATTTTTTGCGGAGAGGCAAGCAAGCAACGGCGAAAAGGAAATAGAAATTTTGAAGAAAGGAGAAATAGGTGTTAATCCCAGCCTAGTCGTTTATAGACATAATACATAATTTATTATTGTTTGTAGTGACAAATGTGACAGAAAAAGTGTAGCAAATTTTAAAAACTTTGTGTGATGTTAAGTCAATAAAGGAAAATATTTTGTCAATATTTCAGGTGGAAGAAAATTTAGATTCTTGATGATTTTTACAAGCATTATATAAATACCGCAAGGAGCTCTAACAATTTTAATTTTGAGCACTGACATAGCAGTAAAGTCTATAGGAGGGAGGAAGGGGGTTCTGAAAACTGTTTTTTAAATGATACAGTCAGTTAAGAATGGTTTTTGTTTTGATCCGATATATTGTACCGATTCTTTTTTTTATGGATTTATTCAACTCAGCCGAAAACTCGGGTAATTTTGGTATTTATGTTTAGTGGTTCAATTCTGAGCTAATATAAAGTATTTAATTGCGAAAAGTTGTGAAAATTTACTTGCACATTAATGGAAAATCACAATATTTTATTTAAATATCTCTCTAAAGATATTTTACTGTAAGAAATGCATAAACACAATACGCAAAAAATGTAAACATGTGTTTTGTGTAGAATTTAATGCATATCTATCGCTTTATTTTTAACACTTTCCTACATAGTTAAAAAGATTTTATTAATATTATAGTTAGAGATTTATAATTAGCACTTAAAAAAAATTAAACATATTTAAAGACTTGATTATTTGTGCAGAAGGAGGATTTCAGGTTTTAATTATTTTTTTTATTAAAATACGAAGAGAAAAAAGAAAGAATTTAATTTTGTAAGTTGAGAAGGGGGGAGGGGGTAGAGGGAAAAACGGATTTTTTTTGGGGGGGGGGGAGATAGGACAGTTTTATAGATGGCAGCTTATTTACCTTCTTGAATATTTATTAATAGGATGAAAAATGTAACTTAAAAGTGTTTTAAAGATTTTTAATTTTGTGTACCTCAAAAGAACGAGGGGAGGGGTATACAACGATATTTATGGGCCGTTTACGATTAATTATTTATATTTAGAATAAAATATGTATAAACCTATGGAAAAAAAAAACTTTCAAAGATTTTAAATTTAGTGAGATATGGGTAGGGGAGAAAATAGTGCAATGCCCCCTCCCCTCAAAAAATGGTGGAATTTGTGTTTGTTTAAAATTTGTGAGTTGAGGAAAAAAAAAGAAATAAGCACATTATTTATTTTCGTGTGTGTGTGGGGGAGATGTTTATTAGATGACTTATTTATTTATCTTTCAAAATATTTATAAATCGGTTTAAAAAAAATAAAGTGGGAATTATTTAAAGAACTAAATTTTCTGCACTTAAAGGAACAGAATGATAAATCCTAATTTCAGTCGTGGGGAGGGGGGGGGAGGAAATTTTGTGATTGATTGTTTATTGATATACTAAAGTGACTTATATGCTACAAATATGGATATTGTGGAGTAGACTACAAAACGAAGTGATATTTTTGTAAGGTGCAATTTAGAAGATTGTGACAGATTCAAAAGGCGAAGCGAAATTTTCATATATAAAGGGAGGCGAAGACCAAGGGCTGATCTTGAGAGTCCTCGAGGAGGGGGGGGGGGATTTTAGAAACTTGGATACTCCAGTGTAATGCACGGGTCGGAGCTCATTTTTTTATGTGGGTCGTGTTCTTTTTTGTACTTTTTTGCTGTGGGTCGGATTTGGGTCCGGTTGGCTTCCATTTTTTGCTCCTGTCTGGGTTAATTCCTACTTGGGTCGAGATTGGGTCGGGTTGACTTCGACTCTTTTGCTGCTGTTCAAATTGATTTCTGATTTTTTTTTTTTTTTTTTTTTTTTTTTTTTTTTTTTTTTTTTTGTCAGATTTGGGGCTTGTTGACTGCTACATTTTGTTTTTAATCTGGTTGACTTTTACTTTTTAGCAGTGCTTAGCGCATTTGGGACACTTTAGGATTTGGTTTTTAGCACTTTCCAACAAAGTTGAAAAGTGCTTATGCATTCGGTTTGTCTGGCCGGATGGCCGTCTGTCCGCGCTCTAACCCGTAAATATACTCGGATTGCTATGAAATTTTTATACGTTATTAATGTTTACCCTAGCACGTCACCTATTAAAAATGAAGTATCTACCATGATTAGTTTATCTACAGAGAGAATCAAAATTTCCCATTACATTACGGCGTATGGGGAAAATCGTTAATATAATCGGATTGCCATGAAATTTTAGGACGTTATTGACGTTTACCCTAGCACGAACACTATTGAAAATGAAGTTTCCATCATGATTAGTTTATCTACAGGGAGAATCAAAAGTTTTCCATTACATTACGGCCTATGGGGAAAATCGTTTATATACTCCGATTGCCATGAAATTTTAGGACGTTATTGACGTTTACCCTAGTGCAAGTCCTATCGAAAATGAAGTTTCTACCATGATTAGTTTATCTACAGGGCGAATCAAAGTTTCCCATTACATTACGGCCTATGAGGAAAAATCGTTAATATACTCGGATTGCCATAAAATTTTAGGACGTTATTTACGTTTACCCTAGCACGTACCCTATTGAAAATGAAGTTTCTACCATGATTAGTTTATCTACAGGGCGAATCAAAAATTTCCCATTACATTACGGCCTATATGGAAAAATCGTTTCAAAGGAATTTTAAAGATGTTTATTCTGTCAAACATATTAAAATATACATTCTATAAAATATAAGATGAAAATGTAGCTATTATTCATTTACATGGCCACACAAAAGAATTCCATTAGATAATGGTAAAAGGGGGAATTGTGTGTGGCATATTTTTAATATATTAAGCTGTTTCATGTATAATAAAATTGATATATGTCACTGAAGCTTAATATAAATTATACGCTACTGTCTTGCATAATATGAAGTACATAGCATTTACAGGGCCATACAAAAGATTTCAAATAGTATATTCTTTCCGAAGTACCGTATATGTGTCCGATGATGGCTGATAGAGGGATGAAATGCATTTTAATTATGATATGCGCGTTTATATTTCGCTAAAAATATGCACATTATATGGTGTGTATAAATGTTATAGTTGATATACAGTGCTACCCAAAAGAGCTCACCAACGTTACTGAATATGAGCATAAATTATTTAAACGTGGATCTTAAATAAGCTATGCATTTTTACGCTGAGCTTCATTCAGTTTACTGAGAAATGTTTGCAGAATATAGATAAAATGATATACAGGGCCACGCAAAGAATTCGGTACATGGACGCCTATGAATGATAATTTATGAGAATGTGATTTCAGTTGTTTTAAAAGTGTTTTAGTTTACAATAAATTTTAGCCTAATGCTGACGTGTAATAAAGGTACAATGTAAACTACAGGGCTGAACAAAAGTATTCAAGTATGTTTCCATCTGATAGTATGAAATGCTGAAAAAGAAATTTCAAGCTACTGGGTATTTTCTTGCTAAACTAAATTATCCCATTATATCAAGTGACATATGAAATACAGAGCTGTTCAAAAGTGCTGGAAGATTTCATTAAGTGTTGGAAAGTGCTTCATAATCAATGCTTAACGCATGATTTTTCTTACTTGTTACTTTATCGAGAAGGGTTCGGGTTGATCCGAATTTATTGGGGTAAATTCTTTGGTAAAATGTTCGTTCTTTTTTGCAATTTTTGTACAAAATGTGCGTCTGTTTCACGATATTTTAAAGAAATTCGTGTTTTCTCCGCGGTCATTTTACAAAATTTGTTGTCCGGTTCGCTTCTATTTTTTGCTGCTGGTCGGGTTTATTTTTTTACTTTTTGTTGTGGGTTGCGTTTGAATCCGGTTAACTTCTACTGTTTCCTACAAACACGTGACGTTACACACAGCAAACACGTGGGTGGTTTTCAATTCTCCATCGATATACAGAGTGATATCGGCTCATACAAATTGCCCTCACCTCCGGGAAAAAACCACAACGAGAGTGAAACAAAGAAAAAAGGAAAATAATAGAAATCAGAGGAAAAAGAAAAATCATTCAGGTGCCTTGGGTTAGGAAGCCCGTGAATATTTAAAGAAGGTATCCTCCTGGGGGCGATTAGTTTTAAGAATTCATTGAATAAGTATAGGGGGAGAAAGGGTAGCTAACCCCCCCCCCTTTAAATTTAGAAAAAGGTTTTTATGCTGAATTACCACATTTCGTTCGAATATCGTAAACCATATAAACATTTGGTTTAAAATTTCATTTATATAATTGTTGGAGATTTCTGAGAAGGAAAAAAATAAAAAGTATTTATATATTTATTTTGGAGGGGGATGAAGGGAATTTGTTAGATGACTTACTTTATATGGCTAAAGATTAACAAATATAGCTAAACACAAAATAAAGAGATTTAAAGACTAAATTTTATGTACTTGGTAAGGAGAAATAAGGGGAAAACATCAATTTTTGTGGGGTTAAGAGTAAAACTATGATTATTTATTATTACAGTAAAAGTTTTAGAAAAATCGATGACTTTAAAAGTTTAAAATTTGTGAGCTGGGGGGGGGGAAACAATTTATTATTTATTTTGGTGTGTATGTGGGATGAAGTTTTTTAAATGACTTACTTTTATTTGACTTTTAAAACATTAACAAATGGTCTTAAAAAATAATAAAATGTGGGAAAGTTTCAATGAATAAACTCTAGGCATTTACTAATAGGATGAGAGGGGAAAATCTCATTTTTAGTTAGTGGGGAGGAGTTGTTGCGATAGATTTTTTATTGTTGCAACAAAGTGGCTATATTGTGTAAACATGGATACAGTGAGATAGACAGCAAAACAGCGTAGTGCTACTTCTGGAAGGGATAATATTGAAGGCTGTGATGAGAGCAAAAGGCGAGAAAGAAATTTTGATACGAGGGGGGGGGGCAAGGGTGATATAAATTATTTTTCTAAATCAGAATTTCAGAGAACTCAGATTTTCACCTCCAATTAATAAATAACAAAAAACTTAAATATTTTTAAGGACTTTTTGCAAATTCTGCATAACATTAACAAAGTTTTTTTAAGGAGCAAAAATTACTTTTAAAAAATTAAACACTTTTTAAAAAATTGAAGAAACATAAGAAATGTGTAGGATCACTTAAAATTATTCCGCTACATTATGGTCTATGTAGATAAATCATTTGCGGTGTTTGAAGGAGCGCCATACTAATTTAAAAGTAATGAAATTCATATACATTACTTAGGTACTCTGGAAGACAATTATAAAAAAATATGTCATGTATAGCACTTACAGTATACACACAGAGGATCTCCATATTAATCTATTATATTATGATCTAAAAATATTTCGCGATGTGTTGTTGTAATAATGTTACTCTTTTACAAACAATGAAATTTATACTAACTTCTAAAATGGACTTAAGAATGCTTGCGGTATAATATTTGGCGAAAAACATTTGCCATTCAATTACAGAGTTACACAAACGAATTCGGTTGTAAAAAGCTGTTCGGAGAAAAACTGTTCCTAGCGTATTTAAATTATGTTCATTACTTTGAACATGAAATGCAGTGAAATGCTGTTTCGAGTATACTCTCTGTTAAAAAGAACTTTCATAAAAACATTCCATTTATATATATAATCAAATTAAATCTGTTGAAATTGGTCATCTGTTTCCCGCCGTCCTTGCTTTTTTTTATCACTTAAAGTATCTTCCTTTTCACTATTCGTTTTTAAGGAAGATACCGCACACTCAGTCTAGCTTTATTAATGTTACAGTCTTTTACAATTCCGTTTTCTTATTCCCACGAACCATCTGTCGACATATAAAAAGATGCGATTCAATAGCAAGATTTCAATATGATGAATACCAGAAGCGATGGGGCGATCGCCCCCTCTTCTTTGAGCCCAATGAAGGGTCTGCAAAATGATATTAGATGTCCACAGGATAAATGAATTGTGTTTAAGACTGAGAACGGTGGGACCTGATGGGACTCGACGAAGCTGTCACTGCCCGGGTTGGGCCGGCCCAGTTTTAACTCATGAGACTAGGGCTTGGTTAGGTCTAGAGATCTGCATCGGCCTGTATCAGACTGGCAAAAAAAACAGGCCGTATGAGCCTGTCCGATAAAAAAGTTTAACGGGCCTGCCGGCGTGTTATAAAGATTTCGGCAAAAACGCTAAAATGAGATCTATTTTCAATGAATATGGGTTTAACGACCATAAGTATAAATGTGCGTCACGAGTAGATACTAGTTTAACAACATCAATACATAAATGTAATGTGTACAGCGTAGAAATCAGCATCGGACAGTTGCTTTGTGTCTATACGGGTTTAATAATTTTTTGGCTAACTGGAGCCGGGCCAAGATCATTTTTGCACGGTTTTTCTACATATAGTCGGGGTCAGAACTAGACTTAATTATTCTATAAGACGTGTAGGGCAGGCAACATTATTTGTAAAAGGGATAAAAACTATTAACGTACTGTTAACGTACTTTTTGGAAATATACTCATTGGTGTTTCTTAAATTCATTTCTAAACAACACGAAAGTTTGACACATTTTCTCTCTAATTTTTAACTATAAAGGCACAAAATTGACAAGCCTGACTATTGAAGGGATTTGGAATCGAACAGCATATTTCATTTTTGGTAAATAAGATATTTGTATATACTTGTCGGGGTATAAGAGATTCTTGTCACGTGGTTTCAGATTTTTCTCTTTTTGCATGTTGTCGCTTCCGGAAATTCGATTCAAAACGGTAATTTTCTCAATATTTTCATAAATATCATGAAAATTAGCGTTTTATATAGTGTGTTGCGCATTGTATTTGCTTGTACCAAAAAATGGACAACGCCATTCCATTACATTGTTTCTGAATAAAAACACCTGTTAAAATCATGTGTTTCCAAAAAGAAATGAAATCAGAAATGCATAAAAAATAGCTCCTCTAAATTTGAGAAAATCTTTGATAAAATGATAAAGAAGTATTTTCATAAATGTACTTTTTATTACACAACTTCAAAAGTTATGATAATTTTAACTTCCTTTTTTTTTCTTTTATTCTAAACCATGTTAATTTTTCAGTGCATCTTTATTTAAATGTTGAAAGTCTAAGAACCTAAGTAATCATTAATGTTCTTATTGTGTATTGTCAGTAAAAAATTTCTATAAAATCATCTAATAAATATGAATGCAGTAATCTTTAAAAAATCTTAATCTATACTAATAAAATCCGTGCGCCTCTGTCTGTCTGTCTGCTTGAAGCCGATTACAGTTCGCAACGCGGGCGAGTTGGAAGTCGCGAGAGGTGTCTTTCGATTGGAAAAATTCCGGGGAAGTCATTTGGAGCATTTTCGAGACCGTGGGACCAACATTAAAAAGTTATGAATTAAAAACCCCTTGGGAATCGGAACGAAAAATGTCTCAATTTCCAAACGGAGCTCCGAAGCAGAACACTGCGCCACCTTGCGGTGAAGGACATGACTTTTTCCCCTTTGGCTTAAAGAAGAAACAGCCGAAAACCTCTTTTACTACCGGCGCTAATTGCGTTTTTTTCCGCATCAATTTTTTTGACTTGCCGTAGAATATTTACCGTAGTTTTCGCTAAAATATTGAACTTAGAAATAAAACAGGACTATCGAAACTTTTTTTTGCGCGTTTTTTCTTAAACCATCATGCAGACAGTTTTTAAAGTAGAAAAAAACTGATTACATATTCAGAATCTGCGTAAAAGTCTGCTTCTGATGAACTAAAAAATACGAGAAAATGTCTTATGGGCGCGCAGCGCCAACCGTGCAAAACCAAATATTTTTAACGGGACGATGGCGACCATGGCGCGTAGCGCCGATGGGCGGTAGGCCGGTGGGCGCATGGCGCCCACTGTGCGAAATCACATATTTTTAACGGGATAATGGGCGCATAACAACCATAGCTCTTTAATTTGCTTTTTTTTGTGCTTGAGGATTCGAACACTAAGACTTGCTTATTAAATGAATTTTTTTGCTTATTATATACTGCTTAATATCGAGGTTTGTTCGGAAAAAGTGACCCAGCTAGCGGGCGTAGCTCGCTAATTGTATGATAAAAATCTGATTTTCTTTCGAAATAAAGATGCAGGCCGATTTCGGCCTGGACTGTTTTCACTGATTTCTGTACGGGCCGGTAATGTAATAGTGTAAACTAGCGGGCCAGGCTCGGGCCGAATATTTTGTTTTATACCGGGCCGGGCCAAAATAACATTCATTCGGTCCGGGCCGGGGCGAGACTGGAAAATCCAGCCCGTCCAGACCTCTAGTCAAGTCTTCACTCTTTCGGAAACCGTTCCGAGTTCGGATCTTACTTTTTTCTGCAAAACTTGACTACACTATATTTTTTCTTCCACTTCGGGCCTGGCGTGGACTTCGTTCTTTTAGAGGTCTGCCCGAATCTAAATTTCCATGCCCAGGCTCAAAAAGCAATTCAATTTTAACCCAACTCAAGCTCGCTAAAATAAATAAATAAATAAAAGAAAAAAAATCTGATTCAGTACCGAATAGCTTGATGCAAAACAGATCAAAAAATTAAAAATGAAACAAAATCAATCTAATATTTGAAGGAAATAGGGAAAGGCATCCCATATAATTATATCAATAATTTTTATTTTTGTTTAAGTAGAAAAATGAATATATATATAATGTACTCGTCAATATTCAAACATATAGTTTTTCATATAAAAAATTGTCTGATCTATTGAAAAATCCAGTCATCAACCAGTTTATACTAGATCCGAATTTGTCAAAATCCAAAAGAAGAAATGTCCCGAATCCGAAACGTTTAAAGTCAACTCGACCCATAATATATCAATCCGAACCCAAAAATTGCAAATTATGTCAAATCGAGCCCTCACCCGAAGACCTGAAACTGAAATGAAAGAAAATGAGTTCATGTATTTTAATAGAATTAAAAAATATAATTTACATCTTCAACTTGAATGTTATAATTTATAGAGAAAAAAAATCTAGTATTTGCTTTTTAGTGCAAAACCTATTCCTAAGTCAGCCTGCTCAAACTTGGTCCGTAGCAAAAAAGTATAAATCTATCCGGCCTACTACAAAAAACAAACTAAAAAAAAAAAAAAAAATCCTTAACCAAACTTTATAATTAACTCGAATCCCCACCTTGTTCTTTGCGCAGCATATCCTGATATAACTTTGCGCATAAAACCCCATTCAACCAACAAATCAATCAACCTGAGTGCTACTCTCAGAAGTGAAATTTTATTCAGAACAGAACCGAATTTGAAAAAATGTAAGTCAAACTGTCCCCAATTCGACCCACAGCAAAAATATCAAGCCGATTCGAACACGACTCACTGCAAAATTTAGAAATAATCTCCACCAGCAATGAAAAACATCACCTCCTGCCCGAACCTCCAAATCTTGAAATCGCTCCCCCTTGAGGATTCTCGTGTTCCCCCCTTGAATCAGAAAAGAGCGTTCCTCTGAGAATTGCACTTAAAATAACTTCATTTTTCAAATATTCGACAAAAAAATTTATTTGACCCCTGAGCATATAGTATTGCCCTGCTTCCGCTCCGAACCCGAAAATACCATTGGAAATCAAATCAAAACCCGACCCAATTTTTTTTTGCCAATTTAGAATCGAAATGAAAGAAAAACAATCCATGTTTTAATGGAATTATTAAATGTCGACATTTATATTTCTAATATCAATTTTATCTTTTATATAGAAAATAAATATCTAATATATACTCATAACGGAATCAACCAAAGAGAGATGGCTAAATTGTTGAAAAGTGTTCGTTAAATAGAGGTGTCTTCTATTCGAGACATTCCGTATGGATATTTTAATGTACATGTTAACACTTGCAAATAGCAGTGTTAACATGTAAATTAAAATTAAAATCTTAAATATTCATAATTAACTATTTGGAAATGTCTGTTATGGCATTTATATAGTTTCATTTTATAGTGTCTTCGATATTTTCTTTTATAATACTCCTTTAAACTATTTTCTTCCATAACGGAAAAAATATTTAGACTTTCATTTGAAATATGGGGTCGAATCGAATCCTTCTTGCGAGATTGAAAATCCACTATGAATCAGATCAGAACCCAAAATAGTGTAAATTAATTTCACCCCAAAACAACTACAGCAACAAAAAAGAATGCAGAGAAAAGCAGATAAAAAGTCGAATTCTACTCGGTCCGCAAGAAAATGGTAAAAATCCACTCGATCAGTAGAAAAAAAGTAAGAAGTCATCTTTACCGAAAAACCAAACCAGCGTCAATAAAATAGTACTCAACTCACCCCCCCCCCCACACACACACACACACCACATACAAAATAGAAATCAACCAGACCCAAGACCCAATACCAACCAGCAGCAATAAAGAAAGAGAACCGGACCCCAACCCAACCCGCAGCGGCAAAGTAGAATTGAACCCTACCCAAACACGACTCGCAAAAAAAAGTATTTAACCAGAACAACGGCAAAAAATGAATGTAAACTGGACCGAAACTCGACCTGCAATGAAAAAAATTAGCCCCGGTCCTACTCACGATGAAAAAAATTGTCCCGACACGAGCTGCAGGTGCGATTGGAATCTCCAAATTTCTGAAAAGTCCCCCCCCCCCACTTTTTTTGAGGAGTCTCCAGATCTGCCCTTGTACCAGGACAAACAAAAACTGCTAAAAACTGCAAAATCGTCTAAAAGTTTTACAATGTTATATTGAATTGTCACCCATTAAATATATACGAACTTGCAAAGTTTGTAAATATCTCGACAAATCTTGTCCACGATACTTTGTACTATGATGTTTTGGAACATGCAAAAGCCTTTTGCTCGATAGAAGCTGTATTAGTTGAACGTCGACAAAAAACTCCAAAGAAGAAACAATTCTGAAAAGTATTAGAGAGTAAAATTTGCTGAATAGCAGACTTTAAAAAAATTGCTGTATTTTGCCTTACAGTTTCATTATTTTTATTTTTATACCGTAACTAGCGGCCCGCCCTCGCTTTTCTTCGGGTAGAGCAAGTCGCCCAGTCCCCCGCCACTACTGACACCGCAAATTGTTTCTACCACTTCATCTCATTAAATTCAACTACTAAAAACATTACCCTCATTTTAGGTAGTCGGATAAAAAATAGCTTATATGTTAATCTAAGGTGTCAGATACCTCCATACAAAATTTCATAAAAATCGATCCATCCGTTCTTGAGTTATATATGGTGTAACTAACACGATTTTGCTTTATGTATATAGATTATAGCAGCCCGCCCCCACTTCTCACGGATATTTAAGAAAAATTTCAAGCTATAAATTTTTACACACACACTCATCACCTAATAATTAAAATGCCGTCTCTGACTTTGACTCCCCTCCCGTGCCCCAGTGACGCTTACTTCACACAATATGATGCAGCCTAGTCGAGGGGGGTAAACGGCAACCATTATATCAGTCTACATTTTGAAGTAATTTATTTTGATAAGAATCAATACCAAAGTAACAATAAAGAGCTTTTACAGAAACGGCATTTTAATTATTTTTTTAAATAAAAAACACTTATTGTGACATAATTATAACAGACATATGCTCTTGGGACATTTTTTGTAGATAATTACATGTTAACAAAGTCGTAGTACATTATTTTGGTCTATAATCAATAGTATTCGCAACGCACACGATGTAAAGATTTTTTAAGTTCATTTTTCTACACCTTGGGTTACAATATTGGTATTTTAATAAGGATCCCTAATTTTTTTGAAAATCTAATATAGCCTATGTTCACCGGAAATAGTGTAGGTTTCATACGGTGAAAAAATTTTTCAAATCCATCAAGTAGTTTCGGAGCCTATTCAATTCAAACAAACAAACAAATCTTTCCTCTTTATAATTTTATATTAAATTAAATAAGTAATATTTATCCCTAGGCTTATTGAAAAAGTCCGCATTTGAAATTGTAGAAAACGTTACAAATTTAAATATTTGACTGCTCCTCCTAAAAAAAAAAATCCTCCCTCCCCATATTTGATGCTCACTACTCTTTAAAATATTTACTATCAGTTATAACTTTTTTGAAAACTCCAAAACAATCGTTTCGTGATTTGTTTTTAAGTTTAATTAATTTGCGTTTCAGCATTTCTTTTCCTTTTTTTAGTAATTGCTAAATAGTTTT